>JBAJFG010000629.1:600000-987656 GCA_037903475.1 Ancylostoma caninum | reverse complement strand
CCCATGTGCTTGTAAAATGATCAGCTGTGCGAGGTGGGAATTGGGAGCTATGAAGATTGGGTTTTTTGCACCAAATGGCAAGAAGCTTTTCCCGAGTCTTCCCCAACATCTCCATATGCCATGCTCGTCCTGTTTCAGATTCAATTTCCTGTATGTGGCTGATGCGATGGTTTCTTTATGCTGAGCGTTTCGCATATCCGTCGCTGTGATCGCTCCCTCTGTGGGTTCTCCGAATTTTGCTACTTTCTTCGAGATTTTCTGCTTCGTTTCCGGAGGCAAATTCCGTGAAGTTTTGTGTATGAACTTCAGTGCCCAGGCCATTCTTCGCTTTGCGGACGTTAGTGAGCCACATTTTTCTAGCGGAGGTGTGGTCGTGCTCACGAGGGCTACCTGAAGTGATTCCGCGGTTTCGTTACTCAGAGGAAAGATTTTTGTTTCTAATGGCCACTTGTTTTCCTCACGTTGAATGAATTCAGGGTCTTCCCACCAAAAGTGGTTCTTGAATTCTTCTGAAGAGAGACCTCTGGTGGCGCAATCTGCTGGGTTTTCCCTTGTATTGACGTAACCAAGTTTGACTTTGAGACCATGATTACTCAATTCTTTTGCGATGTTGTAGACTTCTTTTACTCGATTCGAAACAAGCACGCCTTTTTCTTTCGCTGTTTCTTTATTTTTCACCCAGTTCAGAGTGATTTCTGAATCTGTGAATAGGTAGATGTTGCTGATTGTGACGATCTTTTTGAGCTCCGTATACGTTGTTCGGGCAAGTCTTGCCCCGATCGTCAACGCGTTCATCTCCAATTTTGGGATGGTGTGCGCTCCTTTGATTGAGGGTAGTTTTGTTTTCGCAATCAGCAACTGTTGGACTCCGTTGTTTCCAATGAATACGCAAGCAGCTGTGGCCATTGTGCTTGCATCCAATTTGTTCTGTTTGTTTTGTTCCGAGTATTTCTTTACTAACTTCCTTGGTAACTCTTTCTGAAAGCCTGCGATGGAGTCACGGAGTTTATTCCACTGTTCGGCGTCTTCTTCACGTAGCGGCTGGTCCCAGTTGTAGCCTTTCTTCCATAGGCTTTGGAAGAACACTTTACTCCTGATGGTGAGCGGTGTCAGCCAGCCCAGTGGATCGAAAATTGATGCATTTATGTGTAGAACGTTTCGTTTGGTAATCTTTTCCACTGAACGTATTGTGCACTTGATACTGAGTGTATCTGTATTTGCCTTCCATCCAATACCTAGAACCTTGACTTGGAGAGAGCTTGAGCGGTCCTTTTCGTCAAAATGGTTCCTGACGGTCTCATCACTGGATGTAAATTCCCGCATGTTCATCTTCAATGAATTGAATATCTCCTTCGTTTCTTTGTACTGCTTCATCGCTTCTTCTCTTGATTCAGCCGTCATCACAAGATTATCAACATAGAGATTATCCTTGAGTTGCTCTGCAATTATGCTGTTGAATGGCGGTGACTCAAGGTTGAAGTGTATTGTAGCTGCGAGCAGGAATGGTGACGAATTCAACCCGAAAGTGACTCTTGTGAAGCGGTATAAAACTAGGTTGTTTTCATTTGGAGGTTGAGTTAAGTCACGGACCCACAGGAATCTTGTAGCGTCTCTATCGTCCTCGTGTAAGCGGACTTGAAGGAAGGCCTTTTCGATGTCGGCAGTAGTCGCTATAGTACCGATGCGGAATCTCATCAGTACTCCGCAAATGTTCGGTAGCATGAGAGGTCCTTGATGAAGGACATCATTGAGAGCTGGTCGACCCTTTTGGTGCGCCGATGCATCGAAAACAATGCGTTTCGGAGTGGTTTTCTTCTCCGGAGTGTATACTACGTGGTAGGAGAGATAGTGGATCGTTTTCCCCTTGGTGGAGAGTCTGTCGGTTCGTGGTATCTCCTCGATAATACCTTGCTGAAGTTGCTCGCGGAACGTGTTTCCTATTTCTGCCAATTGCTCAGGTGGATATTGCTTCAACAAACTGCGGAGACGTGCTATCGCCATTTCTTTATTTTCTGGGAGTGTGTTGAAGTTCTCTTTCCAAGGCAACCTTACGTAGTAACCGTCGGATTTCTTGACAACGGTTTCCTTGAAGTGTCTGAGAACTTTTTCGTCGAGCATTCTCTTCTCATCCTTCTCGGGTCCTGTGTATTCGTTCGTCCCCGAGGATTCGATAGACCAGTACCGGTCCCATGTGTCGGTATCGTTTTGAGTGAGCATCGTCTGTTGTGGTGCTGGAGTTTGGGCTTCTACATTTGATATTCGTCCAGACACCATACAACCAAATTTGGTAGTGATGAGGTGTAGTCCGGATGGAAGCTTGCAATTCTTTCCCTCTACTAGCTCCCAAAGGTGATCACAACCAATCAGTAGTTGTGGGGATTCATTATCTGCACCGTTTGCTAAGACTAGGTGATTTTGATTCACATAGTCCCAGTCTTCTTTGGTGAGATGTGTTTTTGAAGTTGTGCTTGTGATTATGGTCGAGTCGAACACTTCGTAGTTGTGAGTTCCTCCTTCTTTGTCGAGGAGTGTCACCTTCACTATCCTGTGTTCTTTGTCCAGAGCAGTGTTTGAGCCAAACGTTTTTAGTCGAAGCTTTGCTGTTCCCGTGATTGGTAGGTTCAGATCATTGACCAATTTTTCGTCAATGAACGACAACTCTGATCCAGTGTCCATCAGAACTTTCACCTGCTTTGGACCTCCTGGACTTTGAATAGTTGCTGTACCCGTGAGTAGTAATGTTTTTGGTGAGTGATTTGTATTTGCTATATGGTTTACATTACTCTCCAGGGTCTCTGGTTGTTGCTCCTCCTCCGAGGTTACGATGTTTTGGGATGCCTGTCGAGGTGTGTTTTGCCACGCGCCTCTGAACCTGGCTTGTCCCGTGGTTGGTTGAAGTCTGGGTTGCGGTTGGGTATGTGTTTGTTGCGGCCTTGACTGTTCCCGCGGAGCAAAGGCTCTGGACTGGGTTTGCTGAGTGGATGGGATCGTGCCTGCTTGGCTGCTTCGACATAGGTGAGAGGAATGGTGTTTTTGATTACATCTGCGGCATCCCTCGCTCCTACAGTCGCTCACCCTGTGGTTGGCTCTGCCACAGTTGATACACAACTGATTCCTAGCGAGGAATGCTTTCCTCTCAGACTCTGGTACTTTCCTGCATTCTGCTGAACGATGTGACGTCCCTTTGCAGTAGATGCACTGGGATGTCGGACGCCCTGTACTCATCTTTGATTGTGATGGTGGTGGTGGTATTTGTGGCTTCTGGTTTAGTGCTTCTTGGGCTCGCTCCACTTTGTTCCTGACTTCCAGTATCTCGGACAAGTGAGTGTAGAGCTTTGACCACGTCCATTCGGACATGTCAGTGAGGGACTCGCGCCTTTCCAGCGCTTTTGTTTGAGTATGGGAGTCGAATTTTCGCAACACTGAGTTGAGAAATAGCGTTGTGTTTGTGTTCTCACCTTTGTTGGATAACTGCTGCACTATCGCAGCTATGTGGTCCAACAAGGCAATTTGTTGTCTCGTTGAGGGCCCGCTGGCTTTGCACCTTTCAAACTCTGTGAGCAGCTCTTCTACTATTGAGCTGTCGCGACCGTACTTTTGTTTGAGTGCATTTACTACAATGTTGTAGTTCTCCTCAATGATTTGGTATCTCCCTGCTACTTGCCTGGCTTCGCCAGTCAATGCCTGCAGTAAGTAGTTGTACTTCATCATTGAGGAGATGGGCTGCTCATCGATATTCGTCTTGAAAAGTGCCCAGAACATGTCCCATTCTTGGCGCTTTCCAGAGAACTTGGGCAGAGTTAGGCGGGGTAGGACAGTCTGCATGTAAAGTGGAAGATGTGGACACAGGGGTTGCTTCTCCTGATGGACGATCACGCATGCGCCGTCGATCCTTGTTTCTCTTTCTCTCTGCTGCTGGATTGATACGAGGCATTCAATTCGCATGTTGATCTCTGCTACCTTTTCTCGCAGCCTTTCCTGGACTGTTTTTGCTTTTGTCTCTAGATCCCATGCTGCTTCTAGGTACTCATCATGCGAAGCTTGCTCGCTTTGCTGCTGTTCCGTTGTAAGCGCTTCGAACGTTTGGTCGAACGCTTCAGCTAGTGAGTGCAGAGTGGCGAGTTCTTCAGTGAGGGTGTTTAGGCGCTCGGTGAAGAGTACCCTTTTTAGTTTTAGGTGGTCAATTGTTTCGTTTCCATTTTGGAGTGTGGGTATCTCCCAAGCTAGGAGTGGCTCTGTGTCTCTGACCCGTTCTTCTAACACCTTCCCCATTTTAGTGAGTCTTCCTTTTAGTGCTTTTAGTGTTGGGGCCATTTTGATGACAACAAATGTGAGTTCTACGGTTTGAGGTCTACTAGGGTTAGAGGCTTACTGGATTCAAACACACAATTACCTACGTTGATCCCTTTGCTGTGCAATCGATGCGCGCGTACTTGACTTGGGTTCAGCCGGGTGTGGGACTAAATGGACACAATGGTGTTGTAGTATTAGTGCGCTGGCAAGTGTATGCTACCTTATTGTGTTGGTGGGCGACGCGTCGTCGTGTTCATTTTTTGTTTAGTTAACAACAACTGCAACAACAAACGTAAAAAAGAAAAAATGTAAAAGGAAGGTAGCAATTCAAAGGAAAAAGGAAGTGTGTAAAAAGGAAGTGTTATGTCTGTAAAACGACAACACTTTGGTAGCTTCCGTACCTTGTACCTTTTTGTGCTTTACTCGACTCCAAACGAGATGCTTCGACGTGCCGTTTGTGCGCGGATAAATTTGTGCTTCCAACAACCGACTGTTTTGTGTAGAGTAACGATGAATGTTGATCACACCTTTCAGGAAATGGATCCATGTAGGTAGTGTGTACCCTTGTGTAAAAAAGTTGATAGCTATAGTGTATCGATTAGCTTTGTATCCAAAAAGTCGGCCCGAGCCAAAATTGGCCGATAAGTACTAGTTTTGTGCTGTCTCTGTCACTTCTATAAAAACGAGCAAACTAACCTTCTTATGCCACGCGGGACTTTCTACAGAGCAGCACAAAGATAGCAACGAATGACCGACACGACTGGGATGTTAACCCGCAGCGAAAGACCTCAAACTTGGGTAATTAAACCTTCATTAGAACATTTGAACACGAACAATACGAATCGACAACGATATAAACAAACAAGTAGAAAATACAAAGATACATTAGTGTACGACCACAAAACAGCAGTGAATAGTTTCTTCATCTGAAAGAGAGCGTGATCCAAAAAAGGTAGGTGAAGTCCAAACGAGTGTCGTGGCCTCGGCGATTGTGGAGTTTAAATACTTTAGATTCGCGCGCGGGTCTCTCTTTGGCGCGTTGATTTGAATTTGATTTTATTGATGGTTTTTGATCTGCGCGCGGCGCCTAAGGTGCTGATGGTCAAGTCAGCACATCCGTGGTTTTGAGTTCGGGCTCGATAGTGGGGCCGCTCAAGTACAATAGTACCACAACAGGACATTGGGTGGTTGGCGGTTTACATTAGACATTCATTAAAAATAGAAAGCACGAATCTCAGAATTTTTTTCTGTTATGTGCAATTGCCGGATTAAGGCAGCACGAGTCGAAAAAAATTCTCTACTCACTCGAGCTGCGAACCCTAAAGTAGGCGTCGCGCACATCCCGAATCTACAAGGAACACACACAGTAACGACTTACCTGCAGAAAACGACGAACTGCTGCCGTCGCGTGCACGCCCGGTCGACCAGTGCTTCGCAGGGCCCGACGCGCCAGCTTACGCATTTAACCGCATGCGGGCTGCTACCGATCCCCTGTCTCCATGCTGGGACCCATTTGCGCACGAAGGGCGCCGGCGGAGTACTCGTCCGCGCACGGAAGGCAGCATCGCGTTTTCCCGGCTTTCTCGGGTGTTTCACGCGATTTCACCACCGGATATGAGCAATACACCCCCAAAAACCCCAAAATCCGGCGAAATCACAAACACGATGGTTTCGACGGGTGCTGCCTTTAACAAAGTTTATACGAAGTAATGACTAGTTAATGAGGAGATGGGAAAGGAGTACAGTCTCTTCCAAAGGGGACGATAGTTGGAGACGCGCCATAGAGAGAAAGAACGCAGGAAAGTGTGGAGCAATCTAGGAGGGTCACAAGAAAAGCAGGGGACACGCAGAAACACTCAGCTGGCGTCGCGTTACGTTCGAAACAGGCCATGTGAAGCAGATGCTGTGTATCTGTTCTCTGGTAGAAGGGTAAAGACTGTGCCATATTCTGGAGAGGACCTATTTTATGAAAAAAAAATCCGGTCTCAGCGTATTTGTAAAAATGACAACGAAACATGGAAATTGGGGCTTTTTTTAAAGGAAAAAGTCCACAATGATGGGAATTTTTTTTCACCATTCCAGTATTTTGATTCCACGTTTTTCATAGTTTACTTTTCGTATTTTGAATTTAGATCTACATTATTTGCAGCCAAATGCAAAGTTCTGTCGCATAGAATTATTTATTTACATAAAGGCACTCTTTACATTAGGGCGAAGGCATGCATTTCAGTCGCTGGAAGGCCTCCTTCTCCAGCCGCTCCCGGTCATCTGGATGAGCAATTTGTATGAGGGCGTACGCCCGTTGTCGGACGTTCTTTCCACCTAGGTTTGCAATACCGTACTCGGTAACAACGTATCGTACATGGCCTCGGGTCGTAACAACTCCTGCTCCCTGAAATTAGCGTATTTTCCAAAATTCTGAAGATTTGTAGGGGCGTAGAGACAATGGGACCTCAGCTAATGTGGTCGTAATTTTCGATTTCCCTTTATTTGTTCTGGATGTGAGCGCTATGATGGCTTTACCCTGGCCATCGTAGGTGGTGGCCGAAGCGTTCATGAAGTCGACTTGTCCGCCGAATCCTGAATTTCAGCATTTAAATTGGGTAAGGAGCCAGAAATCGAGTGGATATCACCTGAATAGAACATCTTTCCTATGGAATCAGAAGCGATCTGCCCGGTGATATCAATCTCAATTCCAGAATTGATACAAGTCATCTTGGAATTCGCACGAACGACGTCTGAGTGGTTCGTCCAACTGCAGCAATCGAAATCTGGAAAATAAGGCAAATATGCAGTAAAAATTTTAAAAAAAAAATAGGACAATGATCGAAATCTCACGGATCATTGGATTGTCATGAAGGAACTTGTAGAATTTCTGCGTCCCAAATCCAAAGCTTGTAACTACCTGAAGAGGCCGCAGGGTTCTTTGTTATTTCTGGATCTGGATACTCAAAGGGTACGTAGAAAACTAACCTTTCCAGGCATTACCGTCTTCTTGGAATTGTTTATAACTCCTAACTCAATCAGATCAATTACACCATCGCCAAGCAGTTCTGTGTGAATTCCCAAATCCTTGTGATTTTTCATAGCCAACAGTGTTGAATCTGGGATTGCACCGATACCTGGAAAACTATTAGTTATGTGGACCCCTGGTGAAAATCCAATTCCAGGAATGGAACATACCTAGCTGTAGTGTTGCCCCGTCGTCGACTAGATTTTCAGCGATAAGTTTACCAATTTTTATTTCCTCCTGTAAAGGTAAAGATTACGTGTACGTATATGGCGGAAGTTTCTCTCCTCTAAGGAGGTGAAGAGTCTTCTTAGTAACCATTTTCTGACATATTATCATATTTTTAAGTGTTAGTGGACAGCATTCTTATAAAATATAATAGTACACTAACAGATGAACTTAAAGGCAATTTTCCACTTGAGAATCTTTTCTGAGCTTTCCAGAAAGAATCTCCACAAGCTGCTGATCCTAATGATGTACATGATTCTGTGCAAAACTCCCGGAAAACCCGCTTTTAAGCCCTGATTCCGGGGAGCTTATGGGCGGAGTCGGGCACGAGAAGGGGTGCACTTTCGTGAGTGTAGCTTCCAAGAAAAAAAAAACTCCCACCCCTTATAAGATTTCTTCATCATACAGTTGGTGCGGGAACCCCGAGTCCCCTCTGGCCCCACCCACCAGCTCCACGAAATTTGGGGCTCGAAAACGTGATTTCGGCGATTTCGCACGGAATCATGTGTATCATTGAGGTCAGGAGCTCCTGGATACTCTTTCCATGAGGAAATCTTAGAATCTATTCTGATGTGGGGCAGTGCCTTTAAAGGCAAGGTCCGGTCAAAATCTCGCCCACCCAAGTTTTTTGCTCTTTGGAGTCCAAACCATAGGTGTAGCACGTATCCCAAGTTTGAGAACTCGACATAAGTTCTATCGCTAGATATGGGACAAAACGTCCGAGGATTACGGTACCCGTGAGAAAACGCGCTCCAACCGACAAAACGTGCATACTGAACAACGATGGACGCTCAGATACATACAGCCTAACGAACATACACGCCTCGTGAAACCTTCCCCACCCCGCCAAACGGACCATCGATCCTTCAAATAAAAATTTTTTCCTACAACGCCACAATAGACAGCATGTAGGGCGCGCCGTATAACGTCATTTGAAAGCACGGACGCCGCAAACCCGCAAACGCCGCACCGAAATTGGACGATGGAAAGCGTTCGTTGTGGGACCTTTTCAGCGACTTTTCTATAGTTTTCGTCTGATGCGTCGCCTCGGGCTACGAATCCGGTAGAAATTTGGGGGATGAAATTTTGCCCGGACCTTGCCTTTAAGATCCAGATCGAACAGCTCGGTTTTACAGGTTATAGGGATGAGATCTTTGATTGATAGCTTGGATTACAAATTCCAATTTATTCGAAAATTCATATGAATCGATGTTATCAGGTACCTTTTTTCTTTTTCTTTTCTAAATCTTCTATGAAATAGAAGGCAATGAAGAAAAACATACCTCCGTTATGTGCATTCCTTCTGGGTTGCCGTAGATCTCTCTGTCCACTTCAACAAAACTGTCGATGCGAGATTGATGGATCAGTGTGTTCCCATGCGTTCGGGGAACTTTCGGATTGATAATGGCTAGAATAGTAATAGTACTGTTTTTAGAGAGTTCTAGATAGTTGTAGTTTTACAAAGTTCATTATTTCTTAGCTATTTAGAATTATAGTTGATCTTATATGCTAAGCTTACAGGTGGGCACGCCTGTGTTCAGTCACATCAGTAATTTTTACCCATCTCCCTTACCCCTGCCCTCTCCTTTCGCTTCCCCAACCATCACGTGAAAACAATAAAAAATCGAGCAGAATAAGTCAAACTTCCTTGGAAAGGGAAAGAAAACTAGATAGTGCTGATGAAGAAGAGAAAATCAGAAAGAAAAAAATATGAGTAAAAAAAGAAGAAAACGAAGTCAGCTGAAGTATAAAAAAATAGTAAGAGGGCATGGACCCACCAATAACTTTCTTTGCACTTTCTATCGCCGCCAATGAGGTGTCTACGTTCACTCCAACAGAGCAGTAGCCCCATTTATCTGGAAGAAATTTGATCCTTGAGAATTTTTCAAAAAACAATACAGTGGTGAGGTCTATAGCCAACCTGGAGGAGTAACTGAGATCAGTGCAACATCGACGGGAAATGTTTTATTGTAAAAATAGCTAGGCATGTCAGAAAGAAATATAGGAATATAGTCAGCGTGTCCTGGAAAACAGCTAGATTAATCCGATTTTATGCGAGTTTCTGGAATACCGGAACAGTTTCCGGAATTGTTACTTACCTTCTTTAACCAGAGGCCGAAAATTATTGCATAAAAACAGGCAGTTTGATCGCATTTTCCCTATAATCGAGGGTACATTTAACCATATTCTCCAATATGTCGAAGCTTTACTGACTACTGACCTATGTACTTTTTGTCTGTCCAGGGAATTTTTCCCGAAAGAAGGATGTGAATCATACGCAGATCCGTCAGCCCTTCAGAATCTACCCTTTTGCAGAGAGCATTCAATAACTCAGTAGGCGTGGCAGCATGGCTATGGACGAAGATATCGGTATCTGAAGCAGATGGCGATGATTTCTACGAACGCTACGTCGAACAAACGCCTGATCTTACTAGAGGCAATCACACTAACGGCTTCATCGGCTGTCATCCGTTTAGGGGTCTTTCCGATAGCCGGCGTTGAGAGCCGGCTGGACAGCGGCATCAGGCTCCGCCGTAGAACTGTGCTCCAGCGCATCTCTGGAACTCGGCTGTAGATAATGGGTGATAAGGTAAATGTAAGGCGAATATTAGGGAATTTTGAGGATTATTTAGAATGTGGAATGACAAGTACGGAACGACACGACCATTGTGTGCATATTAGGATAAAACTCGACGAAAGCCTACTAATACTGCCAGAATTTCGTGGAAAATCCCTATGTATGAAGGTTTGAGATAGAAAACGACGGTGGACGGTGGGTCAATCCACACTTCGTAGTTTCAACTAGTCTGTAGCGTAGTTATTTGGGAAAAAAATCAATAGTATAGAGCTAGAATGATAGAACTGTAACAAAGAAAAAGGTTGATTATCATGAAACATGTCCAAATATCCAATCATGGATATCCTGCCAAATCCTGGAGAAATTCCTACGTCATCGGATTTGACAAGATAAGTGGGAAAAATAAAGATTATGCTGAGGAAGATAGTGAATATGTGTGGTTACATGCAATAAACAATAATGAATCGTGAGTATATCCAATCACGATCTTCAATATATCGAAATCATTGGGCTATGTGACTATGGTTACTAGTAGATGCACTACTTATTACTAGCCAAACGGCTGTCATTACTTTGGTTGATCACCAGATGATGGGAGAGCCATGGTCAGGGGGTGCGGAATTTTTCGTTTTCCGTTTTACGCTTTACGGGAACTAAAAGTTTACTTCCGCAATTGCCTGGCCATGGTGTCCTCCTCTTTTTATATTATTTTTTTTCGAATCTGCCATCCTTTAATTGTTGGTTATCTCAGGAAGAATTGTGGCGTACCATTCTAAGGTATTAAATAAGCAAATAAATAAATGTGTAAGCAAACAAGCAAGCAAATAAATAAGTAAACGAATAGCTAGATATATGAGGTAGATGTGGACTTCAACCAATTTAGAAATGTCAATATGAAGATTGTTCACCGGCAGGAAAAAAAAAGAAAAAAATCAGGGTCCCAATTATTAGACATTTCTGGCTAAGACGAACAATTGTTCTTGAAGGGCCTACACATGCATTCAGTCGTAAATGTGAGCAGAGCAGTGGAAACAACTGCTATTTACGAGACTATAAACTTGTTTCCAGCTTACCTAATATCATCACCGCATAACGTACATTGATTAAGTGACAGTTTGACTGGTCTTGTGTTGGATGTGTTCTTCCCGTAAGTCTTTTTGGGATAGCAACTACTACAGATGATAATTGTTATTGAACTGTTCTAGACCTCTGCAAACATCGTTCCTCATTCATCGTTCAAATGACTTTGAAACTGAATAAAAAGTTCCGAAAGATTACATTGTGAGTGAGTTTACCAAAGGCGATAAGCTCATTGCATTTGTACTCCTGAAACTCTTATGGAGTTGGAGTATTTCAAGCTTGCAGAAAGACATGATAGTGCACTCAAAGTCACAGCTCAGGGTCAAATTATATGCATTCTTTTCAATAATTTTCCAAAATTTAATTATGTTCATCTGGATAAACGACAAGGCGCGCCATAAGTAATTTATCCAATTTTGAAGATATCAAGAACTTAGAAGTGAAAAAAAAACTGATGACCTCAAGAACTCCTAAGCAGAATGCTTTGAGTTATAAATATCGGATACACAAATGTTTCCCGATTTACAACAAGGTTGTAGCGACGTTAAAGCGGAAATTGATATGACTTGTGGGCGTTTTTTTGGATTCCACAAAAAATTCTAGGTTTACTCTCGAAAGAATAAACGTTAAATGGAAGTCAAGAAGTAGGATTTGGAAAAATTAGATAGAGTAGAAAATTAGATGTACCAGTAAATTGAGGCTACCCAGCCAGGGGAGGGCACGCACGTATTGAGACCGGTTTGCTGAAAATTGAAATTGTAAGCTGCACTACAGGGATGATCTCTCTTATTACAATAGAGATTTGGAATGTTTCAGCAATGCACGACAGCTGTGGATTTTTTATAAATTACTACTAAAGAATGAAAAGGCCAGGTAATGCCCTCACAGCTGTTTCGATCGAGGAGGAGACGGTGACCGTGTTTTCAGCTTCTCATAATTTCAGCGGCCTTACACAAAGTGATGGGCACGTCAAAGATCGGATGGGCTAATAGAATGTACGAGTTGTCGCACATCATGGAGCCACTAGCTAGAACGGTGCGTTTCTGATTTCTTCCTGGTTTCAAGTTCAAATTCCTCATAGAATTGTACTCTTGTTTTCAGAAGTGCGCACAAACACATAGCATTCTCAGGTAAATAAAATGGGTCTATGCAAAATGGATCTATGCAACTTCAGGAAGTATCAGTCGTAAGGCTTTGCTCGGACACAATTCTTAAAAGATGCGCCGATATGGGTTTTTGTAAACACTTAATAATAATTTATTATGTTGTTTAAGACGAAGTTTAAGCGAAATAAAAGGGCGTTAAAGAAAAGATTACAAAGACAGGAAATCGAAACCCAGTAACAAAACATCTCACGGTTACATTCAATAGAACTATGTAATTGGTCAACAATGTTTTGGAGGCGAAGACATTCAAAGAGAAGAAGTTAGAGGGGGGGGGGTGAGGGAGTAAGACTACATCTCAATGATAAATAAGGAGAACCAGCTCGATATGTGAGACCTACACGTCTAATCGTTGTTTTTGGACCAACATATAAAATCTTCTCCGAGCTGCCTCTGGTTTATGACTTGACAATCGTGAAAAATCTACTAAAATTGACTTTAAGCATACCACATTACATTTTGTAGACTGCAAAGACACCTAACACTTTGTTCCTCGATTCAATCGTGTGTATCTGGTAATAAGCATTTCTTACGCTAGCTCCAGCTATTCTTGAGTTTAGAAAACCCCAGTCCTTGATAGCAATTTTCTCGAAACCTGTTCTGAATCCCCTCCAGCATGTCTATGTCCTTTTTTCTATGGGAGTAAAAAACAACGGCGCGAAATTCAACTGTGGGCCTATCATATGCCTTATATGCTCTCGAAAGAATACACCTATCTTTAAGAGCCAAAAATTACTCCAAAAATAATTTGGATTCTTCCTATTGCGGCAATTTGAGGGCTTCGTAGATTTGGGTGGTTCGCAAATTTTCTGGTATTGGGCTCGACATTGGTCGAAAACATAGTTGCGAATTTCAGCAAGGATGCGTGAACATGATCGACTCACTCCTACATATGGAATAGAAATCTGAACTTTAATTGCATTTCCTGGAATTCAAGAGGCTCATCAACGAAGTATTCATATATATTTAGTTTTGTCATAAAATCTATCACACAATCTTACCTCTAGAGAGAGAGAGAGAGAGAGTGGAATCGCTCCATATTTGGGAAAATCAGAAAAGAAGAATGAGATGGGCTAACACGTAACGAGTGACCCAAAATTGTACACATATTCATGCCATATTTACGCGTGAAGAGCACATAAAATATTGGGCTGAACCACATGCCTCTCCTCACGTAACTTTCTTCCAAAAATAAGTAACATTGCTGTAACGTAGTAACAGAAGTAAAGCAGTGACACATATAATGATTAATACTATCGATGATTTCCCCATTACAGGTCCACGAGTTCTTCGAAGGAAATCACTTCAGACGTAAAAAATGCGACAATGTTGTATGCTAGCAAAAATACCAGCAGGGTTTTTTTTTGCCAAGGATGGTGTTCTTGGAATTGGGCTGCTAACACTACTAATAGTAAGATTTAACAGAGTAGTAATAACGGTACTAGTAGGTCCTCTCTAAATTGGTGGTGGTTGTAGGCGACTTGGAAGAAAAGGGGGAGAAGGGGCCCGAGGGAAAACGCTTTATGCACCGAAAAAAAAGGAGGGAGGCACTTCAAGAATGAAGTAGTTGGGAAATTGGTTGCAAATTCAAATAATTGGAAACAAATGTGTTAAATCATCCAAAAAATAAGCAGTAAAACATAATTCAGCACGAAATTCCTTTTTCGAGAGGTATCTCAAAACAAATTTGTCTGGATCATTTTTCCAGAATGGGGATGAGGCAAGGGAATGTGACCGCTATTGCTATCATCACCTTCCAAAGTCATTTCAAAGTTACTGCATATCAAAACGAGTTTGGAAAACGTAGAAAAACGAGAGGATGTAGAAAACCTATAAGTGGTGAATGACCTTCGTGCCGTAAAATAACGCAGAACACTTATCTATGTCGCCGAACACACCACCAGCAGCTATGTGAACACTGCGGGAGATGTCGGCTCGTATCTTACATGGCCAGACGGGGCAAGTAGGGAAGTA
Organism: Ancylostoma caninum; assembly: GCA_037903475.1. Taxonomy (NCBI): domain Eukaryota; kingdom Metazoa; phylum Nematoda; class Chromadorea; order Rhabditida; family Ancylostomatidae; genus Ancylostoma; species Ancylostoma caninum. The sequence continues at coordinate 973,330 of JBAJFG010000629.1, read as the reverse complement.
AGAGTGTCATGGATACCCGGAAGACATGTCTGGATCTCTGCCATTCCATTTTTAACGGTAAAATTTATCACTTATTAAAAAGTGGATTAAAAGTGGACAACATGGCCGCCGTAGTTGAGGCGCCCGAACTATGTAGAATGGGTAGTTGAATTTCAAGAGGTTATTTTATAAAGAATCCATGATTTTGTGAGCGGTCATTTTCATTCTTCTGCTATTATTTCTATGTAACTATGATTGACCACTGGATAGGGAATAATCGATGAAGACTACAGGGTATTTCTGCATAAATAACAAGAGCAACCAATAAAAAGATGTGGATGGATAGCCAGCACGTAGCCATAGGAATTACAGCACAGCTACACCGCTAGCGATAGAGAAAAATCTTAATGAAGAATTATAGAGTAACCGCATCAACTATGGCGTGATACTGATAAGTTTGGTTCGCCAGGTTCTGCTGGGGAATTACAGTCTATTAGCTCACAGAGGGCGCCCGATCAAACTTTGTCCGCAACTACGACTTCACCATTTTTCGGCTAACCGACCTATTTTTTGCACTTTTTTGATATTCATATGGTGTGGTTCCTTCCATTCTTATGTTTCCCCACTGCCATCCGCTAAAATGTCCTTCCAGACGCATTCTGCAGGCAAAGTCGTAATTGCAGACAATGTCAGATCAGGCGCCATCTGTGAGCTAATAGACCATACAGTCCATGGTGGCGCTTTGAAAATGGGTTGCTGAGAAAAACACACATTTCTACATTGAACACAAATCTCGACTACAAATAATACGACATTTTACCTCATTTTTTAGTTAGCGGATATATTCGAAACCTAGATTTCTACTTTTTTACTCTTGTACGTATGTTGTCAAGTTAGAGTTGTGTTATCGCTATAGTTGAGTTCATTCTTGTGTTCTTCTCTTCAGTTCACATGGCGATGCCATGTAATAAATAAATAAACTAACAAATAAATAACTAGAAAATCAAATAAACAAATAAATAAATAGATATACATATATACGCATAGGTGCACCGGAAAGATTAAAGAAATTCCTATAGGTAGTAATGAGATTGACATACCAAGGGGAACAAGACTAGGTAATTGAAAAGGAAAGGATTTCAAAGATAAGAAAAAAAATAAACAAAAAAGAAACGAAGGGAAGGCATAGTGAAAGTAAAACATTCGGACACAACAACATTATCTGAAATTCAAATGTGAAGTATTATTGTGATATGCAAGGAAATATAGCGGTGCCTGGAAATTATTTGCGACGTACTACCACTCAGGAAAAGTGCAGCTGTTGTGCGCTATCGCATGTTTTTTTTCCAGAATATTGATTGAAAATGACCGCTTCTCCCAGATAACCCATTCAAGGGTTTTTGTATGACAAATCAATAGGTATTACGGGTCTTAGAGGCAGCATAAATGCAAGTGATGACGCCGATCTCGAATGTAAAGCTCTTACTTGAAAAAAAAACAGGTTCGGATTAATTGGTCCAGCACAATGTATGCATTTTTCTCCAGTAGCTCATAAGAAGCCTTTTTCTTTGTTGGTGTTTAACCCACCAATGAAAGCAAATTCTTTGACCAGCCAATGAACTATGAGGAAATTTCTAAACGTCAAGGAACATGTAACTGCAGCGAAGTGATGGGTGAGTAATGAACGAGAACAGCATTTTTCAAACGCCGCTGTCTGAAATGGTGGAATGAAATCGATCGAATGAGGAGTGGACGGCAATAGACAGAACTTGTTTACATTTCAATCCGCTGATCCAGCGCATGCACGAACACCAATGAGAATGGACAGCCAACTGCTGCTGATAAGCGTTTGCATTAGCTGGAAGCCTTAAGCAGGACGTTCCTGAGGTGATATGCGCGAAAAAAGTAGGGTGCTTCTGTGTCTGATAAACAAGTACGCGGGGGGGGGGGGGGGGGGTAGAGAGGAAGGAAGACACTGGCGGTGTGCTCGTTTTTTTTTTGCAGGGTACAGTCGATTAGAACAGAAACTCAGACAAGCTACCGGAAATTCCGCAACAGAATAGAAGCCTTTCGGGAATTCCGCAGCAGAAAGAGATGCCTTCCGGAAGAACAGCAACAGAAAGGGATTTACGGGCAGAGAGATGCGGAGAAAAAAGCGCTTCGGAATTTCCGCAGCAGAAACGCAGGTGAACCGCAGGAAAGACCTACTGCCCCGAACTCCGCAAATTCCGCAGCGGAACAGCAGATAAACCGACTGGTTACCTGCGGAAATTCCGGCTCAGCGTCTGAGAAAAGAACTATCCCTGCAGCGTAACTCCGATGATGACTCTTCTAGGCTCAGATAACTCAGAGAAGCCATTGATAGACACATCTACAGATTTTTGAAACATGTACAGGGGGGGGGGGCCATAAGTTATTGTACAACGTTTGCTCATTTATTTCTCCACCAGCAACACATGGATTATCCTGCTCTTTTCGCTGCCGAATAGAGCAGGGATCAAAGTATCTTACAGTCAAAACCCGGTTTCCCGGGAGAGTTTTGCTTTGGAGCAGTTGGACTTAGAACAGGTTTTTGAAAAAAGCGGGTTGATGTGGAAATTTTTTACGAAAAATCCACCAAATCTCTAAAGTGGGGTGTACTGCTTAGATGCATCTTAAAGAGCAAAGAATGCTCTTTCTAAAAATATCAAACTGTTTTTGTGGCTGTTTTGCTCGGAAATTGCGGGCAGAGTTAGTGCATTTTGCGGCACCGAAAGTCTGCAATGAATGTTTCCGATAAACTTTTTTCGTTATCTTGGAAGTATCCAGGAGGTTTTTGTGATCAAAAGATAGAGCAAATCCAGCTCTATTAAACAGTGCCTAGTGCGGCAAAAAATATTTTACTACTGCGGAGAAATGGGCCAGCAAACGTTGTACAATAACTTATGGCCCCCCCTGTATATTTTAATATAACTGGTGAAATATACTCATAGTAATCTGTACCAGAAATTCTAAAAAATATCCCAAATCCCCCCCCCCCCCTCGTCTTCTCAACTAGCAGAGCTACGGATTTTCAAAACCTCTCTTCTAAATATAATAAGTTGCAGTCGTAACCTCACCGAAAAAAATTAATTGAGTTTTGGTCAGTACCTGGTCAATACCTTCACATTAACATCGTAACACTTGATGCGAGAAACACTAACAGAGTATGGTGCGTTATACTTGGAAAAGGGGTGCGGCCAAGCTCTACGATTGGTCAGTTCAGTCAATGGGCCAATTACAGGGTCCGCAAGCGCCGCCCACTCCAGATATAACGCTCCACACCTACACTAACACTAAAGTTGGTAGGAATCTTTTGAGACCTGCACAGAAAGCCCCGAGCATACATAGATATGGACCGCCTCAGTTTCCCGCGAGCCAGCTAGTCAACCAATTCTATCCAGAACCCTTCCTTCCAGCGATTATGGAAATGAAGTCGGAGTAATTGAATTAAATAAGTTAAACTAAGTTAAAATAATGGAATTAACAGTGCTTGTCTGAGGAATTCGTACAAGTTGAGCTTACTCGTACTTAAAATGTTTTTTCACCGTGATTTTTTATTTATTCTCTGCTATTCGAATCTACTCTATCACAAAGGGAACATATTGGGTGAATATGACAATTATTCGCCATGACAATAACAACAACAATAAACAATAGGATATAGTAATGACAGTAAGTGACAAAAATAAGAAAAAAATCGTCGCAATTTGATTTGGAACGGGGTAAATAAACAGGCTGGCTGATAAGTAACTATATTAATTTGATAAAATAGTAGTAATTGCCGGATAGTACCAAGGAGTAGAGCGGGCTTCTCCCTTTTCACAGATTCTGAAGTAATTATTTTACAGAATTCAAAGCGCTCGAAGTAGACAAAATTCAGCGGTATTAAGGTGCTAAGTTGCATGTAGTAAAGAAAGGTATTATGGGCGAAAGTACACAACAACGTTGCACTTGTCGGTCGCTACGAGCAGAAGTTGGAAATCGATGAAGCGGAGCAAATAATGACGTTTTCACGCCGTAACGCTGAAACATGTGCAGACTTTGCTTCACAACAGCTGCGTGCACTGCGATGATATGTACATAAAAAAAGAGAAAAATTATGTAAAAGAGCTCGCAGAAAGACCGGAGAGATAACAACTTCGCTGCTTTTTGTGCGGAGATACATCACATATCACACATCATACATGCCTCTCAATGCAGCGTAAGTTCCGGCGATTTCCAGAGTTTTAGCGCAAAAAGTTCAAGGATATAGGTAGTAGGAAGGAGAGAGACGTATCTCCGCATGGAATCGCTCCAAAAGCATGAAATACTTTTCCAGAATGTGGAAGGATTCAGCGAGAACACGACTGACTGAAGCTATGCAAATAATGTGCGACCAATGCAGCTGGGCCATGTGAATATCACGTGGCCTATCGGCCTTGAACCCTGTGAGATTGATGAACGAGGGTTATAATCAGTCTTAAACGTTACCAGCGTGGTTCCAGCATTTATTCTTAGTCACCAGCGAGTTTTCAGGGAAGCTTCTGTAACTTTGTTAGGTTTTGCTTTCCATCTATTATTTTACCCATAATTTAGCACCTTCACAGTCACGTACTTACTTATTATAGTTTTATTTACTTACTTATTTTTTTAAAACAACACAATTATTTCTAGCAGCACAAGTTGAAAAAGAAACAAACAACCTGCAGTATCTCGAAAAATAATCTTTTTCTCGAGCATGTGTTAGGTGTTAACATAAGTTCTTCCGCTTTTCTTAGTTGCGATTTTTTCCACAGCTTTGCCATTTTTCTCCAACATACACTATACCTTCTGAAAGTGCTTCCCTTCCTCTACAATCCTATTTACAGAACTATTGAATTACTTAATTTTGAGGCTTAAGAAGAGAAACCCCAATTCTTGGAAAGACCAAATTTTTTCCTTGCATTCACTAGGGACCAGAAAGCATCCTATACTGTTTGAGCGTCTAAGCTCTGTAGAATATAAACGCGGAAGAACATCATCAGTGGAACCATGGAAGCACCAGTTTGATGTTTTTTGAAAGGTGGGGTCTGACGTCACCATGGGGTAAGATGACTAGACCCTCGCGATTGAATTCTTTTAGTAGAATCACCCTAGTTATTCAAAAGCTTTGAGAAGTATGATGTCCATCTGGACCAAACGATTCCTACGGAGCAGTTCCCGGGTCGCCATGTATGAGCAAGTGCATCTTAGTAGGATAGAGATGACGCCAGAACAGTGAATGCGCGCGCGTGTGCGGTGCAGCCGTTTCATCGGCAAGACTGGGCGGAACGAAATACTCTCTGATGTGGATAGGTAATAACAATAATTTATTTATGATTGGATTGTTAGAAAATTAAGCAGAACCTACACAGTCGATGAGAACTAATAAATTTGATGTTTTTCCTCCTTAGAAAGACTGAGAATCACATCCCATTATTTGTCATATACATACAGTAGCGAGCAAAAAGATTGCAACTTTTGGTTTTTCGTCTGTAACTTTGTTCAAAGCAGAGCATGAGTGCCCAAATTTTTATGGGAGTTGTGAGTACTCATGCGAGATAGGAAAAATTTAGAGCCTGCCCATTTCACTGTTTTTTTGTTTTTTAAGAAAAAATTATTTCGCAGAAGTCGAAATCTGTGATTTGGCACCATCGACAACGTCTCGTGAAATGACGTCTATCGTTGGTATCTGACCACGTTTTGATTCCTTGATGCAGAATCAATCCGTATACGCTGGAAAATATGCATCCGTACACCAATGGTTGACATACGCAAAGTCCACTTGAGGTTACTTCAGCAGTGATCCTCTATGAATGTATCTGTCAGCCTTGTTCCTTCTATCAGCTCTGTTTAGAAGGGAAAGGTACTGCTGACGCTTCCACAAGTTTAGTTCCGAGTATTCGGTTTTAATGCAGTTCATTACTCTCTCGGAACTCCGAAATATTCTTGCTGATTTCAGTGCACCCAATTGTGCACATCACAGAAAATAAGTTTTGGAATTTTTTCTGTCTCTGGGGGCAAGATGCCTCAACGATCCCATTAGTGATAAAGATGCTACAGGGTTCCCAGAATATTGTCGTGCACACTTGGATACATGCCGCCTTGGATTTGATGAGGTAGGTCTTACAAAGGTGCAATGAAATGTACGAGACACCACCGAAGCGGGGTATTGTAACTTGGAACATTGCAAATTGGCTAATTTTGCTTGATTTGGATTAAGTGAACTAAACGAGACATTTCTAGTGCAAAAGGCTCCGGATCAACTGAGAAAGTTCGTGTATGGAGCAAGGGGCCACGTGCACTCGTCTTAGTGACCGGCACTGCTCACTTTGAGTAGTCCTCTTTCGATAAATCCAAGGCGGCATGTATCCAAGTGTGCACGACAATATTCTGGGAACCCTGTAGCATCTTTATCACTAATGGGATCGTTGAGGCATCTTGCCCCCAGAGACAGAAAAAATTCCAAAACTTATTTTCTGTGATGTGCACAATTGGGTGCACTGAAATCAGCAAGAATATTTCGGAGTTCCGAGAGAGTAATGAACTGCATTAAAACCGAATACTCGGAACTAAACTTGTGGAAGCGTCAGCATTACCTTTCCCTTCTAAACAGAGCTGATAGAAGGAACAAGGCTGACAGATACATTCATAGAGGATCACTGCTGAAGTAACCTCAAGTGGACTTTGCGTATGTCAACCATTGGTGTACGGATGCATATTTTCCAGCGTATACGGATTGATTCTGCATCAAGGAATCAAAACGTGGTCAGATACCAACGATAGACGTCATTTCACGAGACGTTGTCGATGGTGCCAAATCACAGATTTCGACTTCTGCGAAATAATTTTTTCTTAAAAAACAGAAAAACAGTGGAATGGGCAGGCTTTAACTTTTTCCTGTCTCGCATGAGTATTCACAACTCCTGTAAAAATTTGGGCACTCATGCTCTGCTTTGAACAAAGTTACAGACGAAAAACCAAAAGTTGCAATCTTTTTGCTCGCTACTGTATGTCATGGTGAGGGCATACATTTGAGTCGCTCGAATGACTCCTTCTCAAGACGTTCCCGATCGTCTGGATGGGCGATCTGGATGAGAGCGTACGCTCTCTGCCGGACGTTCTTCCCGTAGAGATTGGCTATACCGTACTCGGTTACCACGTATCGCACATGAGCTCGAGATGTTACCACTCCTGCTCCCTAAACTAATAATTCAAGAGTTCTGGCATTAGCATAGACTTTCCGATGAGGAGAGAATCGTACCTCCTTGAGTGAAACAACAATCTTGGATTGTCCTGTGTTAGTCCGTGATGTTAGAGCAATGATAGATTTTCCTAGCCCATCGTGTGTTAGAGCAGAAGCTGCCACAAAGTCGACTTGACCACCGAAGCCTGAAAGCCTCAGGCTTCTGCGTTGCCCTTCATATGAATTTATAATCAGGATTCAACAAACAACAATTTACTATGTTTGAAATAGCGGACGTCAGTGGCGGACTCAGTGGGGAGGGGGCGGGGGGGGCGTCCCCCCTCGAGAATGGGTCGGCAAATTTTTGAAATTACTTTACAATACATATAAAGATCTTGTCTTAGTTTATTTTTATTAGTTTGTTTTCACTATTATTTTTAATATAATTTTTATTAATTATTAATTATCATAATTAAGGTTTTTATTAATTTTATTTTCCATGTGGGTCCCCAAAACGGCGGAGACCACACTTTTTTTCCCCACGCCCCCCCCCTCCCGCCCACTTTCTGCGTCCGCCACTGGTGGACGTGGATATCATTCCAATTTTAGGAAATTTTTGCCACATTGTTGGATACCAGTGAGAAGAATGGAAAGCTATGAACAGAAAGAAAAAAACCTGAATAGAATGTTTTCCCAATGGAATCGGAAGCGACCTGGCCAGTAATGTCAATTTCTAGTCCAGAATTGATGCACGTCATTTTGGAGTTGGCTCGAATAACGTCCAAATTATTAGTCCAGCTGCAGCAATCGAAATCTGGAAGATATCGGAGAAAACTTCTACATCTGCCTGGAAAAAAATAGAAGTAAACCCTCACGCATCATTGGATTCTCATGAAGGAATTGATAGAGTCGTTTCGTGCCGAAGGCGAAACTTGTAACTATCTGAAATGATCGTCAGAGTCGTCCCAATTTACTCTACCTGCTAAAATTCTGGATTGGTGAACACCTTTCCGGGAAGCACCGACTTCTTCGAATTATTGATTACTCCACGATCAACAAGGTCCATAACACCGTCGCCAAGCAGCTCAGTGTGGATCCCCAAATCTTTGTGACCTTTCATTGCCGCTAGACAGGCGTCAGGAATCGCTCCAATACCTAAATAAGGAATTTAGGTTCGTTTGGTTTATTACTCATCTTGGTGCACACCTAATTGTAGCGTTGCTCCGTTGTCCACCAGGTTGTCAGCAATGTGCCGACCAATTTTGATCTCTTCCTGAAAATGTTTCAGTTAAATCATGTCAGTTTCTCCAGAATCATGTGGCAGTGTGATGGTACTAGTGGACACTGCTTGGTGGGATGTGGGTGTGGGTACAACACCTCTGGGATATGTTGGATCTGGAAACTGTGTGGTTTGTGGTGCCGTGTACGCTTGGGTTTCGTCACTACTTCATACGAATCTTTCTTATATGGCACTTGTCACGGAGTAAACATCGGTGCAATTGCGGACCCAGTACAAAGGCTACGCGCGAGCCGCTAAAAACGTAGCCGTTCAACAACAGAGAATTTCATCTATTGGAATGGATCAGCTCGCGACGCGATGTTTACTCCGAGGTGAATGCCCTGTACTACCATTTTGAATCGTCGTCAGGAAGCCACTTACTGAATGCAAAGTCCTACTTTATTTTTCATGTTGGTGCTATCAGCAGGCTCTTGACCTCCTCGCCACGCTGATTCCAACAATGTACAGCAAAAGTCACAGAAGTGACGAAAACCTTGCTTTCGATAGGGCCGAAATACCCGCTTCTTGGTGCAGGGTGGGATATGGCCTGCCCGATCGATAAGATCAACGATGATACACGTCTTTGCACTTTCTCCAGCTATCTAGTGCAGGCCCTTCCCCCTCCCCCCCAAAAAAAATGTTTGCAGGCCAATTTGGGAGATTTGAAGTAAATCGCCGGAATCAGCGCATCGAGAAGGTTCGGGATATGTCAATAGCTCGAACAAGAGTATGAGGTGGGCCCCTGCCTTTAAAGGTAGCAAGCACACGCTCAAATCTTCGTGTTTGAGATTTTGCTTAACTTAGTGGTTTGAGGGGCATAGAACTCAAATACAACATTGCAATAGCACGAAGCATGCGAGAAATCCGCGAAATCGAGATGCCGCCTTCCGTGTGTCTTTTCGCGCTCCATTGACATCCATGAGAACTATGCAGACGCGCTCACACACGCTTGTGAATGCAGCAGGCCACTGTTGGCTAGCGCGTCGTTTGAAAACACGTGTGCAGGGGCTCTGTTTGCGATTGCAATTCGGATTTCTTCGCAGGTGAGTAATGATTCTTTGTACTCGTTCCAGACTTATGATGTGCTGAAAGTGTGCGCCACTAATAGCGGTTCAACTCTGAGTCGAGAATTCCGTCAGGTGCTGCCTTTGAGGCACTTGTCGTAAGTAACCCGCACGACATTCGTTCCCTCGGACGTCCTCGATCAACTCCATCTATACTTCGGACTCGCTACGTGATATATTGCACTTTCTTATGCTGCTGTCCACGCAAACTGTTGTTTTTCATGCCGCTGAATGTCACGCAGGAGGTTTTCTCAGCCGCGCCGGTTATTGGTATTAAGGTTACTGGTGGAACCCCCTTTTGTTGTATCCGGTTTAGATGTCACAATTACCACCAAAGCTTGGACTGGAGCAACAGTATTGACACGCAGCTCCGCATTCATCAGATTCGACCCCGCCCCTCTGCATCTTTATAAATGCCCGTTATTGGGTGACTTACTAGTGGTCACTCGCTGTCCAAAGGAAATGGTCGCATGTGAGAAAAGAGTATTGAGATTACATGTGTCGAGCTCGGTCACATTCGACATGATCTCAGGAAAGGCAGATCTGATCCTGGAAAAGATTGGTGGGAGAGTTGAGTCAGCGTTCTTGTGTGTGCGATGATGCATGGAGAGCAAGCACACTTGCTGAGTTTATCCCATACATCCGGGAGAATTGCCGACTAGTAGTCTTAGCGGTTATGTGCGTTCCATTCCTTCCCTGTATGATGCTTTCTGCTCTTCTTCCAACAAGGTTATTATTTGGTGAGCTCTATCGGCCCGAGGAAACTGCTAGGATGAGAGTATTTGACGGTTTTAATCGCAGATACCCATGTTTCTTAATTTGAGAAGTGAAAAATATGAAACTAACGTCACTAATGGGTAGTTCCTCCGGTAGACCATGGATATCTCTGTCTATTTCAACCATGGTGTCTATCCGTGACTGGTGGATCAGAGAGTTCCCATGTGTTCGAGGGACCTTTGGATTAATGAGGGCTGAATTCAAGATGTGTAAAACGTCTCTTCCTTTGGCTAACTTTGAGACTCTTTATAGTGTTGCTCGCTGCGACTATGTAAGAGGTGGTAAACTAGATAACAGGATGGTTAACTTGCCGATAACTTTCTTGGCAACCACAGTAGGTGCTACAGACAGCTCCAGATTTGGTCCCATTGAGCAATATCCCAATCCATCTGAAAAATTGCAGGAAAAGGGCACATTTCTGCACCAAATTTTGGTAAATATACGATCAATCCACCTGACCTGGAGGACTAACAGTGATCAGGGAAACATCCACTGGGTAGATTTTATTATAAAATAGGGTGGGAATCTCCGAAAGGAAAACCGGCACGTAGTCTGCGTGGCCTTCAAAGATCATCTTTCAGAAATTTCAATGATTTTCGGAAAAGCATCTAATGCTCTCTAGCCTTCATTGACTAGTTTCCGCGTATTAGCGCAGATGAATAAGCAGTTTGAACGTATCTTTCCTGAAAATGTGCCCTTTCAATAGTTCTACGCTTTCATCCTCTCGATTGTTCTTCTTACCGAAATACTGTTTTTTGGTAAACGGTGCTTTCCCGCCAACAAGAGCGTGCGTCAAACGTAGATCCTCTAACTCTTGTGCATCTACTCGTTTGCAAATCGCTGTTAGAAGCTCAGTAGGTGTGCAGGCTGTGCTGTGCACGTAGAGGTCGCTATCTGAAATAGACTCTTTACAACATAATTCGACAGTTGTTGAATTTCGGTGATCCAAATGAGTTTGATTGCTTGTTTCAAGTAGTAATCGCGTATCATAAACCAATCGGTATTGATCGGTGATTCTCAGAGGCCGGTAAAGATTTGAGGCTACTCTCCGCGAAATTGGCGATAAGTCTATTACAAAGTTGACGTAGTCGAGTAACCAAGTTCTTCAAAGTTTCTCAATTCTGGCGCCAGAAGTTGTTGTTGCCTATGGCTGCACTGACAGGTTCCGAAGCTCTTCTGTTGTTCATTCCGGTGGTGTCTCGTTAGAGTATGGGTTTGTCGTGACTAGTGTTTTATCCTGCCCGCAAAATATCAACTTTACCTGAGCGTCGGTGAAGAAGTTTCTGTTCGCTTTCTTCAACAATGAGCTGAGCAGCAAGTTTAGAAGGGACAGAAAATCCTTACTGGAGACAATCTCGCTAACGGCTTCATCAGCAGTCATCTTCTTCGGTGTTTTACCGAGAATAGGGATCGCCAACCGACTCTGGAGCGGCATAACGGCTCCTCTTAACACTGCACTCCATCGCATACCTTAACATTTACCATTAACTCGTCAGTCTTATTGCTTTAACTTAAATTCGAGCAATAAATCAACTGAGGAAAGCATTGTGCACAGACATGGATGATACAGAATGATGGATTAATTTGGGACATCGGCAGTGGTAGAATTAGTAAAGAACAACTGCATTCAAGAGAGTAGAGGTCCTTTCCGAGGAAAGAAAGGCACATTATTAGGAATGGTAGAAGGTCGGCCTTGGATCAGCGATGTGTTTAGTTACGATTTACAGCCATGTTTAGCGATTTCTCCTACGATTTATGATTTACTTAGATCAATATCTCTAATACGCACATCGCACTCCATTATGCTGTGTTGTAAGACACCGATACCACATACTTTTTGTTCTTCTCGGGGTACGAGGACAAATGTGGCATTAGTGCAGTTGCAGTGCTGAGTGGAGCTTAAACCACACAAGATTTATCTTGATCTATGGAGTTATAGCCTATATCACTCCACTTGAAGGGTTAGAATACGGTTATTCTCCAAATCTACAATATTGGTGAGGCAAGGGTGGAGTCAGAGAGAAGCTCAACAGAAACGAAGAAAAAGGAGGTGTCCAACTACAAGAACTTGCATGGTAGAAGGGTTATAGGCTTGAGTGTTTTTAAGTTTCTTGAACACAAAAAGATTTGCAAAATCACTCAGTCTCGAAGTCTCATATCATATTTCAGTATGTTTCCAGAGTTGAGATAGGACAAAAAGATTCAACAAGGTTAGCGGAAACTTTATTCTGAGAGTCTTGCAGTAGCATGTCTGTTCGCTAGAGACTTTAGATAACAGTAGCGTACTCTGCACTACAACCCGAAGAAGTGTGCAAAAAGTGAGCAGGATTACACGAGAAATAACACGTAGGGCTAGTTTTTTTCTGCTTTGGAATAGCCTTCCAATCTTATTAAGAAAACAAGAAGGAAACAAAGAGAAAGAAAAAGCAAACCAATGGGAGCGTCATTATTTGCATACATCAACTTAAGGTTGTGTTTTGAATATGTGAAATAAAGCTCATCACACACATGAATAATGCACTTGAGGACGACCTGCAGGAAATTTTTTAGTAAGAGAAAACAATCCTCTTAAATATTAGCATGTTTAAGGCGGGTGAAAGCCTCCTGCAGGATGGAAGGTGCCAAACCACAGATTCAGCCCTCTGCGAAAAAAATTCATCTCAAATAACAGGAAATTGTTAGAATTTCAACCTGCTTTTGTCTCTCATGAGTCCACAACTCTCATGAAAACTTTAATCTTCACGCTCTGCTTCGCTTCTTTTTTATTGGCAAAAGACCAAAAGTTGCAATCTTTCTGCTCGCTGCTGTATTTATATTGTTGTGGTCAGCGTCGCCTGAAGATTCTCCTAATGTTGTAATCTCAAAGTCGATTCTGATGGGCGACACTACCTCCAATCTGTAGTCTTCAGTGTTGGAGGGAAAGTGGTCCTTAGACGGTAATACTCTGTTGATTAGTTGTAGTGCACGATTCTGGTACGAACTCTTCACTAGCAATTTGAGCCTTACATGTCCAAATAGGAAGGAATGAGGTCATCACGCATTGAATAGATCTAGGATGACAATCCTTATCACCTCATTTCTAAGATTATTTGTGCTGTATCAAGACCAGCCGGCTAGCAAGAAATTCTACGTAAAACCAGAAGAAAAAGAGAAATCAACTGAAGGACGGCAAGAGTCTGAGGTGATGCATCATTAAAACGAACAAAAAAGTGAAATGATGGGACAGCCGTTCGAGAAGCCTTGAACACTCAATCAATGGCAGGCCGAATGTAGGTCTTACGAGAGATAGTGCTTTTTTCACTCGTGGTGTCATCTACACTTTCTTGACTACTTTGTTATTTCATCCGCAACAGAATAATTATATTTTAACGTTTTTCTATACAACGTATATGCGTTGATATGAACGGTTCTTGAAAATTTTGAAAGGAAAATAATCAGTTTTTTTCTTAGAACAAAGTTACTTTAATAGCCGAGAAAGATGATTATTCCTTGAAGAAATAAGGAAGTCAGTTGTTTCAGGTTAGTTTCAGGGTAGAGAAGAATGTGAGCGAGAAATTCTGAAGCGGCAACATACAATGGAACAGACCGTCACTCCAATCAGTTAAAGTGTTGCGATCTTCAGCCTGTCGAGAAATTTAAACGTACCTGCAACATAGAAAACATGGTAGGCGTTACAGAGCTATCTGATAGCGGAACAACGGAAGTTAATTCATGTTGTACTTCCGTACTGGTACTGGAATAACATGCAATCCGCTCCTGGTTTTAAGATACAACATTCACGCGTCTTGGATTTATGCATAAATTAATTCTGTGGCTGGCATCTTTTGCATGAAGAGAATTAATGAGTCCCTCCTAGCGGTAAACAGCATCATTATATATTGTCGTGATTAGATTACGGTGCTTCATGGCAATCCTTCCACAAACCTTTGTCACGGATTCTTTAAGTATGAGTACCACATTTCTTCAGCTTGGCATTCTCCAGCTCAAACAGTATCCAACATTCATCTCGTTCCAACTCGACTAGTGCCGCTTCCTCTTCTCCAGCGGACAGTCCTTCGTCGACAGACGCTGGTAGTGTTCCCTGCATTGAATCTCCTCTATGCAAGCCTGAACAATTTACGCAACGACGTTATCGAATACAAAAAAGTCAATATGCACAAAGTAATACACTTTTCATTACTCGATTCTCAATTCATACTATCAAGTTGTCTGGATCTTAGTCAATTGCAAAAGTGAAAGCCAAAGGCAAATTCAAGCAGTATCAGGGCAATATTCCCACTTTCAAATCATAAAAAGGGCAAGCAGCGCACTGGCGTTAAGCCGACCTTCCAGTTAAAAGGAATTCTGAACAATTTCACATACTGCTCCACCCAAATACATACCAATAAGAGCGTCGTGGAATTCCTTGTAGAACACATGTAGGCATGTATAGCCAGCACTGCAATCGAACCAGAACAAGTAAACGAACTCGAGCAAGCCAACGAACAATAAGCGGGGGACCTAAAGAGACCTTTTACACCACCAGATAGGCCTTCCTCATCTCCCAACGTTCCCTCTTGCTATCCTGCTATTTGTTTTGTTGATCAGATCACTGAATTGCAAACAGTGATGGGAGCCTGACACTTCCTGGCCATAGAAGAAGTCTGATGTACCAAAACAGGCAAGAGAGGTACTTAGGTACAGCAGCCTACGTTGTAACTGCATGTCAATCGCTTGCACGCGGACAGTTTTTACCGCAGGCAACAAGAACGTTGTTTCGAGATGATCGAACTATCAATCCTCTGTCCATGTCAGTTCAAAATATGACCACACTGTAGCACGCAGGAATCGAGCGAAAATGCAAAAAAGCAAAAAGTGACCTTCTTGAGAAATTCAGATAGATTAGATACAACTTCCTTCCCGAGCGGGGGAAAAATAGAATACACATGCTTCGTAATGAGCACAACTATTTGCACTGCTATTCGGCGTATGTATTATTTGAACTGTTTTAAGAAGCAGTGGATTGCACAAAAACCGAGCACGTTCGGCTAAGGTCACAAGATCTTTAGCTGCACTTCTGAACAGGGCTGACAGAGTGAGCCAGAGTGACAGATACATTTATGTAGGGTCTTTGCTACAATGGTTCCAGGTAAGCTTGGTGGATGTCAGCTAGTGATAAGCGCACACACCCTCTAGCAGAAATGAGATTGTTTTGCTGCAAAGAATTTCATTTGTGCTCAGGCCCCCTGGAAGACTTCATTCTGCTCGAAGTTGTGGATGGCACTTAATCTCAGATATCGACATCCGTGAATAAAATTTTTCCAATTTTCAAGAACGATTCTCCACTTGTCTTAACGAATACATTAGAAAGAAAAATGATGGAAACAGTGGAGATAAAAAGAAGAACCCCAAAGATTAACAATAAAGAAGAGCAGCTGGAAGTTGATCTCGCAAGAGGTCACTGTCCAACCCCCCCCCCCCCCTTCACCTGGCAGCCGTTGGGTGAGGCGTTCTTCTCCTGCAGTCTGTTGTTCTCCTCCTGATTCAAACGGTATATTAGGCTTGAAAAAAGCGTTATAGCGCCGAAAACTTGTCTAATAAAGTGGCTAGTGCTGGAATGTTGAAAACTCTGAACATACTTAAATTATATACAAGGCTTCGTGCCGGAAGACCATTGCAAAATTTTTTCTGAAAAAAGCAAGACGACCAAATGTGAGGTTTTCTCCTTTTTCCTTTCGCATGAGTGTCTTAAAACCTCATAGAAATCTTAGCTTGTAGCTTGTAGTATTGTGTTGGGGAATAAATTCGTGCGTGTTTTCATGGGGATAGAATTCACCATTTTCCATGGACAGAGTCAATCACACTGCATGGGTTGCAAAGCTCTTTCCCTTTTTTTTATTAAAGAAGTCAGAGACAGCGCAGTTCTTCGCCCCCATATCTACGAAAATAGCGTTGTTTGAAGCGACTTAGCTTGCAGACCGCATCCGCAACTTTTACAGTTCGTGAAATGAATAAGGAACTTAACAAAAATATGTAGGTGGTATATGACCGCGCCAGACCTGTGCAGTCAATAATGGTGGAAATACCCCAACTTCGAGTATTTTGCTTATCGTTTTGGCGAAATTTGCGCGAAGCAGTCAACCATACCCGATGTGGGCGATCAACTCATATCGAGCACTTTAGGGCTTTGCAGGGAATACGTTAGGTAAACTTACATATGGCTAAAATTTAGCATAAATCGTGACTTTTTCTTGCGTTCAAGGCAACCTCAGCGGATAATCGCCTCTATGTCTCACCAATGACCGTCCAAAACGAGGAACAACTTCGAAGCCAAATTTGCCCTGTCTAAAGCAGGTATACCACTTCTGTGGTGTCTTGGCCATAATAAAGGTCCCTCTCCAGAAGTCATTGATATCCCTTCTGAGCCACATTTGATGCACGAATGAGGTCGAGCGGTAGTCGGTTGCGGGGAGGGTCAATTTTGTCGACTTGGAGGATCACATTCTATTAGAAAACAAGATGAAGCAAGAATTGAGGAACACGATTATGGTAATGGTAAAGAGCAAATCAAGCGCTACAAAATGGGTCGTGACGGCGAATCGAGTCCACATCGTCATGGAAAAACAAACTGAAAAAAAACCGTACGAACTTATTCCCAACACCAACTTTGGAAAAATTTGTGAAGGAACAACCAAAAGTTGCATCCTTTTTGCTAGTTACTGTGAATACAGCAAGTGTTGAGTTTCGATGGTGTTCCCAAACAAAAGTACAGGTGGAAAAAAACGTAAAACAACGTGAAGCCTTTACGGCCAAATCATAACTTGCTTCATAGTCTAAAGCCCATTCACATGAACCGTATTTATTGCATGCAGGATCGCAGTATTTATTGCATTCTTCCAAGCAATATTTATTGCCTTTATTCTTCCGCACGATATAAAGTCACATCAATTGTTTTAATGTTTATGCACCCCATGGCTGGTTGGCCTTCGCTGGTCATTGCTCCAACACCTGGGAAGTGGTGTGTTCATGCAGCTGAAGGAGGCTAACATCCGCCTGGGTACGCATATAAGATTAGGCCATTCGCCAGGGTGCTGCCCGTCTTTTACCACTCGAAAGTGACTTTGTCACACCCGAGTTATTTTGAGCATGACGAACGAAACCCCTCCTTTCAGCCTGCTCATGTCTTCGTGACTACTACGCGCAGTAAAAAAGTCTAGTATAAAATTGTTGGCTATCGCTGAGTTGAGCTCTGAGCTTCAGATGTGGAAGAGGTAGTATGTTCATCCGTTCTCTACGTATTGTGAAGCACCTCGATTGCGTTCTGATAAGTGATCTCTGAACTGCTCAGAATTCTTCCGTCTCTTCTGGTTCTTCAAATCCATTTTTTAGTAAACTTTCAAGTTAAACACGGCTTCCCCCTTCCGCCCCCTCCCTTCCATTGTGTACTTTTTACTGGTGAGGTGGTTTAATGCCTATCTTATTGTTTAGCCGAATTGTCGAACATGAAAATGGATGAAAACCTAAAGTTAAAAATATACGACCAATAACGCTCTGAGGTCCTGCCCGAACGTCCCCTCAAAACAGACTCTCAATGGTACGATCCGGAGAGAGTCGAACTATCGCCACAACCCTGTGTTGGCTTGTTTGCCTGAACATTCTTTTTATTCATATAACCTTTCTTCACTGCTGGAGAGTCCCAGGAAAAATCACATTCGTTACCAACCCAGAGTAGAGGAAAAGAATCGAGAGAGAAATTAGACAACAATGATTTTTCTTTTAGTATCAAGAAACTTTTCATCCATATTTCCCTTGATAATCTTTTTCCGAGTCACGTCCCTGTCCGCCTTTCAAATATGCCCCACTTCTCTCAATCCTTCACCACGTTCTCTTAGTTCTTCACACACTAGCCCTAGTTCTCTAGCAATTTTCCGACTTATCCTTGATTTCCGCATGGTTTTTTCTCCGCGAACGGATTGAATCTGCTGTGTAACTAAGTGTGGCCTAGAACCGAATTTTTCAACGAGTAATTCAGTGGCAGCCGAGGTCATAACTTGTCTCTAGGCTGCTTTTCGAATAATTACTTCTTCCCGCACTGAAGGTTTACTGAAAGCTCTTTGTTTACTATTTCTTCCCATTCCAGACTACTACCCTTCTCAACTCATTCCTTGCTTTTTTCTTCACTTGACATTTATTACTTCTAGACTAAGGGCACAAGTAGCACAATCATGGCACAAAGTTCAGAGACCTCTTCGCCTACACTCCATATTCTTAAAATATTGATCTATTATTCAAATTTCCTTTTTTATATCTTACATATATGAATTATCTAATCATCCTATTTCGCACATATTTTTCATATTCTTTCGCATATATGGTTTAACTTCAGCATGAAACGTTGAAAATAGAGAGATCGCATTCAAAATGCATGCAACATGTACCAGCAGAAATCAGACTACGAGGGAGTGTGCACAGCATAAGGAGATTATGTTGATTACCCCTCGAAGAGTAGAAACAGTCCAGATGAACTATTTGATGTTGTTTTGATTGATTCTCTTGGAAAATGTTGTTAAAATTCGTAATTCTGTTCTTATATGTTGTCGCTCTCATTCAGGGTTTCACCATGTTTTCTCTATTGTGTTCGTAAGAATTTTGCTTCCCATCGCGACTTTTTAGCGATGAGAGGAGAGAAGATGCGATTCTTGTCATTGTTGTTCTTCCGGACCTTTATTGTCATTGAATCCTTGAGTACTGATGAATCCTTACAAGTCCGCTCAATATTTTCATTGCTTCATGATCGGCAGACGAGGTAAGTTATAAATTTATGTCGACTGGAGTAAATCGCAGTCTTCATCACCTGATACGTACTTATATGTTTATCAGATGTCCTCGAGGGCACCTTACAAAAAAACATGTTGCAACATTAAACTATGTTATGAAAAACTATGTTATCTACAACATTATTAGGTTGTACCATAAGTTTCTTTTTGTTTTGAAATTTCTCAAAAAGTTTCATGGAAAACGAATAATAAGGTATTCTGCCATTTTTGCAGTAGGAGCTTGACCCTGTTGCTTTCAAATGAGGTGGACTGAGATGGGAAGAAGTGCTGCATGTCACTGAATCTGGCTAATCGGTCCTCGCACAGAAGACAATTCTGCGGTCTCATAAATGGTGCTAGCTCAGTCAAGAGTCAGATTTGTGCTAAATGAGCAGTTTAAAATTTCCCGTGAACTCATTGCATTTCTGATGAGTTCGATGACCAAAATTAAGGCGCCGTCCGCAGTGTGACAAAGTAGTGTGATTCCCAAAGGTAGCGTGAAGCTTGCTATAGAATTCTACTAGTCAGTGTTCGCAGAAAAATACAGAGCACGTGGAAGCGGTTCGGGTCATCGCGCCGCTGCTGGCTATTCCTGGAGCACTCCCAGTTATGAAACCATCTTCTAGGAACTAGCGAAGACGTTAGGACTTTACAAACTGTGAATTTTTAGCCTTTTTGAGCTATTCAACAAAACTGACACAAGATGTCGATGTCGATGATATGTCGAGATGTCCTTTGAACCTAAATGTGAATGCCGCAAAACTACTTCCTGTCAATGCAGTAAGAACGCTGTGAACTAGTTTGTCATTGCCACCTCGAAAATAATGCAGAACTGGTTGTCGACACTTTCATCCAGTGATTATTTCATCGCAAAATGACTATCTCTCGAATTTTCCTCGAAAAACGTAAATCCTAGTGGCTTTTCATGCCGCAGCCCGCAGAAAAGAGGGGGGGGGGTAAAATCCATTAAAAGAGGCCTGCAGAAGCCCTAAAATTAAAATTCACCCAAAATCCAAATTTATACTGTTGGGCACAGTTATTCAAAGATGAGTCAGTTTCTGCAAATGTGCTATCACACTATTTTCGCGAATTTTATGGAATACCCCTACTTATTCCTAATCTCGGACCGCTTAGTCGAACTTGGGCTAAGTTCGCATTGTTGAGAAACGTTTGAGAACTTCATCGCTTTTCCTTTGATAATGTTCCACAACAGATGGTTGAATCACTTAATTTTTCTGAGGGCTTGCTAGACATTTTGATTGACTCATTTTCCAGCTTTTCCAAAAAAAAAGCTTGGGTGTCTTAGAAGTAGATTTGTCTCAATTTGGCTTCTCCGAGTCAATTGCCTGCGCAGAGGCTTTGATAGCTTTAGCTTTCATCCAGTTTAACAGCGATTAGGTATGAAATTCCGACGGAGACTTGTTTCACGAGGAAGAAAATCAACCTGCCCAGAAAGTCTCTGGACGCAACTTTAGTTTTCTGCGCCTGTGGTCCATCAAGTCATCATCGTATGTAGGATGAAAAAAATCAAATCATCTCTCTTGTTTTTTCTTCTTCATCTTGTTGTTATCATGATTCCTGTGTTGAGTTTTTATTTTCAGCTAAAACAAGTAATTACTATTAAGTTGACCCAATAGGCTCAGTAGATGTTCTCAGCGAATTTCAATTTGATTGGTGGAGTTAATGTTTAAAGTTAGTGCACGTCCACTGCAGAAAACAGTGGACTTGAGACCCCACTTTGAGTGCGTAAGGAACAGGACCTAAACTAGATTGCCAGAATTGACCCGAATCTCAGCGACATTACCACTCGCGACCGTCACGACGCGAACACTGCTGAGTAATGGAGGTGAGAGGTGCGGGCGATGGATGCAGTTCCCTCGGCGCGGCCCGGTTTTTTTTTTCGCGGCGGTCGCTAGTCCGCATTTGGTCCGCAGGCAGGTCTCACGCTCACACGCCATCTGTTTTTCAGCAAATAGTCTTATCAGCAGGCCGTCAGGGGCTATCAGTTCGGCGAAAATCGACGCCCAGGCGCTGCTGATGACGCGTCGACCTCGTCGTTGCTCTCCACATCTCCTGATTCTCTCCACCTGGTTTGATCCAGAAATGGCGACGGTGCTTTTACGCGCGCGCTTGCGCAACGCATGCGCGCGAACGAGTGTTCTGGGTCGGCGGCAATCATTTTTCGCGAACCGGCTCTCCTCTGCAGACGCGCACAGCCCTCGAGACACTCACACACATTCGTGTTCTGACCCAGCACCGAACCCGCATCCCAGATCCTGCTCCAGCACTGCTTATTCATCCATGCACTATTGATTCATCCGGTAAATAGGACCTGTTACCCCGTGCTATGGTCGATTTTATGGTAAGCAGAAGGCAAAACCACGATTTTGGACCGGATCATGTGTAAACAAAATGGATCGCTGTTTGAACTGAACGCGCGATTCTCCTGATTTCGATGGTTTGGCGCTGGGTTTCTGGAAGTGTCCCTGGAGGAGCTTCGGCTAAAACCTGGGCTCTTCCGAGAAACACTTTTAAAGAGCAGGTAAATATCCTGAAAAACAAAACGGCCGAACGGGCTCAGCCCCTGTTTGTTCAGGCAACTCGTTCCTATCACTTTCTGCTGCTGAACTTCTTTTTCTTCTTGAGCGACATGGAAGCTTAGCTAAACTGTCGATCCACAAAATTCGTTTCCTTATTCCTGTTTCCTTTATTTTCCATATTATTCAAATCTCTTCCGGTATTTTTCACGTAGTCATTCTAAATGATATATTCGTTCCTTAAATCCGGATAAAAGGAATTTTTGAAAAACTGTTCAAAGGTCTCAGGAGCTGGCAATCAATTCTGGATCTTAAGCTAAACTCTGGATCCCAGCAGTCCGTCTTTCCTCATTTCACATTTTAAAAGGTTCTAACCTCTTTCAGTGTTCGTTATAGATCTATATAGTTCCTGGATCCTGGTCAGAAAAACGTTTTTCAATCACTTTCAACAACTATGAGCAGGCCACAATCAGTTCTGGATCCCAAAATTCTGGATGTTACATAGCAGTCCACTTCATAGCCTCGTTTCAACCTCTCACAATGTGCTGACCTAGGGTGTGCGGAATTTTTCGTTTTCCGTTTTACGCTTTCCGTTTTCCGCCCATTTTTGGCCTTTCGTCTTACTTTTGAAGTTTTACGGGATTTAAAATTTTACTTCTCCACATGCCTGGTCCTGACGCTTTTAAACGTTTGACGTCCTTTGAAGTTATGAAATGCTGAGTTACCTCATATTTTTCTCTCGCGCATCCTCGCAGAATATTCCATTATTCCAGTAAAAAATGATGGTGAATTCCTGAAAATGATGGCTACCTCTGCCTCTTCCCCATTTCTTCACGCGCAGTGCTTGTTTAAATGCTTGAACCCTTCTTTTTTGTTTTTTTTCTTTTCCTTCCAGATACCTTTCTGCAAACGTTTGCCTCGTCATTTGAAAAATTGCACCAGCACCCTTATCTAAAGATTATAACATTAGAGAACTACTTTCAGGAAAAAAAAAGCCAAAGAGGAACTCTTTGACTACTGCTACTGATAAGCATGGTAGAAGGGTCTACAATGAGAAAAACAAGTGCAAATGATCACTTGGAGGTGTTCTGTGGACTCAGTTTCGAGTCGTCCCACATGGTACAAATTTTTCCACTGTTCGATTTGAAAACGGAGCATGTGGGAACCCCATTGTTCGAAAAACAGGCGTTAGCTACGTAAGTAAGAATTAGTAGGGAATTTTTCATGTTATATGAAAAGATAGGAAGTGATGAACAAGAGCTAAGCAATGAATAGATTTGATTTTGAAGAAGATGCAACAACCTGGAGAAAACTGAAAAAGCGAAAGCTGGCACTGTGTCACCATAATTATGGGCTACCCTGTGTAACGCTAACTTCTTCCATGAGAACTATCGTTCCAATCCTAATTCCAGAAAGTTCCTCCCATTTTCTTGCCTACTGATTTATTATTTTGAGGTTTTTTTAAAAAAATACTTCAATGTTTTTTAGCTATCCCAGTTCGGGATATCTAGTGTAGAAATTTGAGAAAATGTCTGCTTTGCGCACAACGTGTAGAGAACACTTGCAGAAAGCGCTCAAGTGTTAGATATTGCCTGGTAAATCTTTCGTTACCCACTGGTTTTTTAAGTGTTCATGTGGTAAATCTTATAAATACCTCTACTTCTACAACGTTCAGAGTAGCGCGCGCTTCGAACAACTCGAATTTCGATTCATTTGAAGATTCCATTCATGGCTTGATGACTCAGCGGAAATGGAATGTGCAGTCGGGGAGTTTACACTCGAACAGCGCATCCTAACTGTTGCAGCCTTGAATAGTGGTTATTTATAGAATTATGTTAGAATTACCTACACTTCCACAGTGTTTTCAACGATTTACTAGTAAAACAAGAGTTTTGTTCTGCGTGAAAGCATGAAAACAACTAGCATGTATTGCGAACACGTTTCCGACTAGATCCAGTTTTTCTTTGATGCTAAGATATGACGTCAGAAATTGCGTCACCTGCTTACATCTTCTTGTGTAAATCCATATGTTCTTCTGGGAACCTTGCAATAATTTTACGCAAAATTCTAACCATAATTTTATTTTTTTCCTTCTCCTACGTCTACTCTTGCACCTCACTCTTTCATCGCTATTTCATTAGTTTGTCGTCCAATGAGGCCACAATTCACCCTTCCCATCCATCTTCCCACCCCCTCTTGTTCCAGAAATGCAATGTTTTTAGGCAGACATCACTTGAAACTGGTTTCGTATAAATTTCGCACCCTAACAGGGTTCTCTTTCAGCGTCCAGTATAATTTTAGTTTCTTGATTGATGAAGAAGAAAAAGGCAATTTAAACGTGATGTTCTGCTAAGGTATTCATTACTGGAATTTCTGCTAAAGTTTAAAAAATCTGAAGAAGTGAAGATTTGCTCAAAAATCTTGCTAGTAAGTATCTAGTTGGTAGAATTGGAGTAGGCTAGTTTGAATTCGTTACTATCTTAGAAAACACCAGTGAACTTCTAGTTAATGGTAAAGTTTTATCCAGTAACCAACACTAACTATTCCTAGTACTTAGCTATTCCAAGTAAGGAAGGGCAACGGCAGTATTTCACTAGCTTTTTTCGCTGACACCTTTTTCCTATCCCAACTACATATTTTGTTTATTTATTCATTGCCATCATTATGACCTAAGTATTAGTACACTATTACAGTTGAAGAAACGATCCAGTACAGAATGAGTAACAGATCAGGACGGTGTGGTAACAAATTACCATCCATGGGATTATCCATTGTCCTCACGTAAAAACGTGATCCATTTGAACGCGCCAAAGTACAGAGTACAAGTTTTTCTCATCACATTTATATAAATCATTCCAGCAACATTCATTCTGCGGCTCATCTTCAAGGGAAACCTGAAGTTAACAACCCAATCACTTCTCGATTTATAATTCTCAGATGCAATCAGAAAACTTGTTGGAGTAGAGTTGGTAAAAAAAGTGTCCAGGAGTTTCCAACTGGTTGAATTTCCTCCTCTTTCTCTCTCTCTCTTCCTCCCTCTCTTACACGAAACTTCATTTATTTCCTTATTTTATTCATTCATTTGTTTACTCATTCATTTAGTTATATATCAATCACACTCAAGATGCTCTAAAAAGTAAAACAAACTTCTACTTTATGCAACAGACAGGAATACAGAAATGAATAGGTCTCAACCTATGACAGAACTGCGGGTCGTTCTCATCTCAGTGGGGATAAAAAAATCCTTATGGAGACCATGGTCCCTGGATAGCAGTATTAACGTGGCAGTCTCTCAATCTTGGCTTTTTTTGATCTTTTCTAGCCGTCCACTTTCCATTCAGTCCATTCCTCACGTTCATAGTTATGTATTTGCATGATATAATGAGACAGTTGTTCCTCCACTGTACCATATTCCTCATTTTTCGGGCATTCTTCTCTCCCTTATCATGGAAACGGAGTTTGGTGAAGGAATGACTATGTGAGCGAGTTTTTTCTGTTGAGTCTTATTTAATTATTTGTTTATTTATTAGCCTTGATGCCAATTGTTATTTTTGCTGAAATAGCTTGTTTTTGCTTTGGATATAGCTGATCCCAGCAAAATTGGCATGAGTTGAGCTGTACCAACACGGTACTTGCCTGCATTCGAGGATTCCCCTTAGTGGCATGGATTGTGGGGCTGAATAGTGTTCTAGGAGCTTGTGAGTCATAGAGTTAACGTGATCATTAACGAAAATTTAATGGAACTAGATCTATGCGTTTTTGGATTCTATTGAGGTACTGCACAACACTTTATCTCTTTTCTGCGCAAGAAAACCTTATAAGTTCAGCGATGCAGATCTTTGAACCCTGACGAAAACCCTACGAGAGAAGAGTTTGTGTTCAAGCCTTCCTAATGAGGACATCTTCGCTTTCCGCTTGCGGTTGATTCTCTGATAGTGGGGCGTACAATATACGGTAGCAGAGAGGAATTGCCTAATTTGATTAGTTTAAATATTACATGTTTTAGGAGGTGTTTTGAAAATTCGAATACTCGGACAACAGAACGCCTTACAGTGCGAAGAGAGAATTCACCTTCGCTTCTGAACGCCTTCCCTTCCCATCTCTCTTGGGCTATACAACCCTCCGTTCCTTTTCCCCCATTTAAAATCTCGAATTCATTAAAACTGAGTATTTGATTTCGAACAAGAGTGAAACGCCATTCGATTCAAAGTACACTGCCTACAATATTGCTGTACGGGCCCGCCCACTCTTGCCCAGCTGAACTGGTTCTACACTGACTCTTGGCGATTTCTTGCATATGCTATGGGGGTCTGCTGAAATGCAATTCCGCACCTGTTCGGGAGTTCAAACATCGGACACACTTGAAAACGGGTTTCGTGTTTCTGGAATTTCCAGCTCATCTCTAGCATGGTTCCTGTAACATACCAGGACAAGTCATTGCAAAAGTCCAGAGGAGAAGAGTCATTTTCTGGAACTCGGCGACATTTGCTTGTATGAGAAATTTCCCTAGCAGTTTGTAACCCAGGATACAACCTTTCTCGTTATATATTGCTTTCTAAAGATACTCTAACGTCCTTTTACCAAAATTGCAAAGAAAAGTCTCGACTTGTTTAGGCTCCCCGAGGAAAAGGTTAATAGAGAGTTTTATTCGTGTTCTGTTATTACATTGTTAATTATAATTGTTTATATGGACTCATCACTAGTATTCAACTATTATTGTTCGTTCCTAGGTGAGGGACGTTTTTTTATAAGGCCAAATGTGTTCAGGAACAGCTTCCTTACAAACAGATCAAGTAAACAATGGCACCGCTATTCTCTGCATTTTTTTTTTGCTATTTTCGAGAAATTCTGCGGAACGGAAATTTTTGAATAACCTCTGGAAATATTGTAGGGAATAAGGAAAAAATCTGCTGATATGGAATTTCTGAACTTTTTTTTGAGAGAACTACGCGAAGACTACTTTTTTCCTAACCAAGCAGAGCTTTTGTCCGGAACGCAACTGTCTCATTTCTTTCTCTATATTTCCATTTCTCGCATCTCAAATCCGCTCTTTTATATTTTTCCGGAGATGGTAAAAATTTCGCGAATTCTTTTTTCGAGAAAAGAAAAAGAATTTAATTTTACTTTACCGTGGTTTGCCTCAAAAAACGGCGACTGTTGGGTATTTGTGCATGAAAAACATGGAAATAAAATCAAGGTAAGTAAACAAAATAATGAATTAAAGTAAATATAAATACATTTAATGACGATTTTTATGCCAAACAAAATAGCGGCTCGCTAAAATCCCGACCTCAGAGCGATTTCAAAATTTTTTTATATCAATTTCGAGAATTTCTGTGAAATTCGCTTGAAAGGAGAATTTCTTTGTGATTTCCCTCAACAAGAACAATTCAAAGACTAAAAAAGTGAATAAAGAGCACTTCTTCTCTTTGACTGCTTTATCTTCGTCTTTTTTTCTGCAGTTCAATTGTTTAGCGAATTTTTAGGAACCCAATTTTTCTGTGCTCCAACCGATCTTTTTTTATAATGGAAAAATTCACAACTACGTGATTTTTGAAAAATGATATTCCATTTTTCATCACAAGGTACAATCGTACTATTGTATAGTCGTATCACAGTTCTCCGCTCATTATTCCGACAGTATGCAAATGTAGCAGGTCGGCAGGCCCGCCGCCAGTGTGACAGCGGGCCTGCCAGTGTCATTGTCGTATGAGTAGAGGTTTATCCTCTTTTCGCTTTGTGTGGCTGCCTGAATCCTTTCCATTTCGGCTTTCTGGAAGGGCAGGACAATTCACTTGTACTTTCTAGGATTCCTATTCTATTTGTTCATAATTATCATTTTTATTTATTTGTTTATTCGTTACACCAAAAGGGGTGTGCCGATCATTACAAACATTGCCAAGAAATGAAAAAAATTAGGGCAGACGAAGCAGTAAAGGTAAAAAAAAGTTAAAAGTTGAATTTGGACTTGACTTGGTTGCATGACTGACTAATTTACTGTGTTGAACCAGTGAGGCATACTTTTTACTTGAAACGCTTGTATATAACAAGTGTTTAGACCAAAAATCCCTTCAAGACACACTTCTGTTCTTTTTTATTACAGCTGCAGTACTTTCATCCTGAAATATACGGGGTGCGGCTTAAATACTGTGCCAAACTTTGTCGCAAATTCCAACCCCATCGCGAGAAAGCTCTTTGCCCTAAATTTCATATCTGAAATTGCTATCCTTTTTTCTGCATTACCTCCTCGTTTCGTATGGACGTATCAACTGGTAATCGCAGAAGTGTGGACATGCGCCCACTAACCGACTGCTGCTACGAATCTGGGATCGCTCACAGGAAAGAGGGAGGAAGAAAACCTCCGGAATTTTTTTTGGGCCTCAGGCTTTAGGTGTAACATCCGTCGCGAAGGCAGAAGGAGACCACGTTATACGTATCCCAGTGTGTTTAATTTCTAAGAGTTTAGCTAAATAATACTGATGAGGAATTAGAGCTTCAGCTTCTGTGACACAAGTTATTAAATATTTTTGACACAGTATTTATGCCGCTGTAGGCACTAATTTGGTGCTGATCTTGCTATTATTTCTTAGTTCCCGTATAGGAGCCCCGGATCTCTACTCTTCCTGTTTATCCCGGATTTTCGCGACTTCTCAACCTACGCTTCTCGAGTCCACTCAGATAACTATCGCTTTCCAGATTCCGAGATAAATCAGCGCCAGCTTTCTTTGCATGAGTTCATTTACGGTCCGAGTTTTCGCAGATCTACCCCATTGAAGAAGTCTTTAAGGAGGTATGAACGCATCACTGTGTAGTTTATGCTTTTTTTATCAGCTGTGATTCACGTGTTGGCTTATAAAATCGCGATTTGCAGCTAGTTTACGTCATTTTTTCCGTCGTCTCAATGGAAAACGTTCGTGTCGAAGTTTGCACAGACAAAGCCGTCTATGTGCCTGGTCAGTCAATAACGGTGAGTGTGTTTAGTGAAGAGAATCCATGTCTCTGAGCTGGAAAATATTTGCTGATCGGATAGCTGGTGCTCATTTTTAGAGCAGAATAAACAATTTCTTCACGACTATCCGCCTTTTTATGGGGACTCCTGCTCTGAAAGTGTTCTGAGAACACAGGGAAACTCGTGCATATTGCTGCCATTGGGGAACCTATGATTCAATTACCATAGAATTGTACCAGACTTCCTAGGGATTCCTGGATGAAGTTGTGGGGTCTCATTATTTCCCTTTTACAGGAATTATTTCAAAAAGAAGGGGCTCTTTAAGTCTTCATTAGCATCCATAGATTATAGGAGAACGCGCGCTAAATGCACAGAAAATAAAAATGGCTAAAATGTAAAATTCTAGACCACTCACATCCATTTTTCTACTTAAAATCCATTGAAAATGGAACCAGAAGAAAATGAAACTTTAGAATTATCCTTACTTTGCAGGGAAATTTTTGCATCGGCACTACTTATGTGTGATAGATAGCCAGATATTTCAGATTTCCACCCAGAAAATCCTGTGCTAAAAAAGTTTTTTTTTCTGAAAGAAAAAATTAGTGCGTTGTATGATTAAGGGTTCCGTGTTCATCGTCACTTCGAAGGCCATTCCAGTCGATAGCGTTCGAGCGAGGCTTTATGGAGACATTAGCGTCCAATTTACTAACAAGGTTAGTTTCAAGCTTTGTCCTACTCTTACCCAAGGTCTTTAGCTTTGTCTGGATATAACGCCAGAAACATTTGGATTACTTAACAATGGATTCGTACTCTCTCGTATAGTTTGCTCAACTGTTTCTCAAATGTACGACACATTGAATCATTAGGCGACAATTTTTCCCCAAGCATGACTGGGTGCCTCTCTTGTTTAAGGTATTTCTTCCTTTTTTATCAGCTATAGATGCCCCATATTAATATCTGTTTGCGTTGTTTTATTTTCTTTTATTTCTTCGCTTATTTTCTTCTCTTGTCTTTGTAAAGCTAATTGTGCAAATAAAAGCAATTTTGAGAGCAATAGTGAAAAACGCTTCTTCTCATAACATGGATAAGATGTGCTGACATTTCGACGCTGTGTGGAGGTATAGCTCAGTGAATTCCCATACCTCCACGAAATTTTGCTCGTTCTTCTTTGCCGACAACTTTTCTTAATTTTAGCATGAATTCGTCGGAAAACTTCGCTAAAATAACAGCGCCTCTGACAAAGTGTCCCTTTCAGCACGTATGAATTTTAGCCTAGGGAACGCAAGAAACAAAAAAACCATCTTATAATAATTGTTTGCTTCTCTTGTTAGCCTTCATCTGATTCTTGAACTTCCCCAATTTATCTAATAAAAATTCAAAGGATCACGCTCATTTCGTCCTGCTCTAGAAGGTTTTTCTTCACCTGGAAATTAGCCAAAAAATTAAAAAAAATCTGTAGGTTGTTTTCGGAATGAGCGGTTTTTGCAAAGCTCAGCAGGAGTTTATCAGTGAACCAGCGCTGACATGCATAATTGAGATTACCCAAGGTGGGCATGTCAACGCATGTGTCAACGATAATCTAATTTGTAGCTGTGATAACTTTACCCTGGGTAATCTCGGTCATGAATTCAGGGCCCCGACTGCATCACCGGAAAGATGGGTAATCTCTTTGGTACATAACCATGGGTAATAGTTGTGTATAGACTCTATGCTTGGGTAACGCCGGGTAAGGGGTAAATTCGGATTCGTCAAGACGTTTACCGCAGGCAGTTTCAATGATGCTTCCGGACCCAGGATCATCCATCATCCAACACCTACAGTCGGGTCCGGCAGCCACTGCAAATGGGCGCCGGCGGGCGCCGGCCGCCGCCACCCTCCGGCGCCCCGGTATTAATGAGCTATAAATCACTCGAGCTTGGGAGAAAGCGAAGAAAAATACAATTTTAGTCCATAGTAGACAGAGTGCAGTGGATATGTTAAGGCTATAAAGCAGGGGACCATTTTCACAACTTTCACGTTTTTTCATTTTTGTGATTTTCATGGGGAAAGATTTCTGAATACACAATAAGCGAAGCCAACTCTTCCATTTTCTGCTATAGTACACTGCTTCGCGAATACAAAAATGGCCGTTATTCTTCTATAGATGGACACAGTACTTCAGTTATCCCATCTGAATAATAAAGCTCATCCAATTCGGGATCCTCAGAAATAATTGAAATCCGTATAAATTGTTCCATATCCATTGCGAAGTAGTTCTACCGCTGTCATTTATCTTTCGTGGAGCAGTCCTTTACGGCGGAGTTACTCTCTCCCGGTTTCCCTCAACTTTGAAAAAGTGGTTTTTCACTATTACTTACACTATTACTATTACTTACACTTACACTTATCGTAGTTTATCTTCGAAATTTATGCAAAACGTTGCCGGATGCCTTCCTGGACTACCCGAAGGAGATCACGGGGGACGTTCCAAGCAGTGAACCCCAAACACTGCGATACTTAACTCTGGATCTCCAACGGAGTGGAACCAGCGATAGGGACAGATTGCAATCTGCCACTCAAACCACTGAGCCATCCGGGCTACTTTTTATGTTGGAGTTTGTTAGATAACTGCAGCAGTCGTAGGCAGCAAACTATATGTATTTCCAAAATGGGGCACAGGACAGGATTCGATCCCCTGACCGCCACAACGTCGATTGTTCGCTCAACCCACTGAGCTATGCGCGCACGCGATGCAGCATACAAATGGTTCCAATCTTATTTACACTTACACTTATCGTAGTTTATCTTAGAAATTTAGGTGAAAAGGGAGTTGGGTGGGGCCACTCCTGTGAAGCCTAAGCCTAAGCCTTAAACCCATTCTTAAGCATAGGGTTAGGCTTATCTACCCTGTCTACTATGGACTAAAATTGTATTCTTCTTCGTTTTCTCCCAAGCTCGAGTGATTTATAGCTCATTAATACCGGGGCGCCGGAGGCTGACGGCGGCCGGCGCCCGCCGGCGCCCATTTGCAGTGGTTGCCGGACCGGACTGTAACCATTTCTATCTTGTCTATTTTTTTTTATTTTCACCTACCCATTCTATCCATCATCTCAGCACTGCCGCATCAAAAATCATGAAAAAACTCCCGCGGTGGAAGTGTGTTCTTGTCGGAAAAACCCCAGGAGGTAAATAACACCTTTTAGCACGTCGTGTTTACCCGAGTGCGCTTACATTAGACCCACGTGGTGCGAGCTGTCTCCTCTTTCAGACAAAACTGTATTTCCTCTTCCTTGCAATATTTGCTATCTTTTTTTTTCCGGAAATATATGTGTTAACCTATGAGTTCCAACAATTTCCAGGATTTCTACTCCTTCGCAAATCGGCGAGTGTTCGTCAATGAAGAGAAGGAGCTATGGCATTACAGTACGCTACAGGAGATGCTGGATATGACCAGTGTGGATATGAATGCAGTGAGTGTCATGAATTCAAGCGGACGAGACCCTAATTTTCTGTGCTTTAGAACCATCGTAAAACCGGATTCCTGACCGGTAGGTCACAATTCCGGTTCGCTTTCCAGCTACCGTATGAGCTGGCGACATCGTTCAGCTGCTCGGGAAGTCCAGTACAAGTGAAGTACCTAATTTCGGTGAGATTTACTAGAATTTCAGGGGTAGTAAGGGATTATACAGTTTGGCTTAGGCCTCCCTAAGAGGCCTAAAAGTCTCGGGACCATCCGAAATCGTAAGCCTCTTCGACCCAATACTATTAGACAATAATAAATAAAATATAACACTATAATGCAATTATAACAAGCAGTATTCTCACTGCCAATCTCTAAAACAACAATAATATGTAAATAATGGTGTTATAATCACATTATATCACACTAGGAAACATCGATTTTCAACTGGCATTGTTTATTTATTTATTTGTTTGCTTGTCAATATAAGTAATGGAACATAGCATAGAAGCAAACAAACAAAAACGGGATAAACTGACTTATTCAGCTCATACTCGGACGCAGCTGAGGGAAACTGTTAGAGGATTGTTCTTATATTTTCTAATAGACATTATTTTAATAGAACCCCTCACTGAAACTAAAAATACGTACCTGTCTTCTATAGAAAAAAAAGATTAGTACTAGATACTTACTCTTTAGCGTTTTATTGCTTTACATGCTCTGTTCTATTTGTACTGTAGTGATCATTCACACTGTCAATGACTGTCAATGTCACCTTTTGACGATCAAACGGTCTCACATTGATGCGTACAACTTTTGCTTTCCCTGAATCTAAATCTTTATTTTTTGGAAGTTTTCTGGCGTAAGAATGTAGGTTTCCTTTGCCAAGACTCAAGATACTTATTTTACCCGGCCCTATTTTACCTATTTTACCTAGGATCTACTCCATTTTTACCCGGTTTTAACCTTGTTCTTGCAGATATTTTAATGTAGTTTGGACTATAAAAAGTGGTAAAGTGGTCGGCGTTAATCAATCCCGTCACGAGGGATGCGCCACGCATTCGACTTCATCTGAGCATCGTAGAGGCGTTGAATGCGTATGTGCCCTGTACAATGACTTGCGGGGGGCACCCGATGTACCAAGTCAGTGCTTCATCCTCCCAGACTCCTCTGGTACCAATTTACCGACCCTGGAGGGATGGAAGGTTTGGTTGGCCTCGGGCGGGATCGAACCATCGATCTTGTGCGTGCGCAGCGAGCCTCTTACCACTGCGCCACACGCGCCCAGTTTGGACTATACCTATCCAATATAAATTCATTAACAAATATTATACGTGTTGTATCTGTTCCCTTCACTGAAAGGCATAATATAGTAGTAAATATTAATGGAATAGTAAATAAATACTTAGGCCAGTCTATACTTCTCATTGTTCTTACCAACAGTGAGAAGGAAACACCAAAATGCTGGAAAGCAAAGCTACACTATCCTAGAATTCTCATGAGATTTCCACGCTTACATCGCATTTACCACTGTTCACAAACGAATGTCGTCCAAGCGAATCATGACGGATGCATGCACACGACTAATAGAACTGTATCCTATAGTGGAGCTACCTTTACAAGAATTTAGCCGTCCTGTGGTTCCAAAAATAGCCGTTAACCACATAAAGTACCGCGAGAGAGTGGCTATAAATAGCTCTGAAATGAGCGTCGTATAAACTTCCTGTTCCAATTCAGGAAGCGAGCACTTCCCTATTGAGGGCTCATTGGCCTTTTGGCTGAGGATATAATCAGGTGAGCACCTAGAACCTCGTCTTTTTAGTCGTCTTGGAACTTAAGGTGTTTTTTAAGCAACTAGGCTCATTCTTGATTATCCAAATAGGACTTTCTCTGGATTTCTCTCAATTCCAGAACAATATCCAACTGGTAATAAGGTGTACGGAAGCATGTTTTTTTTACCAAATCCCCAAATTTCTATTCCAGGCAGCTGCCGTTTTCATGCTCCGCGATTCCTTAAACTTCACCCGAAATGTAAAAAAAACTTTCAAAGAATATTCTTATTATGTAAATTCTATTCTTCTTTTTACTCAAATCTTTTTACAAATTTTCGGGAACGAATTCGTATTCAAATCACTTGAAACGTCGTAACAAATTGGATTTTCGTCCTTGTCAACGCACTTCCTTGACGTTCTCCCTTCGTATGCCGCCCTCTTTCCAGTACTTCCCTATGTCGCTCTATGGTTCTTTACTTGCTCCCCTTCCCGTAACTTCAGAACTGTAAATAGAAATTTTGGTGGATTTTCTAGACCTTCTCAGAAATATTATAGTAGTATCATTCCAGAGAGAAGAGGAGGGGGTGGGGGGGGGGGGTAAAGGTGGTAAAATATTTCGGTTTCTCACCTTTCGCATAAAATTCGATATCAGATAGCTTGTAGAGATAATTTTACTATGGGATTTGTCGAATTTATTTTAGACAACAACTAAAGAAACTGGGAAAAGTGGAGAAAATGGAGAAAAGTGACGAAAATTAGAAAACGAGAAGATAGAAGAAATTTCTGGTATTCATACTGTCAGCAGTTACATTTTTCGTTTTTTTTTTCACCATTTGCTTCTTCACATTTCCATTCTCATTTCGAAATTTTCTTGCTTTATCCATAATATGTAGTACTTATGTTGAGTTGTAAACAAAAGAGTAAGCAGTAAAAATTGCTGGAAAAGTGAGTGACTAGTGAGTGTTCCGTCGTTTTTCCAATCGCTTTCCCATCAATGGAATCCCCTTGTCGTTATCGTTCCATAGTGTCCCTGAATAATCTCTGAGATCTTCGAGATCTGAGATCCTTGGTAACTTACCAGTTTCATCATTTTTATGTTATTTCAGTTACATTTTACATGAACACGCTATATATCGAAAATGGCTAGAACTAAAAAGTAAACGCCAACTTTTAGCCTGGAAGTTAACAGGAATGGACGAAGTATTTCTTTTGTTTTTGCTTTTTCTTCTCTGCTCTTACCACAATTTCTCTATTGGTTTATTAATGCCAGATGCTTAAGGTAGTGAAAGGGAATTTCCAGCGCCGATCTGGCCAACGTAGCATCTATGATTGCTGATGAAATATGAAAAATAATACTCAAATCCTTGTACTACATGGAAGATGTTCCTCAAATCCTCAAATTAAACTATACATACTCTTTAGTCGTGCAATACTTAAGGTAGTGAAAGGGAATTTCGAGCGTGTATTAGCAGTAAGCGCCTTGAAATTTGGCGATCTGGCCAACGTAGCATCAATCCAGACGCGTAGCCTAAACGTGAAGATCTCGGAGACACCACATGTGGACAAAAGGCATGAAATTCAATTATTACCATATCTGACTCTTCTCTTTAGAATTTTTTTTGCGTTTTTTTTTGGATGAGACCTTCACCTTCGGTGCAGAAGGATATAACGAAAGATAATCCAATTAATACGCCAAAACATCACCCCTTTTCTGTTTACTGTGACCGGAAGTTTTCTTTTGTTCTCTTTTCTTAAGCTGTTTTTCCAGATTTGACTTCGATTTATTTATTTATTCATTTATCTATTTATTATACACAGTGCCAAGGCACAATGCTACCCTTCAACACGAAGGTAATAGACTAATGAATAATAATAAATAATTTTTGTTTTTTTAACGCAACCTGTTCTGAGCAATTCGTTTGTTCGTCTTTACAGCTTGTCATGGCACTGGCCTCGACTTATGTGTTTCATAAGGTGCACCCTGAGTGCAAGAAATGAATAAATAAATAAATGTAAATTTTCTTAGCTACCTGGGATATCAAGGATGGAACCCTTTATGGCTTAGAATGTCCACTTTCTGAAAGTTTTACTGACATCACTATAGGCCTTTCTTAGGCCCTCTGTTCCTGAGCAGCCTGAAGTCCTCGAATCTTTACCTGCCTAAGAATCATGCTTACGTCCTTGAATAAAGAAAGTAGCGTTCTAATCATGCTTATGAACTGTGTTAAGAACCTGAGAACTGAAGTCTACTTTCAGAGTTTGGAACTTAGTAAAAACCGAGTAATTTAGCTAGTCAATAGTTGATCTTTAGTTCAGGAGCCGAGAAAGCCATTAAACATTCGAATATTCGAGAAGAAAGATGTTCGGCCCTTCTAACCTTACCTCCATGGCTGTATTGCGCCCTTTTTCTCAAACATTTGAGTTTCCAACTTCTTCGAAATCGAATATTCGAATTCGAATGCATCTATATTAATACTGACTACTGTGTAATATGTAATAATACGATGACATATAATACTACTATGATATGTTTTCTGTGCTAACTGTATCAGAAATCACATTATAGGAACAGGGATACTTATTCCGCAGGAAAAGGTGCTCTTATCACTAGTCGTAGGCGCCAAAAATGTTCGAAAAGTGAGAACATACCCCTTAGGTATCGCCGAAGGGGCAATGACCTGGCCCTTGCATGGGCCACGACCCCGGGTTTATTGCTTATCTAGCGGGGATCACTGATTATCTCCACCTTTGTATTAATCCTAGTATTCCTTGCAGTTTCCTAAGCTGCTATTCTCTGTATCTTTGTTTTTCTGGATTTACAGCGAACATTCCAGGTGTCGTTGAACGTCGCCGACGAGATGGTCTTCCAACAAGAACACCCACTCAGTATTGTATCGCCGCAGATGGTCGCCAGACCGGTAGGAAGTCAGAAAGTCGTCCATTCTCGGTGCTTCCCGTTACCGAAGTGAGTGTTTCTGATTTTCGAGTGTTGACGCTGGGTAACAGCCGGCTAGATGCTAAATATGTTGCAGAGATCGCAGCTTGTACATCGAATGCGCTCTGGATCAGACGATGTTCTCGCCCACTGGCCGACTTGAGGCCACTATAACGATCTCGAATAGGTATTTGTTCGAAAATCATGGTTGTCGCAGCAGTAATCCTTGATTTTTGACGTCTAGGTGGAAACAATCCATCAAATACGTTCATATGAACATTGTTCGAAAAATCGAAGTCGTCGGAGCGTTGGAGTCTGACCGCACCATAGGAGAGACAAACACTGTGTTCATGGACACGACAGGTTTCGTTTTTCAAGGTTTTTTCGTGGATAAATACTGGTAAAGATACCATAAATCAGGCAGGGTAGCACTGAACAATGTTACCCAAACATGAGATCTATGCCCATATCAAACATCGCTGATCATTCATGGGTTGAGCAGGGCAAAAACCGAACAACAACAGCAATGTTTGATACATCGTCCCCAGGATTTTCCTAGATAGTTGACCGTTTTCCGCTTATTCATCTTCTAGATTTTAGTCAAAGTGCTCACCGAATAGAAATCCAATAAACTTTAATAAACTATTAAGAAGTCGATCAAAGGAATCTAATAATTCACAGAACAAAAATCTCTGCAGCCGTTCTGTTCTCTCCACTCTCCACCCCCCCCCCACCCACAGAGCTACCGCGATTTTGATGTAATTTTCAACTTGTCCTATTAATCAGATCGTTTTTTTTTTGGTTCATCGAATGGCGCATACTGATAAGAGGGATACATTTTTTTTACCGTTTGGTGTTGATGAATGGCGTTTAGGTGGATACTTTAATAACTTACAGCGTAGTTATTGTGTTTATTGTGACCATATACATATTATAAAGTGAAGAGAGAGTGGAAACTCAACTGAGAAAATATTATTTTGGTGCGAAATTAATTGCCGACGACCATAGTTGCATTTGAGTTTGAAATAGTAGGAGGAAAACTTTGCGAACCTCGATCTCACCACCCATTGGGAAGGCGATTCCAAGCCAAAATAAACGCAACAATACCGCATACCTCCGACGAAGAGTGATCGAGTTTGAAGTCATCAAGCATAATCACCCGAGAATCGCTTCGGCTCATGATTTGTTCGCAAGTTCCTACTAGAAGCTTACATAAGTTGGGCTGATGCTGCTCAAATTTGGCAGAAGAGAGAATTTATTTGTGCATACCCCAAAACGACAATTAATTTCGCAACAGCCTAATAGGAAGAGAGTAGGTGTCCGTGATTACCTGATTCTTTTACGGAAAATTAGGCTCTTGTGATCTTTATGGAAGTGTGTATCATTCAATAGCTGAAGGAGGTAGTTTGCGTGCAAAAAGTGCTTTTTTGCAACTATCTCCAGGATTTCCAAGGATTCTGGACCCGTGAGCGCTTTAATAAACACTCATTAAGGTGTCGGGCTGCCATCGTCAAAGCGTAAGATCGCCGTAGGAGAAACGTTCACATTCCGGCCGTCGTTCAACGTGCCAGCGTTACCGCCGAACATGGAAGTGCCAGGCCTGATGAGGACCGCTTATTTGCTGAAAATCTCCGTAGGACGAGCACACAATTACGTGATTGCATCGCTAAGTGTAAGTCCTTACACACTCTTGTACACATACACTGGACTCAATGGCGGTGGCACATCCGCGACCTCGAGAAAGACGCCGCGCAACCGCGCCGCGCGCACCATTAGTGATGTGTTTTGCTGGTGTTATGCTATTTCTAGCAGTTTTTCTACCCTTTTTGAGGATTTTCAACCGAATCGGGAAGAAAAGCGTCTAGGATAGCATTCCGGTGGCAGACGACACCGATCCTGGTGCGCGCGATGCGGTTGCGCAGCGTGTCGAGGCCGCGGATGGGTCACCATCACTGACGTCCACTGTAGTCATCCAGCCGGGTACGGTAATGCTCATTTCAGGTCCCGATCACTATAGTCACAGACATCATTGACGTAGTGGAACCTGTGGTTTCTGCGCCGTGTGAAGGTGAGCGCAGGATTCATGAGAATGTACTTTATCGTGGACAAGTGCACAAAGAAACTGGTGAAGACACAAATCAAAAACGTCTAAATGGAACCTTAAGGACATACAGGTTTAAGTAGGCACTGTAAACAGTAAACTAAGTAGTTAAGGCATAGTAAGCAGAACCCGAGTATATTCTAACAAAATAAGTAGTTATATTTAAATGATTTCATTGCAGATGTGCTGATCGATTTGAATCCGACGTCATCGTGGGTGGCTAACAAGGCGCCGATTGATCTTCTGGCTTAGCAGCAGTCACACTACACACCGTCTGTCTGTCTGTTTGTCTGTTTGTCTGTCTCGATGATCAATAACATATGATTTGTATATACACTGAAATGCAATACATAAACATTTTGAATTTACTGGTCTGGACATATTTATCCACGGTCTGTGAGGTGCTTACCATAAATGGAAAAGTGAGATTCCAGCCGGAGTATCCTAGAGCATCCTAACACGCGACTGACTGTGCGCCGGGTGGATGTCACTGAGGCGGTTGCTCCGACGCTGGCGCATTCGCCAACACCGGGTGTTCAACGATCTCGATGATTTGGACTGAAAATTACTCTCTGAATTGCTTGGACACCATGGAAGAAACTTGGGAGTAACTGTCTAAGACCTTCGATGGTTTCTCATTGCAACTTGATTCAAATTTCTATACCATTTTACCTAGAAATCTAGAAAAATTCCCTTCAATCTGATGCAGATTGGGCTATCCTGCAGCTTTAGGGTGGAACTGCATGATCCCGTTCAGTATTTTTGGGGTTCTTTCCCAAAACAGATCTTCCCTCCTCTTTGCAGGAATGTTTTTTTACCACAGCTCATACCTCCATGTATAACTGAGATTACCAGGGGTAAAAGTATTGATGCCCTTGTTGATGGTGCGTAAATTTTTTTGTGGTGCTTACACGCTTAATATGGGTAATCTCAAACATGCACACGGCTCCTGAAAATACCAGAACATTACCACTTCAGTGTGGGCCGTAGACGCATGCATCATTGGGATCAACCAGGGTAAAGGTGCTAACCCCTCCCGCCTCTACCCGATTTACGCATCGTCGAACTGGGTGTAACCATGTTTATCACAATTTACTATCACAGGACCTCGTACCCATGTTCATGGATTACCCACGATCATGGGTCACCTATGGCCAAAAGAGGGCAGCGTCCCAAGTCGTACTCTTCACCTAACACCCATCAACATATTTACCCATGCGGGTTTGTCCATACCCAGGAGCGACTTATAGGTAATCATATCTGTGGGTATGACGTTATCTATCCTTCCACTGATGCATGCAAGCCCGGATGTTTGTTACCTACAGTGAGAAGGTCGAAGAAGAGAGCAGTAATCTAGTAGGCTCTGGTGAAAAATTACCCAGCTCTTCACTGGGAACGTTGCTTGTGTTTCCAAGAAGGTAAAAAAATAAGCATTTGTTGGAGAGTGGACGTAGTTCCACATAGTTAAATTACTACTAAAATAAAAATTTCAACCGAAAAAGAAAGGAATTCATAAATTCTCAGGATTATAGAGACTCTCCAGGAACCGCATCGAGGATTATCAATCAAGGCAGATAAACACGCTGTGACTCTTTTCGCGCACAAAAAATTATTAAATCACATTCAACTATGTGAGTCCAAGCTCTTCGGATATTTTCCAAGTTTTACGGATAATTTTATCCTATTCACAAGGATCCACTACTTGATCCAGTCCGGTTGTGGTTGTCTACGCATAGTGGAGCGCGTTTGCACAAAGGAATAAACATATGTATATGTAGTGGAAGAAATTGTACTGGATAATGAGAGTGGATAAATGCTCTTGGTATGTGCAGGATATGTGATCACTCTCCCTATCAAGGGTAAAGTTAAAGCCCAAGTGGACGAGTTTTGATAGCGAAAACCCGCACATTTTGTTTTAAATGGCCGTCTCGGTGCGTACATTATGGTTAAGCAATAAAATTCATAAAATTTTGTGAAGGACTTCTGACGGCTCTACAACGGGGAACAATTCTTGGCAATAATTCTTTCTGGAACATGACAGTACAGCACTAATTTGTTGTGGTCGAAAAATTTCCAGACATTACAGTGTTCTGTCTTGCCAGCCTTGTTTACCTATTCCTAGTTCAAAAAGAGACATGTGGTTGTCACTGGGCGGGTGTTCCTGCGGTTGTAATAAGGAAACTAGCTGGGATTTTTGATCCATGGACACTGTTTACGTAATATATTTAGAAGCAATGAGCGACAGCGTGGGTAAAGTGGGTAAATTTGTTCGTATTCTGTGGATTTTCCGTGGGAAAAAGTCCACAGTGTGAATTCAACCATAAACAAGACAGATTTTTGGTGCAATGATAAGGAATGGACACAGATTCGGTTCATTTGAGGAAAAATACTGAGAAATCACCAAAAAAAAGGCGAGCAAAAGCTACCGAAACTCACCATACTCTCCCTTCGGCTCAGTGCTCGGCTCTGACTCCGTTTCTTTCGTCTCTTCTTCGGGAGTTTCCTCTGGCTTCTCGTTTTTTTCGACATCTTGCACCTTCATGTGTGTCCTCACTGCTCCTCTTAGCAATGTGTTTCCCCACAGAACCATCGCCGCACCTGATTGGACGTCCTCGATTTTTCCATCAATCATTCGACGACCATCTAAACACGTACACATCGGCGTCGGGAACGCACTTCGATGTTTGGCGAACAGACAGATTTCCGGTGTTTGGGGTTTGATTACAACATCTGATCTTAGTAGAGAAGGAAGTAGTCTTCTCCAAGATATAGTTTAAAGATTTAGGTTAAGAAATTGGATTCGACGTGACGATTAAGCATTGAAATTATTAAAAATAATTGTCGGCTAGTTGCTGCCACTTTTTACCGGTTTTTGGGAGGAGGTACTCATGACACTTTGTCCAGGTTAAAGGGGTTGAAAAAGGTGAATACGGGTCTTCGAGTGTTGCTAGTATACGTTATATTGTAGGTTATATTTATCCAAATGGATGTGTATCCAGAAGCTTCCAGACAAGAAAAAAAACAGTATGGAATACCATTTCGATTCGAAATAAAGCACAAAAACTAGGGGTATCTCTCGTTTCGCCCACACCTGCAGTGTCCCAAGGGTAGTTGGAAAGATTAATCCAGAGTTGATGCTAAATTTCACTGCTTTAGAAACT
Organism: Ancylostoma caninum; assembly: GCA_037903475.1. Classification (NCBI taxonomy): domain Eukaryota; kingdom Metazoa; phylum Nematoda; class Chromadorea; order Rhabditida; family Ancylostomatidae; genus Ancylostoma; species Ancylostoma caninum. Next base: position 931,338 of record JBAJFG010000629.1, on the reverse strand, counting down.
GCTAAAGTAGTTGGAGTAACAGTAGTATGGATTAATACATAGTTGCCGCTTCCTTTATAGGGATGATATACTCCTAAGTAAGGCATCTGTTCGGAGTTATATGAGTGTGGTGGGATTAGGCCACTTTTACTCACCCTGGGATGGTTAGGGACGTTGCTAACACTTGATTAGCTAGGTAAATAGGGCAAAACTGTAGGCAGACAACTGCTGCTAGAGTCACTGTGCGTCAAGTCGCACGTGATTGGTTTCCACGAGACATGGGCCAGTAGGAGAACAAGTCCTAGAGAGCTTCCGTTTCACTGGTCAATCCGGGTAACAAACAAGTAAAAGAATAAAGACAAACTGATCTCGATAGGAGAGCCTGATCCTTTCATCTTTCCGTATTCATTTATTTATTTACGCATCTTGTTACCTAACTAACTGAGTAACCCATCAAAAATCCCAGAATTCAACAGAAAGAACAGCACTATCAATTTTGGGCATGAAATACTACAGCACTACAACACTGCCTTCCTTTTGTGATGAGAGCCCGTTACGGGAGACTGTATAGGGCACTTCACAGGCTTCTAATCAACTACTGGTGTAAAACAAGCAAACCTTTAGTATATGTGATAGTTTGCCTCGGCTTCGCCTCCGTGAACGTCTTCAAATCTTCGTCGCTGATCCCTTGCCGCACACTTTGATTAGTGGCGTAAAACTCGACAGCGTCGGTGGGGGAATTCATCATTCCAAGCATCTTTGTTGACTGAAAACGTTACCCTTTTCGATGTGAACGCCGTGAGACCGTGGAAATGACACTACGCACAATGACAGGTGACAAAATCAGATAAAAAATCGAGTTTAAGTAGAGATCTGAAAAAAGATAGGGATTTTTCATGACAATAAATGCGTGAAAGAGCGAGGTATTCTTGAAGTGAATCCAGAAATGGTACGGTCAATCAAGTTGTCAAAGATGATGACAATTCAGGCAGTTAAGAAGATCCTGATATAGGGTACAAGGTTGGCATTGACGACTTACTGCCCTTTGGAGAGTAGTGCCATGCCTATGACGTCAATCGAGTTGTCATTGACAAATATGGTCAGTAATTTGGGTGTGACCCCTTTGTTTTTTTTTCATTTGATACAGTTTTCATGATTGTAATAAACGAAGTTGTTGGGATCGAATGTCGTGTTAGATGTATTCGAACTCGAATATTCGATTTCATTAGGATTTCGAATGTTCGAACAAGAAAGAGATAGTAGGAGGATAAAATGAGAAGAGAAATACAAAACCCCGGACCAGCATGTGTCAATAGATGGATGGGTAATCTCATACCCTTGGACAGCAGCCAGGCCGGCATGCATTATTGAGATCAACCAGTTAACCACTGTTGAAATCCCAAAATTTACTTATTGTTGATATGGGCGTCGACACGTTTACCCAGGGTGATCCTAATGGCGCATGCCAGCTCAAGGGTAAAGATTTATGGGTGCCAGTAGACGCATGCGTCATTGAGATTACCCAAGATAAAAGAGCTAACGTCTGTGTTACTCATCGTTAAGTTTTGTTAAGTTAACATCTCACCATGGGTAACCTCAACGATGCATTCAGACCCAGGGGAACGGTAGATTCGGTAAAGCTGGCAGGTTTACCATGGGTAAATCGTGCTAACCATGCACCAGGCCTGAGTAAAAAAGACTGTCTGTAGAGCGGCTGTCTCTTTCTCGAATATTCGAACATTCGGATCGGGTTGTAAACTGTTAAATAAATAACATATGTTATAGAATCTCTATTCAATCATAGGTTGGTAAAAGGAAGCAAATCAAGTAGGAATGAGGGTGAGCAGAGATAGGATCCACAAATTGGGAAACATCCCGAGAGAATACGGTATAATTTTCAGGGTTGGACACCTCACAAATCCTACGGAAAATCCTGTAACTCTAAACGGCGAAAATTGTAACAAGAAAACTGAAAAAAAGCTCTACTAGAGTAAAAAGGAAGCAGTGGCAACCGCAGATAGGCTGGTTTGTTCGATACGCATCAGAGAGAGAGATGTAATGGAAACGAGCGGAACGGGTTTCAGAAGTAGAGTCAGTGCAGGGTCGCCAACAGCACCATTGCATCACTTCCTCCTGGTCTGGACCCAAAATCGAGTCCTGAGGACCTGGATCGCAGGGGCTGAGTCGATCCAGACCCGTGTCAGGCCTTTTATACAGGAGAGCCCCTCCCAGATTGCTGCTTGACGCACAGCATTCGACGATTTCAGGTGAATCGGTCGAAAAACACTCGACACACAGCGACAGTCCGCCCCACTTGTGACATGTTACAATAAGTTTATGGGATACAAACTGTCGTTCTCGTCGTCTTGAGAACAGGTATTTCATTCTTCTTGTTTTTAACACAACATAGGGTTCCGTTCTCGCGGGATTACGTCAATAATCATATCAACGTCGGAACTGATTCCAAGGAATTGTTGGTGACAGGTCAGCGGCTAGAATACTGCTCCAGAATTTGGCTGCCTCCTCGAGAAGTTTCTCAGCTTTCCGCTCACCTAGAGTGGGGGAATTTCCATAGCTAACTGTGATATATCTTGTTCTTTCATTACTTGTTACAAGTGAATGTGAGGATTCATCCGGAAAAAAGAACCTTCATCACGACAGCAGAAACTGTCCAATTTAGATCGGCGGGTGACCACTGCCCTTGCGAGAACCTTAATGAACCTTGCCGATGAAGAATCAAAAACTTCACAGGGTACATACAAGGTATAAAATCCAGGATAATTTATTTATTTATTTATGTTATACATCATGACAAGTCACAATGCAGCCCTTCGCAAGGAAGGTAAATTAAGGAGGTACCATAGAAAGGTCATGGAAGGCTCAAAAGGGTTTCCTAATTTTTCCTAATATTTTAAATTTTCCTAATAATTTCCTAATATTCGGATAAATTTCGGTGCTTTGGCACAAGAGAGCGCTCGAATGGGGCCACATAGGGTATCAAACAAGTGATATCTTACCCAACCCTAGCGGTTTCCACCATGGTTTCAGAAGTGTGAATAATCTGCTCAGAAGCAAGCGGTACCCACTTGGAATCTGAACGGAAACCTAGAATTCATCCAGAATTTACTTGAATTGCAAGAGGAACACACCCCTCGTACTGAAAACGCACATTTTCGGCAAAGTTCAAGCGGAATTTATCCAGAAATCGGTGGTTTTCCACGACATGCACGATTATTGTGTGCACGTAGTTTCGGGAACTGGACTGGTGCTATATCCAGAAAAGTGGATAAGGAGATGTGATGGATTAAACTGGCAATGCGGCAATTCTAGTGCATTCATGTTGATGAACGTTTTCTTTTCTCCAGGGAAATGCATTTATCCTCAGAAACACATAAGGATAAGTGTTGTAGACATGGATACAGAAATCCGTCTCTTAATTTTCTTGTAACTCTTGAATGAACCAATTTCTTCTTCTTTTGGAAAGATCAATGTATCATAATTTGCCACTCGCTTCATTATTTTCACTTGATTGTTGATGCGACCCCTCAAATACACCAGAGACCGTATACGTCAGCAATGTTACCCAGGGTAAACGTGTTAATACTATAAATTTACCCACGGGCGTCGAATTGGTAACCCTTGGCAATCTCAATCATCCATTCAGGACTACGTCTCGGATATTATTCTTGTCCACTAGAGGTTAACGGACTGGCAGGACTGGAAGGAGGGCGGAAACGGTGAATCCCACCCACTATGTACAGTACTCTTCAACAATAGAAGCGAATTACCAGACAGTCCTTCAAGAACCTCTTGAACAGAGGGAGCAATTTTCTCAATCGCTGGTGACCGTAATTGCTATTCAAGGGCGCCGAACAACAACTGTTGAAGATTTTCGCAACACTTGAGAGAGTGCCTTTCATGCGATTACCTTAGGACTAAGTTCTTGCGGGGGAAAAATGGTGAGTCACCGGGAAAATATTTTCGCTGATGCAAAGCGCTGATTTTCCGGGTTTTTATGACTAATGGATTGTCCAGGAACCGCAGTGGCGCTGTGGTTGGTCAGAGCTAATTTCTTGATTCTAAGTGAATCCAGTGAACATTAAAGCAAAAAAAAAAAAACAAAGCCATCGTTGACAGGACAGTACAACTTCTATTTCTGTCTTGTTTTGAGCCTGTCCAGTCGACTACTTCCTCGTCCTTCACATCAGCTGATCCACATACTAAATGGTGCTAGTTGGTTCGAAATGAACTAAATTAGATGTAGACGAAACCTTGCCATATGTGACTCAGCCTGTGCAGTTATAGCAATTTTCAGTTTTTAGTTCAACGAGTGGCGTTAGCAGTGTTACAGCCGCACGTCAAACTTTGACCGGTCAAATGCCCGCGGAGAATTGCAAGGAGCTGGTTTTGCTGATGAAGCGGGGTTATATTTGTCCTTACAATTTTTTTTCCAGAAAACGAGGAGTTAAAAGTCGGCATTTTTAGCATGGCAGTGATCTCGCCTGTTAGATTCGCTTTGCCAGAAACATTTACTAAAATCTGGCAACAACTAACGGATTCGTTTGGGTTTAGCCGAGTTAGGAGAAATACACGCAACAATAGCCCATGCTTTTTCACGAACTATGTCTTGAAGGACAAATTTGGCCATTTTTGGACATACCGGAATCCACCTGCAAAAGTGGATATACAAAAGTAATTCTGGTAGAGGGAATTTAAGGATTTGTTCTTCACAAGCTCACACCGTATAACAGATGTAGCTATGACGAGGCCTTATAAAACATTAGTACAGTTTCATGTACACGCTGGGACTGTACTTCCTGCATTGCTACTACTGAAACTCTATATATTTATCGAATTCCAAGAATATCTGTCATAGGCCGCTTCTAGGAAGCTTGCAAGAGATTGGAAATCCCGCCTACAGGAACCTCTGTCTCGTAAAATACGGGTGGTAAGTATTCGTAGACGCTGTCAAGCCACACCCCCAAGGAATGGAAAGCAGACATTGCTGCGAGAGGAAGAGCTGCTGCATTCGGACTGCTTAGAGCAGCAAACCCCGTGTACGGTGACAAATGTACAAAACTGGTCGGGATACGTAGCGCTGTTTCTTTCTTTGTCCATTAGTGGTAAAGAAAAAGAAGAAGGAAAACGGAAAATCGAAAACAGATCAGGTACATACTTCCCAGGATGGAAAACAACTATAAAACAGTGTTTTTAGTTCATTACACAGAGCTATCAATACAAAGATGGATCATCTGGACACACTCCATAGGTTTTCTGGTAAAGATAGATGATTTTCAAAGGGTAAAGAACTCTAGAAGAAAGCACCGGAAAGTCACGTGATGTTTGCTCCTAGCAGGACACGGTGCTTCCTACAGCTTTGCTGAGAATCCTGGATAATTTCCATAATTTCCACACTTATGGTACTGCCTACAGTGGAAATAAGAAGCAGGTTGGGAAATAATGCGGCTGTGAATGTCGTCGTTTTCCAGGATAATAAAATGTTTCGAACTAAAGTCAAGAAGAACAAGTCTACGGTAGAATTTGTACCAGTAGTGCTTATAGTTAAGCTTTTAGAAGTGTTTCAAACAAGGCTAAAAATTGATACCTCGTGTAGCTTCTTGTAAAAGTGGCTTGTACAGGTAAAAATATGAATATAATAGGGAAATAGAGCGTTTCCAGGAGACATTTTCCCTACAAATCAAAACAGTTTTGTACATTCAGTAACAGTTCCTTAAGAAGAGCGCTTATTGTACAGCTTCGAGATGATTTTTCTGGATGATGAACATCTACTCGACAGCGTTGATTTGCTGGATTTGCCGGTTTCATTTTTTCTCTGGAAAATTGAGAAAAAAAGGAAAAAAGATTGGTGAATTTTATGACATGACAAGCAGGGACAACAATGATATGTGTAGCATAGTTAGGATTCCAAACGGAAGTGTTAGTTCTTAACTTTAGGGTCTTAAACAGCGCAGGAAGTGCAAAGTTACCTAAAAAAATCTGTCTTGTCTTGGTACACATAACCCATGGGACGTTAAAATAGCGCGCAAGAGCTAGAAGAGCTGGGAAATCTATGGGTAAACCTCGGGAAAATTTGCTCCAAAACCTTGCAGGCTGGAACACTGTAGCAGTATGAATGAAGTACCGCGAAGCAGCTAACAACTGATATGATGACATTCTTAAAGGCTTAGCACAGCGCCTAATCGCGCTGACACTAATCCGCGATGACGAACATGTCCAGGCGTCAGCAGAGAAGGCGAGCGAGCGATGTTGAAATCAGAGAATGCGGTCGCATGACGTTTTATACTCAGGTTGTAGGCGTTCGACGAATGCGCGATGTCAAGAGGGTTCGCCGCGGCCCGCCCCTTTTCTCTTCGTTTCTTCATGCGCTGTTACAAATCTTTCAGAAACGTCCAGAGTACTAGATGACTCACGCCGACGGAGCTGTCGACGATGGCCACGCGTTGCGTCAGAGTTGACGCGCGCACAAAGGGCGTTGCCGGGCCGGGTGACTTTGAGCGATGGGTCTGAGAATAGCGCGAGTCGAATGAACGTGAGTCCGAGTACACACACCCTTTATGTAGTACCCAGGTCCTGAGCAGATCACCTGACGACGCCGAAACGACCCATCCGGTTCACGTTGTCTCCGACAGACACGATTTTATGGGTAACGGAACGACGGCGATGACCATTTTAGAAGTCGCATCGACGACAATTTCGTTGTAAAGCCGCTTCGGTCGTGTAGAAATGTGCACGCGTTTCTACGCCGTCAACCAGCTATAAAACACTTTTTATGATGGATGTTTTTGAAGAGTACAAGAACGACTTCAGGACTCTTTCGGCAGGTCGAATTATAGAGGTCGTAATGAGGCCATTCGCTCGGGTTTATTGGTGTTGTCTGGAAATTCGGAGCGCTTTATAACGGTGGATACGGTGGCGGGACATACCGTAACATGATCATTATCCGAAATTGGCCATTTACAGTCCTGGTAGAAAGTTCATAGGAAAGAACCCGTTTTTCTTCTGATTTGAGATTTTGCCCTGCGCTTGTTCATATGGAACACACTGAGGAAAGCACCTACATAAACCCACATCTCTTTACCCCTGGGTTTTGAAACCCTACCCTGCCCAGAGTAAAAAAATGTATTTGGCGTTTTGCCGTCGTGAACGGTGGAGCTTCTGGTGCTAACCAGGCATAATTGCCACGCATCGTGAAAAAAAACACTCCACGAATCAGGTCCAGAACAATTACCCAACATTTTACCTTGGGGTACCAGTGGGTGATCTACTTACCAATGATGAACATGTCCTGGAGCCGCATGCATCATGGAGATTACCCAGGTTGACGTTGTGATTACCAAGATTTGTAGACGCCTATGTTAACGATGGGCAAGTGCGTGTGGTATTAACTCGCTTACCCTGGGTAGACTTGGTGATGGACGAGGTCCTGGAGTAGGACCCAGATGCATCGCTGGGATTCCCTATGCTTAATGCGTTAACGTACCCAAATTTACCAATCACTTATCGTCCTGCATGATTTTCTTTCCTGGCGACGTTACCCAGCGGCTACTGATGGTCTAATTATCTCTGTGGGCACGGATTACCCATTTTTCCAGTGATGCACCCGGTGCTGGCTTTAACTAAGCATAATGGTCACCTACTGTGGGGAGAAAACCCCATGAGCAGCTCCGTGAGCATTATCGAACATTTAACTCACAAGAGTATGATTTACCCTATGTTATGTCACAAATGGATGAAACATGGTCCATTTTCTAGTGGTGAATAACTTTTTAGAGCCAAGAGGCCAGGGTTGGTCTAGATGCGGGCATCGTGTGGTATTGACGGAGAGAAAATGACGAGTTAGCAGTTCTTACCCTAGAACTACGGCTACACTCTTAGAAATTTCGCCTAAGGAACTATGAAAAATGAGTACTTTCATTGAGAGTTCGAGCTGCAGTACAGCAAAGAGATCATCATTGTTATCAGACAAAGTACCACATAATTTTCATTTCTTTCTCCTTTGCTTCTTTCCTTTCTTTTCCTCATCCTTGCCTAAATAGGATAGCACCTTATCGTGACTCTCGCACGACTTCCTTTGACCTCCTCCAACCGACGTCACCATCCCGGTCTGAATCCGCCTGTGGTGTGAACCGACGTCCTACATCGGTTCAAATACATTCGCGTGACGCCCTTCTCATCGGCGCTCTCACGGGATGCGGTACTTTCTCAAGACCGCTCGTGCCCTCGGGTATCGTTTCCACGCGGCAGCACTATAAAAGGCGCCCTCGCATTCTCATGGATTCATTCGCTCGATTCGACTCCTCGCCACTCAGCCGCAATGTTTCATGGTTCCAACGAAGATGCTGGTCGTCGTCCTGCTGTTCGAAGATGATGGAGTCTACGATCGCCAAGTCGATGCTTCAGAAGATCACGTCTAGCCGCTGTCATGATCATGCCAGCCGCCGCGCGTGTCCACCAGGCCGGTTTATAACTTGACCATAACATCTTGTGGTTTAGTTATATTATTGTATTGATCCCATATTGATGTGGAATATGAAGGTGGCTATTTGTCTGGTTTAATGGTGTGAAAAAGAAAGAATATGTGAAGATCATACATATCTGGTAGTATTCGAATGATAGGCACTGGTTACGCACTGGGTTTCGGGATCAGCTCAGTTAGGCTTCAGGTAGTATATGATAAGTTTGCTAAGTTAACGCTCGCGCCCGCTTGCCGCTCGCTTAGGGTAGTAGGCCTCTAACACCTTACTTGGCTTGCGAGCCCACTGTTTTTGGTGCGCAGTGGTCTACCCTAAAACCCTTGTGGGTTCGGCTTAAACCCTCTTTTGCCGTGTCTGGCTTGGGAGCTACCACCGACGCACGAGCCGGGCACGACACACTTGAACGATGTCAGCGATCATTCCCGCTCTACAATTGTGAAAATATGTCGATGAGAATTCCAACTTCCTCTACGCCTGATATTATCACCTATGCTGGGGTACATCCTCAATGACGCACATATTAGCTTACCAAAGTCATACGCTCCACAAAAGATAAGCTTATTTGGCCTCGATTATCACACTATTGCCACACCTGATTTCTGCTGTGAGTAGAGGTCAGTATGGAAGTTCAAAGTATCATCTAAATATGGATGGGCTGATAACGGTTTGTGTGTGAATGTTACTGAAGCAGGTCTCCGTTGACTCCATATTCATACAATTTAATCGTTTAGTAATGAGCAATTTATACTAGCGGCGTGCTTCAGTCACGCATCATTCGCAAGCATCCATTTGCAGGTGATTTTCCATGAAGACTGGTTAACCTGGCATGTACATCCTCAATTAAAAGAACGCGCAGCCGCCGCGAGGCCGTAATCGCGTGCGTTTGAGCTGCGACTGCGATGCGACTGGGCTCTATTCTTCATCATATAGACGCACGCGCGTCAGTAGCACGCATCCAGCATAGATTTGCCTCAATTTGTTCGATTCTATTTATTGCATCCAGCATAGATTTGCCTCAATTTGTTCCATTCTATTTATTGTTATTCGTATTCTCATTCATGTATTTGGAATTAAACAAAGCAGTGGATTACAATGAGGTTCTTCAGATGTTCTCACACGCTAGATTGTTCTGAAGTAACGGAGATACTCGAAATGGATGCGCGCGTGCGTAAGACGTGCGACTGCATGGTAAAGGACACTCTGAGAAGCGCTTTCGATACAACACATACGCTGGAAAGACGTTTGTATTCCTGGCAACCGCTTTGCATTCTCCTACAAGCCTCGCTTTTGCAGAGTAAACCGTGAAGAAGAAGCTGAGTGGTAAACGGTCATGGAACTAACAACAGTGTCGCATTGCGCATGATGCAACCAAAACCAACCACGAAAACTTGTTCACAAAGTTCATCGTAACGTTTTTTAAAGTGCGTCTTTCTCGCGTCTAGTATAAATTACCCATCGCGAGGACGTGATTTTTTGGGCAGTTTCCGTTGGATGTTCACCTTTAGAGTTCATCATAAATTCTCAAGAAGGTCGTGAGATGATAGTCCTACAGTTCAAGGAGCATCACCACTGGAAAGAAGACGCAACACTCCACAGGTCGAGGTAGCAAAGGAGAGCAATGTAAAAAAATCCACAGTAACCTGGAGGGTACTGTAGAGGTCGTCACCGCCCCATAGAATTTTCTGGTATCTTCATGGCGAGAAATTGATGTTAGTGAAAGATTTATCAACGTGGAACCTTTTCTAGTTTCTGGGAATAACTCCTGGGGAATTCCTGGGTGGGGAGTCTTATAGATCCACTCCCATTTCTTCCGCAGGATCTCGTTTGAATCTCCTGGAATTCATAAACATTTCAGAAGTGGAAAAAAATCAGGATGTCGAATGAACGAATAAAGGAGAGAAATGAACTTGAAAAAGTAATCATCTTTAGCATTTATTTTTTGAAAGCCACGTTTACAAAGTGAAAAAAAAAACAAATCACATTACCTAGGGGGCATTATGACTCTTGCAACTGACTTCTTCCTGAGCAGTCTTTTAGATAATAGTAACTGTCGCCTAGCTTTAAGCTATTTCTTAGCTACCTCTATGGAAAACTTATACTCTTCTCCTTTGCATACACTCAATAAATATACATATATGCACATAAATAATTGAATAGATCCTAATTGTCCAACACCTAGGATGCCCCATCGATCTCAACATCCCCCTCATCCTTGAGCATCTGCTCCAGATCCGGGTCTAGCGACGGTAACGCGTAGAAATCGGCATGAATGCTGCTCATCTCATCATCATTGCTCTCTGCTGCTTCTGCACCGTCGTCGTGAGCCTCCGTCTGCTCATCAGCAGCTGGAATCTCTCCTGCCTCCAGCGGTCTCTGTATCTCCAGCTCAAACTCGTTGTTTCGGCCGAACGTCTTCTGCCCGGCTCCGAAGACGATGTCCGGTTCTTCGAATTCTTCAGCGTCGTCTCGAGCGGCCGTTCGTTCCACTGAAAAATGACATGATCGTTCTGTGGAATGCTAGTTTAAACGCGCTTTTAATCGCTGCTATTCGCGAAACATCGCGAAATTCCTTATCAGCGATCCACAGTGAGAGATCTACGAATTCGCGGAACACTTGCTTTTGGATATCCATCGTGAAAGAAACAACAATTATTCAAAAAAGTTCATCCAAGTGGATAGGCTCAATCGTGTCCCTGATTTCTGCCATGAAGAGTGGCAAAGATTGGTCATAACTTTCTTGAATGCAGGGTTATCCCTCCCCTACCTGTCAAACCCTCCTTTATTAATTGATTCATGCAGCTTATCTGTTTTAAATAACCAAAAAAAAAAACGAATATTGACAGATAATAAATAAATATAAACACTTGAGCTACTAAATACTCAAACTCTTGAGGAGCGAATAGAACAACGAATAAAAATGACATCAAATTCCTCACCAAAACTGTATTGTACAATGATCTCGGCGGATTTTCGCACTGCTTTCAGCATCACGGGCACCTCGTTTGTGTTCGACAGTATCCTCTTTTTTGACGTCAGGTCGCAACAGAACCTTGAATGGAAACTAATCAGCATTAATGTATGTTGCCTTGTTTAAGTACAACACCTGGAGCCCAAGAATCAATTCGAGTGGTGCATAGGAGTCCAAAGTAAAAATCCAGAAAAATCCATCACGTAGGAAACTCGATTTTGCCAGAACATCGGTCATTGGTTGGCTTCATACAGTTACAGAGAAATCGTTTAAAAAACTGCTATTCAAAAGCTTAGAACTACTAAAATCTGATTCACTTTTTTGTAAAGTAATAAATCAGCGTTGCAGTGATTCATAACTTAGCCACCCTATCCGGAGCGAGTGCACTTTTTGCTGCAATCGCTCCCGATTCAGCGAACATGTCCGTATATTCAGAGTTCTGCGAGAGTTTCTTTTCCAGTCGAAGTCACTCCAATTCTTGTTGACACCAATTTGCGACCTCAACTTTCCATGTTTTTGTTAGAATCTTTCATTTTATTGTAACAATGTCAAGAGTTCAAATTATTGCTTCGAAAAACAACAACAAGAGAAAGAAGCGTTCTTTATTTTACAGAGAAAAAGGGCACATTAGGATTTGGCAAGCCGAAGTTAAGCCAATTCCTGAACGCGCCCTTTTCTCCGAAAGAAAGTCACTCTGTTGAAAGAGGGAACTAAAATTCCTTTATGAAAGACTTCGAAAAGTTGTTTCTAGTCTTGAATTAGAAAAGAAACTAATTATACAAATCGTTCCATCAATCCCTTCATATAAAGAGAAAAGCTGCAGCGGTAGCAGGATTTACTCCATGGAGAGATATAAGAACTCTGATGATCAAGAATGGACAGATTCACCTAGAAAAAAATAATAGAATGTTGAATTACTCCAGCGCGAATTGCAACTGATACTAGCCTGCTATTTGCTGGTACCAATCTCCAGTGGAAGTCATGGTAATTTTAAGGAAAATTGCGCGTAATACATTGGCAGGGGAACTCTACCTTCGCAAGAATACTCTTGCATTCTGTTATGAGATAGACGAAGTGGAATAAGAAGTCTAAGGTCTCATGAAATGTGAAGGCAACGCCTCTCAATCGTTGTCGAAAGTTGTGCTGATCACATAGTTATACATGATTTGTTATAAAAGTGCAAAAAAAAAACCGTTTTTGAGCTCATTCTTTTATGGAAAACTTCAGATGTCCATTGAGACATCTGCCATATGGCTTCGTAGCCAGTGATATCGATTGGCGGCACGTGGGCAACCTCCTGCAGCAGATTTCTCAACGAGCATGCCGAATTCTCCACAAAAAAGACTTTAAAAAAATGGGCATTTTGGTAGTTTGTTAAGGGAAAGTGTATACTATTGTGCTCAGCGTCTTCTGGAGACTTTTCATTCAAAAAAGTTGTGAAAAAGATATTGAGATGAGAGAGTGTCTTCAAGAAGACAGCCCTAACAGGCTAATCCAGTGCTATCCTGGCTTCTAAGCACCTAGTAAATCAAAAGTCCCAAGTGCATTGACGAATATATCAAGGACGAGATGCTGATAGTCGGAAAACCGTTCTCCTGAGAATTTGTTCGAAACTTCAAGCTTCTATGGAAGGGGATGGTGTGGATGCAGTAACCATTCATCCGAGGATGAGTTTCGAATTGTTTGCTATGAGGCCAAAATTGGCTTCTTTCCGGGACTTCCATTGCACTCCGCTAGAAGTGGAGCTGTCAAATATCCAGAGAGCCACTTGAAATTTTCTGGGTATTGTGAGTGGGATTGCACAGACGGTACTGAAGAGACCTAGTTTTAAATCATCTCCCACATGGATTCAGGCTTGTCCTAGTATTTCTTGGCACTCCATTCTCGTAGAAAACTGTTCTTGTTCGTTATTTGTTCACTTATCGGCTTTTATTTGTTCTTTCTCATCATCTCAGTCCTTCCAACGATTTCTCAGAAACAATTTCTGATTTGTTCTAGCCACAATCCATCCAAAGGAATTTGTTGCAACCCATGAAATATCAGGATGAACAAACTACAAATCCATGTGCGATGACGTGAAGTCCGCGAACGGCCCGCAAATGACGCTCCAAACACTTGCAGAACATTCCTGTTCAAGGTCTTTCGGCCCGCAACAACAACAATATCGCCAAACTACAAGACCTTTCTATCCAAACATCTCTATGATGATATTACCGATAGTTCAATTGTTCTTAGACGTTCTGGGAATCGTTCTCTAGACATCTTAACAAAGATGTTTACACATCTTACCGAATTGTCTGCCATAACATCTTTATATGTTAAATACGGTAGGTGCAGAGTGATTTTCTGCACAGCATCCTGAAATAACGGGTAAGTAAGCGAAGGAAAAAGGGGCAGTGATAGGCATAATTCATGTGAATGGCAGGTGGAATGTATTACCGTACAGTCACGAGGGAAAACGGTGCAAGTTTGCCGAGTATTACTCTGCAAGTGCAGCATCCTGCCCTTTCTTTACCATGGAAAAAAGGGCTGGATTCCGAGATGTCGAGCTAGGTTCGCCTTTAGATGTGAATTTCTCCAAAAGATCTTTGGCAATCGTTAACAACGGTGGTGATAAGATGACCTTATGAGGCCTTTCTTACCCTCGTCTCTCCCCCCTTGGACTCCCTCAACTCAGAGACCTCCCCCTCCACTCTTTGATGTCCTCATGCAACGTGGGTTCCCTTTGAACATTTCCCCATATTTAATACCTTCCATGTCTCCTCAATATCCGGCCCCGCTACGTCCCTCCCAGATCATAATATAAAAAGAATGGTAAGCAAAATGCGCGGGCAAAATCTGTACCCATGTTGCGGCGCGGTTGCGTTTACGGTCACAGCGACTGGAGCAGACTACAATGCAGTTTTTTCTCAACTAATGGAATTTCGGTTTTTTGACAGGTTCACCGGGATTGGACGGGCACTGTGGCTTGCCGCGCGATTGATCGGTGTCGCGCATCCGACGGGGATTGCCGCGGGGTGCGGCGGCGGGGTTGGACCTCTCCAATTTCGATGGGACCTTCAAATTTGGATGGGGACCATGACCGGACTGACCGATCGATGCCCTAAACTTGAAATTCAACGGGGATTGCGATGGGGGAACGGGGACGGGAGTTGAGATCTCGGATTTTGACGGGACCATCAAATTTTGGACGGGGTACCTGAAGGACATGGCCACGGGGGTCAGAACGGGGGACGGGGTTTGACCACTCGACATCACTTTGAATTTGGGCGAGATCGAAAGCTGATTGCACCGGTTGCGACCATGTCATGTTCACAGCACGCCATCGCGTCCGATCTGGCAAGTTTGGTAACGTCGGGCGTGGTTAGTATTTGGATCGGAGACGCCTCGAGATTTCCAGGTGTCCGAGGATTTTTCTTTTCGATTTTTGTTTTGCACCTTGCCTATCTCCTCCATATCATAATATAAAAAGAATGGTAAGCAAAATGCGCGGGCAAAATCTGTACCCATGTTGCGGCGCGGTTGCGTTTACGGTCACAGCGACTGGAGCAGACTACAATGCAGTTTTTTCTCAACTAATGGAATTTCGGTTTTTTGACAGGTTCACCGGGATTGGACGGGCACTGTGGCTTGCCGCGCGATTGATCGGTGTCGCGCATCCGACGGGGATTGCCGCGGGGTGCGGCGGCGGGGTTGGACCTCTCCAATTTCGATGGGACCTTCAAATTTTGATGGGGACCATGACCGGACTGACCGATCGATGCCCTAAACTTGAAATTCAACGGGGATTGCGATGGGGGAACGGGGAAGGGAGTTGGGATCTCGGATTTTGACGGGACCATCAAATTTTGGACGGGGTACCCTGAAGGACATGGCCACGGGGGTCAGAACGGGGGACGGGGTTTGACCACTCAACATCACTTTGAATTTGGGCGAGATCGAAAGCTGATTGCACCGGTTGCGACCATGTCATGTTCACAGCACGCCATCGCGTCCGATCTGGCAAGTTTGGTAACGTCGGGCGTGGTTAGTATTTGGATCGGAGACGCCTCGAGATTTCCAGGTGTCCGAGGATTTTTTTTTTCGATTTTTGTTTTGCACCTTGCCTATCTCCTCCATATCATAATATAAAAAGAATGGTAAGCAAAATGCGCGGGCAAAATCTGTACCCATGTTGCGGCGCGGTTGCGTTTACGGTCACAGCGACTGGAGCAGACTACAATGCAGTTTTTTCTCAACTAATGGAATTTCGGTTTTTTGACAGGTTCACCGGGATTGGACGGGCACTGTGGCTTGCCGCGCGATTGATCGGTGTCGCGCATCCGACGGGGATTGCCGCGGGGTGCGGCGGCGGGGTTGGACCTCTCCAATTTCGATGGGACCTTCAAATTTGGATGGGGACCATGACCGGACTGACCGATCGATGCCCTAAACTTGAAATTCAACGGGGATTGCGATGGGGGAACGGGGACGGGAGTTGGGATCTCGGATTTTGACGGGACCATCAAATTTTGGACGGGGTACCTTGAAGGACATGGCCACGGGGGTCAGAACGGGGGACGGGGTTTGACCACTCGAACATCACTTTGAATTTGGGCGAGATCGAAAGCTGATTGCACCGGTTGCGACCATGTCATGTTCACAGCACGCCATCGCGTCCGATCTGGCAAGTTTGGTAACGTCGGGCGTGGTCCCCTCCGGTGCATCTATCGACATTTCTGGTGATTATCGATTTTTTGGGGGATTCACAAACTACCAGGGAATGAGTCCTCATCCAACAACATGGCTATTGTGCAGAGACTTCGAGAACCGACGGTTTTAGTTTCTATACAAATTTCTAATTTTTCCTGTTTTGCAATTTTGGTATAGGAAAACGTAGCGGGCGGGAGGTGGGTGGGAATACAATTTTGGTATAGGAAAACGTAGCGGGCGGGAGGTGGGTGGGAATAAAGTCCGGGAACGCTATATGACTAGCGCCCTTGTGCTTGCAGATGGTGCTCCGTGAGTGCGACGTGATAATAGCATCCGCGAATCTCTATCGATGTGTCCGATTTTCGTGCGATTTTTCGAAGAATTCGACGACTTACGAGCGAAAATGTAGGGAAAAAATCGAAGGAGGTGCGAAAACCTTGGTTTCCCTTCCAGAATTCCCTTCACTCTTCCTTCTAGCACCCTATTAATATGACAGGAGTATAGGAAATTGATCTTGGGGCAACCTACTCCCGTTTCCATCCTTCATCTTATACAATCTCTCCTTCTTTCTAGGCCATTGAGGGAGAATATGTAGTGCATAATGTTCTACACAGCATTGAGGTTCAAAAAAACTTCCACTGCAGGAACATCATCTGGAAAGAAACAAAGAAAGGTTTCACATGGTCACTATAGTCCACTCCTCTTCCTGAGATTGAGCAAAACCGTAGAGAAAAACTCACACTCCCACCCTCTCGTGTGTCTCCCCACCCTGTCAATTCATCCCGTTCCTGAGTTCAGGCAAAGAGTGAGAGGAAAATTGATACACTCGCTTTATGTGTCTGACAGAGCTCATCGATGCAGCACCTTCTCTAAGTTAAGGCAAATTTTGAATCTTAATAGGATCAAAGAATGTATTTTAGATAAAAGCGCACAGGAAAGTCAGTCTTCTCACCACCTATTTCTCCCAGCAACAACTTGGATCATCTCCCTTCCCAGAAACTCAGGCAATAGCCTAGGCAGTAATTCGCGCACCCAACCCGTGTATCTCACCAACCCCGTGGATCACCCTCTTTTCCTAAGCTTAGGCAAAAGCTTAGACAGTAACTTGCGCATCCACCTATGCATTTCGCCAACCCCGTGGATGACCTCCCTTCCCAGAAACTCAGGGAATAGCCTAGACAATGACTTGCACACCCACCCCATGTATCTGGCCAACCGCGTGGATTACCTCCCTTTCCAGAAGCTCAGGCGGAAGCCTAGACAGTAACTTGCACACCCACCCCATGTATCTGGCCAACCCCGTGGATTACCTCCCTTTCCACAAGCTCAGACGAAAGCCTAGACAATAATTTGCACACCCACCCCATGTATCTGGCCAACCCCGTGGATTACCTCCCTTTCCAGAAGCCTTTCCAGAAGCTCAGGCAAAAGCCTAGACAATAGCTTGCACACCCACCCCATGTATCTGGCCAACCCCGTGGATTACCTCCTTTTCCAGAAGCTCAGGCAAAAGCCTAGACAATAACTTGCACACCCACCCCATGTATCTGGCCAACCCCGTGGATTACTCTCCTTTCCAGAAGCTCAGGCAAAGCCTAGACAATAACTTGCACACCCACCCCATGTATCTGGCCAACCCCGTGGATTCCCTCCCTTCCAGAAGCTCAGGCAAAAGCCTAGACAATAACTTGCACACCCACCCCATGTATCTGGCCAACCCCGTGGATACCTCCTTTCCAGAAGCTCAGGCAAAAGCCTAGACAATAACTTGCACACCCACCCCATGTATCTGGCCAACCCCGTGGATTACCTCCCTTTCCAGAAGCCTTTCCAGAAGCTCAGGCAAAAGCCTAGACAATAGCTTGCACACCCACCCCATGTATCTGGCCAACCCCGTGGATTACCTCCCTTTCCAGAAGCCTTTCCAGAAGCTCAGGCAAAAGCCTAGACAATAGCTTGCACACCCACCCCATGTATCTGGCCAACCCCGTGGATTACCTCCCTTTCCACAAGCTCAGACGAAAGCCTAGACAATAATTTGCACACCCACCCCATGTATCTGGCCAACCCCGTGGATTACCTCCCTTTCCAGAAGCCTTTCCAGAAGCTCAGGCAAAAGCCTAGACAATAGCTTGCACACCCACCCCATGTATCTGGCCAACCCCGTGGATTACCTCCTTTCCAGAAGCTCAGGCAAAAGCCTAGACAATAACTTGCACACCCACCCCATGTATCTGGCCAACCCCGTGGATTACCTCCTTTTCCAGAAGCTCAGGCAAAAGCCTAGACAATAACTTGCACACCCACCCATGTATCTGGCCAACCCCGTGGAATACCTCCCTTTCCAGAAGCCTTTCCAGAAGCTCAGGCAAAAGCCTAGACAATAACTTGCGCACCCACCCCATGTATCTGGCCAACCCCGTGGATTACCTCCCTTTCCAGAAGCTCAGCCGAAAGCCTAGACAATAACTTGCACACCCACCCCATGTATCTGGCCAACCCCGTGGATTACCTCCCTTTCCAGAAGCTCAGGCGAAAGCCTAGACAATAACTTGCACACCCACCCCATGTATCTGGCCAACCCCGTGGAATACCTCCCTTTCCAGAAGCTCAGGCGAAAGCCTAGACAATAACTTGCACACCCACCCCATGTATCTGGCCAACCCCGTGGAATACCTCCCTTTCCAGAAGCTCAGGCGAAAGCCTAGACAATAACTTGCACACCCACCCCATGTATCTGGCCAACCCCGTGGATTACCTCCCTTTCCAGAAGCTCAGCCGGAAGCTTAGACAATAACTTGCACACCCACCCCATGTATCTGGCCAACCCCGTGGATTACCTCCTTTTCCAGAAGCTCAGGCAAAAGCCTAGACAATAACTTGCACACCCACCCCATGTATCTGGCCAACCCCGTGGATTACCTCCCTTTCCAGAAGCTCAGGCGAAAGCCTAGACAATAACTTCCACAGCCACCCCATGTATCTGGCCAACTCCGTGGATTACCTCCCTTTCCGGAAGCTCAGGCAAAAGCCTAGACAATAACTTGCACACCCACCCCATGTATCTGGCCAACCCCGTGGATTACCTCCCTTTCCAGAAGCTCAGCCGGAAGCTTAGACAATAACTTGCACACACACCCCATGTATCTGGCCAACCCCGTGGATTACCTCCCTTTCCAGAAGCTCAGGCGGAAGCATAGACAATAACTTGCACACCCACCCCATGTATCTGGCCAACCCCGTGGATTACCTCCCTTTCCAGAAGCTCAGGCGAAAGCCTAGACAATAACTTGCACACCCACCCCATGTATCTGGCCAACCCCGTGGATTACCTCCCTTTCCAGAAGCTCAGGCGAAAGCCTAGACAATAACTTGCACACCCACCCCATGTATCTGGCCAACCCCGTGGATTACCTCCCTTTCCAGAAGCTCAGGCGAAAGCCTAGACAATAACTTGCACACCCACCCCATGTATCTGGCCAACCCCGTGGATTACCTCCTTTTCCAGAAGCTCAGGCAAAAGCCTAGACAATAACTTGCACACCCACCTCATGTATCTGGCCAACCCCGTGGATTACCTCCCTTTCCAGAAGCTCAGCCGAAAGCCTAGACAATAACTTGCACACCCACCCCATGTATCTGGCCAACCCCGTGGAATACCTGCCTTTCCCAGAAGCCTGAGCAGGAAGCTTAGACAATAACTTGCACACCCACCCCATGTATCTGGCCAACCCCGTGGATTACCTCCCTTTCCAGAAGCTCAGCCGGAAGCTTAGACAATAACTTGCACACCCACTCCATGTATCTGGCCAACCCCGTAGATTACCTCCCTTTCCACAAGCTCAGGCGAAAGCCTAGACAATAACTTGCGCACCCACCCCATGTATCTGGCCAACCGCGTGGATTACCTCCCTTTCCAGAAGCTCAGGCGAAAGCCTAGACAATAACTTGCACACCCACTCCATGTATCTGGCCAACCCGTAGATTACCTCCCTTTCCACAAGCTCAGGCGAAAGCCTAGACAATAACTTGCGCACCCACCCCATGTATCTGGCCAACCGCGTGGTTGGCCTTTCCAGAAGCTCAGGCGAAAGCCTAGACAATAACTTGCACACCCACCCATGTATCTGGCCAACCCCGTCCATACCTCCTTTTCCAGAAGCTCAGGCAAAAGCCTAGACAATAACTTGCACACCCACCCCATGTATCTGGCCAACCCCGTGGATTACCTCCCTTTCCAGAAGCTCAGCCGAAAGCCTAGACAATCACTTGCACACCCACCCTGTATCTGGCCAACCCCGTGGATCACTCCCCTTCCCAGAAGCTCAGGCGAAAGCCTAGACAATAACTTGCACACCCACCCCATGTATCTGGCCAACCCGTGGATTACCTCCCTTTCCAGAAGCTCAGGCGGAAGCATAGACAATAACTTGCACACCCACCCCATGTATCTGGCCAACCCCGTGGATTACCTCCCTTTCCAGAAGCTCAGGCGAAAGCCTAGACAATAGTTTGCACACCCATCCCATGTATCTGGCCAACCCCGTGGATTACCTCCTTTTCCAGAAGCTCAGGCAAAAGCCTAGACAATAACTTGCACACCCACCCCATGTATCTGGCCAACCCCGTGGATTACCTCCCTTTCCAGAAGCTCAGCCGAAAGCCTAGACAATAACTTGCACACCCACCCCATGTATCTGGCCAACCTCGTGGATTACCTCCCTTTCCAGAAGCTAGGGCGAAAGCCTAGACAATAACTTGCACACCCACCCCATGTATCTGGCCAACCCCGTGGAATACCTCCCTTTCCAGAAGCTTAGGCGAAAGCCTAGACAATAACTTGCACACCCACCCCATGTATCTGGCCAACCCCGTGGAATACCTCCCTTTCCAGAAGCCTTTCCGGAAGCTCAGGCAAAAGCCTAGACAATAACTTGCACACCCACCCCATGTATCTGGCCAACCCAGTGGATTACCTCCCTTTCCAGAAGCTCAGCCGAAAGCCTAGACAATAACTTGCACACCCACCCCATGTATCTGGCCAACCCCGTGGAATACCTCCCTTTCCAGAAGCTCAGGCGAAAGCCTAGACAATAACTTGCACACCCACCCCATGTATCTGGCCAACCCCGTGGATTACCTCCCTTTCCAGAAGCTCAGCCGAAAGCCTAGACAATAGCTTGCACACCCACCCCATGTATCTGGCCAACCCCGTGGATTACCTCCCTTTCCAGAAGCTCAGCCGAAAGCCTAGACAATAACTTGCACACCCACCCCATGTATCTGGCCAACCCCGTGGAATACCTCCCTTTCCAGAAGCTCAGGCGAAAGCCTAGACAATAACTTGCACACCCACCCCATGTATCTGGCCAACCCCGTGGATTACCTCCCTTTCCAGAAGCTCAGCCGAAAGCCTAGACAATAGCTTGCACACCCACCCCATGTATCTGGCCAACCCCGTGGATTACCTCCCTTTCCAGAAGCTCAGGCGAAAGCCTAGACAATAGCTTGCACACCCACCCCATGTATCTGGCCAACCGCGTGGATTACCTCCCTTTCCAGAAGCTCAGGCGAAAGCCTAGACAATAACTTGCACACCCACCCCATGTATCTGGCCAACCCCGTGGATTATCTCCCTTTCCGGAAGCTCAGGCAAAAGCATAGACAATAACTTGCACACCCACCCCATGTATCTGGCCAACCCCGTGGATTACCTCCCTTTCCAGAAGCTCAGGCGAAAGCCTAGACAATAACTTGCGCGCCCACCCCATGTATCTGGCCAACCCCGTGGATCACCTCCCTTTCCAGAAGCTCAGGCGAAAGCCTAGACTAACTTGCACACCCACCCCATATATCTGGCCAACCCCGTGGATTACCTCCCTTTCCAGAAGCTCAGCCGAAAGCCTAGACAATAGCTTGCACACCCACCCCATGTATCTGGCCAACCCCGTGGATTACCTCCCTTTCCAGAAGCTCAGGCGAAAGCCTAGACAATAGCTTGCACACCCACCCCATGTATCTGGCCAACCCCGTGGATTATCTCCTTTTCCAGAAGCTCAGGCAAAAGCCTAGACAATAACTTGCACACCCACCCCATGTATCTGGCCAACCCCGTGGATTACCTCCTTTTCCAGAAGCTCAGGCAAAAGCCTAGACAATAACTTGCACACCCACCCCATGTATCTGGCCAACCCCGTGGATTACCTCCCTTTCCAGAAGCTCAGCCGAAAGCCTAGACAATAACTTGCACACCCACCCCATGTATCTGGCCAACCCCGTGGAATACCTCCCTTTCCAGAAGCTCAGGCGAAAGCCTAGACAATAACTTGCACACCCACCCCATGTATCTGGCCAACCCCGTGGATTACCTCCCTTTCCAGAAGCTCAGCCGAAAGCCTAGACAATAACTTGCACACCCACCCCATGTATCTGGCCAACCCCGTGGATTACCTCCCTTTCCAGAAGCTCAGGCGAAAGCCTAGACAATAACTTGCACACCCACCCCATGTATCTGGCCAACCCCGTGGATTACCTCCCTTTCCAGAAGCTCAGGCAAAAGCCTAGACAATAACTTGCGCACCCACCCCATGTATCTGGCCAACCCCGTGGATTACCTCCCTTTCCAGAAGCTCAGCCGAAAGCCTAGACAATAACTTGCACACCCACCCCATGTATCTGGCCAACCCCGTGGATTACCTCCCTTTCCAGAAGCTCAGGCAAAAGCCTAGACAATAACTTGCACACCCACCCCATGTATCTGGCCAACCCCGTGGATTACCTCCTTTTCCACAAGCTCAGGCGAAAGCCTAGACAATAACTTGCGCACCCACCCCATGTATCTGGCCAACCGCGTGGATTACCTCCCTTTCCAGAAGCTCAGGCGAAAGCCTAGACAATAACTTGCACACCCACCCCATGTATCTGGCCAACCCCGTGGATTACCTCCCTTTCCAGAAGCTCAGGCGAAAGCCTAGACAATAACTTGCGCACCCACCCCATGTATCTGGCCAACCCCGTGGATTACCTCCCTTTCCAGAAGCTCAGCCGAAAGCCTAGACAATAACTTGCACACCCACCCCATGTATCTGGCCAACCCCATGGTCATCTCCTCAAAGCTTATTGTTAGCATGGCTACTTATCTCATTTTTATGAGCACATTTTTTAAACATTTTTTTGTGTTCAAAAACCATTTCTTTGAAATTGGGACACTGCGCGAATTCTGCTGATTGCAAGGTAGTGCAGAAGAACAGTGTTCCGAAGTGATGGCTATAATCATCGTTTGGAACTTTTCTATTCGACGCAATTCTGTGGTGTCGTATTGGTGATTCAATAAAGAAAAAGAAACTGGGTAGGAAATAGATGGTCTTGATGTTAATTTTTTCTTCTCATTTGATTTTTGATGTCAGTTTTTGTTCGTAACTTTCTTGTTCATAACCGAAATATAAAATTGTTTTCATAAGTTTTGTTTGAACTACGGGGATGTGATAGTCATACGTAGCGATAACGCTAAGCGAGTACTTGAATGGTTGATTTACCAAGCGATTTACCAAATTTGTACAAATCAACTGTGTTAAAACAATATGAAGTAGCGCATCTCAAATTTGAGGAAATTAGTCCTACAACAAGTTGGCGCACATGAAAAAAAACACTGGGTCATTACTGTCACAGTTTTTGGAGCGTACTACACTAACGTAACTTACGGGGCCACTATGTCTTATGTCTTCCTTCGTATAAGAAAATGTCGACCATATAACTATAGTGAGCATAAAAGATGAGAAGCTCAAGAAGGTTAATGGGAAATAACTCTTATCATCCACTGGTAAATAGAAGTTATCTGAGTTAGAGTTCACTTTATTCTGAACAATCTCATCGAGCAGTCCCTTTGACGACGATGTTGAAGCTTCCAGAAGGGTATGTACTACATCCCATATTTTAGCATATCAAGTCCTGGCGTTCTCTAGAGAACTTGCACAAATCAGGCGGGGTAGGTTGTATGCATGGACTGTAATCGACAATGGATTCATGTGGTAGCTACACGCTAGGTAATTATAGTATGATTCCAGGGAACGATATGTATATGTGTGTGAAAGTCATAGGTTTAGTAATAGTATTAGGTAAGGTAGTGATGTTAAAATAGGAGATACATGTTATATGGGTAAGCTGTTATATGTTTCAATTTTAATGTGGAAGATATGATCTAGTTATATAATAGGACGAGTGTATATCAAAAGAGGCTTAAGAGAAGAGGTTATTGTTACAACACAATGCTGTTCTCATTACGAAAACAATTCGTCTTTTTCTCAGCTAATCTAAATTTAATGAATGCTCACCCTTATGGAACAGTTCCTACTACATCGTATTTTCGAGAAAAATCGGGTCTGTGGAATTGTTAGGTTGATGCGAAAATAATGCGCGTTTTCCTTGCATCATTTTCGGTGCAGAAAATTTAGGGTTTTCTTGTCCTGAGAAGTTATGTATAGTTGAGCAGCAAATTTTGTGGTCTTTCCAGTCGGCTTAGTCATTTTGAACGAAATTCACATCTTTGTTGAATTTTCAGTTTCGGAACGAAGGATGCCAATGTAGAATTTTTGCCAAATTCACATCTAAAATCAAAACTTAGCGGCATTACAGCAGGAGCCGCTAGGAACACCACCATAGTTTCGAATAGGAGCTGCTTCTAAAGTTTCTGACGTGCTGTGTCTTGCTTTGAAAGTAGGGAAGGTAAGTGTTCCCGGGGATTGCGACCCTCAATTGATGGCAGTAATCAATGACGACCGGGGCGAGAAATTAGTGCAATTCTCCTGATCGGGGTTTCAGATAATCCCCCTGAGCAGACTTCAAGCGAATATTTCTGAAAAGAACTGATCGTTTTACATGTCAGTCTCGCAAGAGAAAACGTAAAGTATGGGAGACGAGGCAGGCAGAGAGGTAGACGCGCGTCTGGTCTCTCTGCATGCTTTTTTTTGGAGCGGCGCGCGAGAGCGTTCCGCTTCTCGCTTTTCGATCTTATTCTCAGTGAATTTCAATAAATATTTCCTGAACATCCCTAATATTGTTCTAATTTAGTTCCTTTCGACTGGCTCCGCCGTTATGCCTACGCTTCTTCAAAACAATACTGTGGGACTTTCCAGAGAATTTCTCTCATTTCCCAGCATCTAGCAATTGTTGCTGCCGCCAGTCTTCAACAGAGTTTTCAGTTTACCTTAATTTTTCCTTCACATGTTTATCTTTTGGAAGCCTATGCTTTTTAGTCAATTGGGTGGTTCGTTTTTTATTGCAGTTCAATTGATGATTATCGTCATGCATATCTTGAACTACTCGCTCAGGCACTTTCAAGGGAACGCCGCCTTGCCAAATCTGACGGGCCGCTTAAGGGATGAAAACTGGTCAGCAATTGGGTACGCGAGCGGTCGGCCTCTGATTGAAAAGGCACGGGCCGCTCATCCAGTAGCTGACGGGCCGCGCACCCAGTTGCTGACGGGCCCCGCGCTTTCGGAATGTTCCGACAGCTCCCGTATTCACCGCTTCCTACTCCACTAGATTTCTACACTAACAACCAGATACAGTGCGTCCGAAACGACGAGTCCGCCCACGCACGCAGGGACCGAGAGGCGGCCACGCTTGCCAGCACTCTACGTCATCCTCTGCAATCTGGTATCACGTTTCAACATTATCTATATGGTATCGATCAATGATTTGGCTGTGACGTGGGCGACTTGGCAGCTAATGGCATACGTCCTAGCTAAGTGCGTGGGCGGACTCGTCGTTTCGGGCAGACTGTAATACACGTTACATACTAGATTCAGATTTATTTTATTCTAGCAGATCTTCCCAAATGAGCAGTCCTAGTACGGAAAATTTGCCTTCCGAGTGTAGAATTGAATCTATGTTAGCTTTTTCTTCTTCATATTTCGCGTTTTAGCTGGAAAAGGCACTTATTTCATAAAGAACGGGAGGCATCTAACACAAATTTTAAATTGGGAATAAGGGAAGCCTTCATTGTTGGTCTATGTACCTATGTAGGTCATACATTCGCATCTGTAAAATGTAGCAGCTTATCTCAAATAGGAATTGTCAAAAAAGCGGATGCTCCCTACAAGGTACTAGTCTTATAGTGAGCCTAAAAGGCAGTAGTTCAATCTTCATGAGCTGCAGAGAACAACTTGTTTTTTTTTTGAACAACTATCAATTTTTGAATTTCTAGGGGAAATAATTGATAGCTCATCAGAAATGAACTGTAATTATTGTGTTGTTTTCTATATGGCAAAACGCGTTCGGTTCATACATTAAATACGGACTGCTGGGACAGGCTACGGTGTGTTCATCTGGAGCGTCCACTGCAGATCACTCTCCAGTCGAACGCGTCGGCGTGGCGAATCCCACCCCCTATTCTGCTTTAAGGTATTTTTCTCTTGCTGCTAACGAATAGAGAGCTGAGTGGCCTCTCGTGCCACGCCGCCATGTTTGATTGGAGCGTGATCTGCAGTGTACGATCAGTGTACGATCCAGTTGAACAGACTGTACAATTTGTTGCGCTCCGTGGAATTTTTTCACCATTTTGGGGCATTCCCTGTATATCACTGGAGTCAGCGCATCGAGCTGGTCCAGAATCTGTTAACATCACAAGATCGAAATGAGACACTGCCTTCATATTGAATACCCGTCATTCGTGGGAACTTGGTGTATGAACGAGCTCAAAAAGATTGGAGTTTTGCGAATTAGGAATTTCTTTCATACCGGACTTGGAAAGAAAAGTGTGGGCTAGTTCTTCATCAAGTTATAGAACGTAGAACCTCACCTACGAAGTTCTGAAACGAGCATAACTCTTGGCAAGATGGGGTAGCGGTAAAAAAAAACTCATGAGCAAATTTGTACACTGTACAGTCTTCGGCATTCCATACATCCAGAAGGAAACATCACCACTATATTTAAAGGGATGATAATTATTATCATAGCTGCTCTGCCTACAAAATAGGTAGGGTGGCCGGTCCGGTAAGATAAGGAGGGGTGCGCTGCTGATCTGCTAGGATAATAAGGGATGAGTGGGTAGTCCTCTGAAATAAGGAAGGGTGCGCGGGCGGTCCTCTAAAAATGCCTAAGCGGATGCTAGCGCTTTCGCTTTTGCATTTTTCGCATTCTGCACAACTTTAATTCAATTTGTTTTCTTTTCTTGCAAAGTCTCTAATGTCTTCTACTTCAATTGGACATCTTTCTTCGTCTGTGATTGCAAATTATGTAATATCCTATTCTCTCACACTTAAGCTCTTGGTATCTCTATCACTGTCGCTTCTAAGAAGAGCTTCTGAGATGTGCTTTTGCCGTGAAATGGTGGATTGGTTTGAATATGCCTTTTTATTGACTGGTATAACGGTACTGCACAATACTTTCTTTTCTCAAACAACTTGGTAAAGGTAGCAAATACACGTTGTCGTTATTCCATTCTGCTCCAATCGTAACGATAATTGAGCATTTATGCATATTCCCTGTTTTCTCTTCATCTTCTCCTGTTCCTCCATACTTTTGGGCACAGTTTTACATGGGTCAAGAATATTCTCACACGCTCACATCAGGCGCAGTGTCCGCATTCGTTTGTTTGTCAATTTTTTTTATCATCACTTTTCTATTAGAGAATACTGAGCTACAAACATTTGCAGAACTACTGACTGTCTTTTCTGAACACTGAACAAGAAGTGACCATCAGCTCGAACGGTACGCGTATACATAAACTGGGCTCATTTTTGTCATCAAAAAGGCAGGTGTTTTCATCAAATGAGTCCATAAAGATTAGAACCACTTTTTCTTGGGATGTGGAGGTGGGAAGGATTGGTTCAGAGCTCACCAATAGTGCTGTCTTACTACTCAGAGTTTCTTCCCTATCGGAACTAATGAATTGTCATCAACGGACATGTCTGAAATAATTACTCTGCACGATATGAATCCGGGTAATGCTCATGTGCAAGCTCTTTAG
The DNA here is from genome assembly GCA_037903475.1 of Ancylostoma caninum. Lineage (NCBI taxonomy): Eukaryota > Metazoa > Nematoda > Chromadorea > Rhabditida > Ancylostomatidae > Ancylostoma > Ancylostoma caninum. The sequence continues at coordinate 903,236 of JBAJFG010000629.1, read as the reverse complement.
AGTCATGCTCGGCGTGTCTGTTAAGATAAGACTTTAAAGCATACTCCTGGTAAAATTACATAGGCAAAGCTAAAAATGACTTAGTCCAGAAGCAAGGGAGAGAGGATTGCACTGCTGCTGAGATCGCTTTGCAGCGAGCACTTCAAGCCGCCAGATTTTGGCATGGGGGAGCCCCCGAATCAAAAAATATCAATTCTGTTCAAATATGCCGGCATTTTCAATGGTAACGCTAAGCCCTCAATGGAATAGTACCTGTACTTATGTACCAAAGTATTTCCCGATCTATGCTTAAATAGCGAACATGATTCTTAGATGAAGTAGAGGTCCATTTGGTTATGTTGATTAAGGTTTTGTTACGATCAATGTTCCAGCTTTTCAACGTAGCAATGAAATTAGACTAACCGCAAGACTGTAAAAGATGAAAAAATCTGATACCACTTCCGACTCTGTGAAAGCTCTCCAAGCCTTCTATTTTATAACAATCAAGAAAGAATGGGACTGAAACCACGACATGCTTGCAAATTTTCTCATTGAAGTCTTCAAACCTGCTGACATAGCATCATTTCTTCATGCATTCTGGAAGACGTTGAAATCAGCAATGTGAGTTTCGTCCTTTCAAAGATCTGTTCAACTTTTTTCTGAGTGTATTTTCTTCAGTGTTTTTGCTTCTGTTCATACATGAGCTTTTCAGATATGTATTATAATGAAAGGCGTTCGAACGACGCGTTTGATCTTATGGAATGAACGGCTATGATGGCTATGCTCAATCTGTCTTAAAATCTATTTTTTTGCTCATCTTACTGTCAAGAGTTTGTTCATTAATTTGCTCATTAATTTCCTCATTCGCAGACAATTAGTGTTTTTATGTTTTCTGCACTCCGTTATTTCCTTGAATGTTGTGTTCCTGACTCGATTCTTCAACTGTTTGCTGACATGTCGGCTAAATGTAAACGATGTCTTATACATTTATAAGAAACTCCAAATGTACGCAGACAAGGGTCGGGACCGCGGCGCGGCTCTCTTGGGCAAAGACGCAGGCGCTCAGCATGCAGAGCGTCCGTGTCTCTGCCCGAAAGAGGCGCGCCACGGTCTCCCTTGTCTGAGTACATTTGGAGTTTCCTGTATGTAACATCTGGTGTTTTTTCTTTTCATAGGGATTCCTGCTGTTTCTGTTAGTCGCTAAACCCATGTTTGCTGCTGTTAAAACCAAGAATCTGCTGTTGCCTATTGTTGTGTCATTGTTTCACTGTGTTATTCGAATGTACTTGGAAATATGTATGTTGTATTGGGGAAAGTGTTGGACAATATACAAAATGTTGAGGAATTAAGGCGTTGAATAGTACTTATCAGAGGAGGTTAACACTAAGCTTGGATGCAGTAACCTGCAGTAGCATGCCACGGTATAAAATGGATGTCGTAGTCGTGTACCGCCTCTAAAACAGTACCGCTACTACGATGATTCTCTGAATCACAAAAGAAAATCAATTTCTACTTCGGCTTACAGTTCCCTGCTAGCTTGAAGAATACGAAAATGGATTCAAATTATGCTTACTTGAAGCTTGCAGTGGACACCATATCTGTGGAAAGCATGTGAAACAACAGTTTGCGAAGTGAAGTGCTATATTCAATGATGAAGGAGAAGGCTCTACGGAAAGTTTACAGTACCCCACACTAGTATTCCACAATACAAAATTCATATCATATTCTTTTAAAATAGCAGAATTCCTGCAAATATTCGCTGAATCCTGGAGGAACTGATTCTACGGTACCCCTACAGTACCCCTACTTGTTGTGTTACCGTGGAAAATCTTCATATTTGTGATCAGCGCGCGAAATAATGTCCCGATCCTCGCTCTGCAAGGATTTCGAAAGAAGAGTAGTTACTACAGTGGGCCTACAGTAACCCAACAGTGCTGTGCTACGATAGAAAACGAGTGCCATATTTGTGACCAGCACCTGAAATGCCACCTCCCTATCGAAGAACCACCAGGATGCAAATCAATGCACAACACACTTGAATCCATGCAAAACCCCACTTAATTTCATGCAAAACCGATGCAGAACCCATGCAAAATCCGGTCCACAAACCGTGTTTTGCCTGGGATTTGTATGGGTCCTGCATGAGTGTGCATGACATATTTGTGGAATTTGCATATTTCCATCCGATCCAAAACACGGTTTTTGGATTTCCTTCGTATGAGCATGGATAAGAGCTCGGAAAGCCTAGAAGTTAGCAAAGAGAAATATTGAAAATGTGTTAGACGAACAAATAGTGTATAGTTACAGAATATATGAACACATACCAAAATTTTCTCCATATTTTAATTGCTCCAAAGAAGAGGACATGTCTTATAGCAGCTCTCGAAGTGAATCATGAGGGTTGTACAACTATGCATGCTGCTGAAATCACAGTTTCTCGTTAGTTTTGACATATCTTTGAGAAATTCGACATTTTCGACAGGTTTTGACCGATTTCTGCGTGAAATTATGAAATGTATATCAGATATGAGTGTTTATGCACTGAGCAACATTCAGTCGTCCGCTTGTGACATTCGAGTATACATAGTTGTTTGCTGAAAAAACATCTCACATATTTGTGTAACACTGCATGAGTTTTCTCTTCACAATTGGTGCTCATCCTGATTTAGTTCAGAATGTGTTCAATGTGCAGGTCAGATGAGGCGTTTGATGAACAAGACTTCTTATTCGAGAAAACTGATCCACTTTCAGGCTTCTGAAAATGACGTATTGTCGGAACATCTGCTAATAAACGTGTTTCTATAACAACCTCTAAGGCAGAAAAGGCAGTGAAGATATGGGTCAAGCTTATGGGGCATGGGGCTGGTGTCATTTGTCTCCACATCTGAAACATTCCACCTGGTAAACCTTCACAATTTCATGTGCGTCTCGCGAGCTCCGTCATCTCAGCAGCACATCTTGTCACACGAGGCAACATTTCGACATCTTGTTGCGGTTTCAATCCTGCCGCGTTCAAGAAAGTTCGTAACTGGCTGTGTGCTTCATTATCGCGCTCAATAGCTGCGATAGCCGTGGGTACTATGTATGTCTTGTACATCAGCGGCCTCACTATCGACTCAAAGTCATGGAGTTTTCTGAAAACTAGCATACAGGGGTAATTCGAGGTGCTGATCACGAATATTACATTCATTTAGTATCAATTTTATCGATTTTACCGATTTTTTCCAGGCATTGACCTCTACTTGAATCTCTCTGAAAACCTGCATACCGGGGTTTTTGAAGGTGCTGGTGACAGACATGATGAAGGTCTCGCGAAAAAAGGTCGACTAAGTTTTGTTTATTGTTTATTGTTTATTCATGCACTCAAGGTGCTCCTACAACCAGGTGCATCGTGCAAATAACTTTTGAAATCTTCGGCTAAATGAGAAACCAGTTCAACATAAAAAGCGTAGCTAACGATGCTTCGTTCTACTACAGAATACATACACGTTGATTAATTTAAAGACATGTTACAGCTACCCAAGTGACATCTGCTTATCCAGATCTAGGTACACCACAAACGGCGTCTTTGAGATATTCACGTCTAGGCTACGCCATCGGACAACGTAAGCGTCCCGGGGCGAGCTCTGTATTTCAAGAGCTTCTTTAATCTAAATACAAACCCCGGGCGTTCACCTAGAGGAAGCTCGCAGAACGAACCGTAGATGGCTGCCTAGACCAGGGATGATTAGAGATAATATGAGGGGGAGAGCCTTTTTATACTCACTACGTAAGTAGAAAACTAACGTCGGAGAATTATTCTACCATGACCCGAAGCATCGCGAACTACAGAAAAGAGAAAAAACACAAATGAATAAAGCAGAAGTAGAATCTCTGCAAATTCACTGCGGCGTGAGTGCAGGAGATAACCTTCTGAGAATGTGAAGGATGTAAACTTCAAACACTGATCTATTTGGCTGTTTTGCCAGATAAGCAACACACTAACAAGAACAACAAAACGAATATCTAGGAATAAAACGCTATAAACAACTGCAACATAAATTAGGGGAGGTGCTGAAGTTCGAGAAGCCTGGAACACGAACATGATCATCTGGAAGTGGAGAAAGGAGTGGCTGAAATCAATTGTATCACGGAACGTTAATGTGAAGTAGTTGAAGAAGGTCAACTTCTCTGAGCCTAGCTTTGAATTTTCTGCTGTCTTCGGATTGAAGAACATGTGTTGGAAGCATCTGAAGCCATCTTGCAGTGCGGTTGAAGAATGTATTGAACATTTGAGAGAATCGCTTATTAATAATTCTCCGATATTGCAAATTGAAACCACCTATTCTGCTGCTGATGGGTCGGAAGACCCAATATTTACTGGATGTTAGTTTCACTTCTTTCCGAAGAACACGGAAAGCGAGCACCAGGTCTGCAAAAGTTCGTCTCTGAATTAAGGTGTTCAGAGAGAGTTCTTTCAGGCGAGCAGGGTAATCAAGCAAATCATCATGTGTTTGGTTCATTCTGTGGCATACAATGCGCGTGAATGTTTTTTGAACTCTCTCAATTTTCCTGATTTGTTTCATCGTAAACGGGCTCCAGACTTGTGAACAATACTCCAAGTGTGGCAGGACAAAAGTGGTATATAGTTTCTTCAAAATTTTGGGATCATTAATATAAAAGTTGCGCAAGATGAAGAATAATGTGGAGTAGGCCTTTTTTACCACAGAGTCGATATGATTGGAGAATTTTAGAGAAGAGTCAACAAATACACCTAAATCCTTGGCTACTGTACATTTCCTTACGGGTACTCCATTGACTTCGTAGTCTGCTGGATTAGTATCCCCTAGATGCAAAGTAAGAATTAATTGCTAGAATTAATTGAGAGATCCAACTCGAAAGCCTAATTTTGTAACTTATTGACGGACAATTGCAGCGATGCTTGCACATTTGAGCGGTTCTCTGCATTATAACTACCTTTTTTTCATTTTTTTTCCTCTAGACGCGGCGGCGAGCGGTTGTTTCCGACCATTCTCTGGCAATTTGTGGCTAAGTTTCTCAAAATTTGTCTGTATTTTTACCGATTTAAAAAAATATTTAGTCTCCTCTCTCCTGCTATTCGACGTGGCTGGTTCCTTTATTTTCATGTGCCCTTTCCCTTCTTGAAAACTTCAATCCTATCAATTTCGCTCTTGGGGGCATAGTCCAGAAATCGATTTTTTGTCACCTTTGATTGCGATCACATCCAGAACATGAGCCAAGCCCGTCGTTCTAGCAGAAGAAAGAAGGTCGTAAATGAGCCTTCTCAATCAGGATCGGCTAAAAACATTGTTCTCGACAGCAGTAGTGGTGGTAGTACATCTCCGACCGACTACTTGAAACTATCTGCTGGCGAGATCAGAAACGCCATTCTGGAGCGTAATAAAGACCCTGTGATTGAAGCACTGGTACTTGCGCTAATCGCCAAAATTCCACAGGAGATCTCGGGTAGTGTGGAGTCGGAAAAGAGGGCCAGGAGCATCGTTGTGTACGGTCTTCTCGAGGCAGTTGGAGAGCAGTCACCGTCCAGCAGACAGCAAGATCTGGAGAGCAAGGTGAGTTGTTTGCTCGACACTCTGGACGTTGAGTGCCGACCTCTAGAAGTGTTCCGAATGGGGAAGCTGGAAAATGAGAAGCCACGCCTAGTAAAAATTGTTTTGCCGTCTAAATCTCATTGGAAAAAAGCACTGTCGAATTCTTACAAACTGCGTGGCTCCCAGTTTTCTGGCGTATACGTTCGACGTAGCATGACCCTGACGGAACGAATACATGAAAAGGAATTGAGGGAGGAGTGCAGAGAGCGCAATAGGCAGATGAAAGTCAGGGCCTGGGTGGTCTACCGTGGAGAGCTAAGGCGGGTCCAGGATCTCCCTCAAGCACGACTTTCGGGAAACGCCTAGCTCGACAAGGGCCTCCACAAGGAATGAAGTGTTTTTTACTGAATATCCGCAGCCTTTTGAATAAGCTACATCACCTTCACCTCTTCTTGGCCACTTGTAAACCAGATTTAGTTTTTATTACAGAAAGTTGGCTTTCTTCTAAAGCTCTGAACTCCGAAATTATTGCAAATTTCCTCTATAAAGTTTTTCGTGCTGACCGTAGTGGACGTAGAGGTGGGGGTGTATGTTGTCTGGCAAAGGATTGCATTAACCTGACTGAGATTGCGCCTCCCTCCGGCCTCAAATCTGATGTGCTCGTTCTTGACGGATTTGATTCACAGTGTTCGTTTACGTTCAGAGTAATTTTGTTGTACCGACCGCCAAATTCTACATCTGCTAAGGATGAGAATCTGGTTGACAGCTTATTTGATATGTGCCTCTCTGACTCTCACATAATTCTGTTAGGAGACTTGAACCTTGATATCGACTGGATCCAACTGAAAGCTAGGAATATGAATTCAACGAGATTTCTGGAATTTTTTGATTGCTGCGGGCTAACTCAACTAGTTATGGAACCTACTCGGGGTGATTCAATTCTTGATATCATTTTAACTTCGGCACCTCTGTTAGACAACATTTCAACTGCTCCTCCTTTTGCGTCTTCTGATCACAACATGATATCCTTCAGAATAAAAACTGCCTATCAAGGGCCGAGAAAAATACCCCTTCCAAACTTCTGCAAGGCTAACTACATTGGTTTGTGTTCATACTTCTCTTCTGTTGACTGGTGGGCGACTTTCAATGGTTACACGTCCATTGATGATGTATACAAAAGATTTTGTCGGGTAGTGTACTCAGGGTTGGCTATACATGTACCCCTTGATTCTCTCGAAGAACCAAAACTGCGTTATCCAAAGCATATTTCCAATTTGGTTTCACATAAAACACGCCTATTTAATACATTGGAAAATCCACTTACTCATCCTGACTATAAACGAGTATGTTCTGAATTGGATCACCATTTGCGAAGGTTTTTAGCTAACAGAGAAAAACGCTCCAATGAAGCACGCAGCAAAAGCTCTATCTTTTCTTTGGTCAAATGTAAAATGAAAGGTTTTCATAAACTTTCTGTTCTTAAAGATGATGAGGGTAATAGATACGCTGAAGATGGTCAGAAAGCTGAGGCTTTGGCTAAATTCTTTGCATCGGTTTTCGTCCCAAACAGCGAAGAAAATCCATTAAGCTTCCCTGACGACTCAGTACCTATTAATACTCTGCAAAACATCATGATTAATCTAAACGAGGTTCTAAATGTGCTGAAAAGACTGAAAAAATCCACTTCCTCCACTTTTGAGGGCATTCCCCAAATTGTCTACAAGAAGTGCGCAATCTCCCTATACAAGCCACTGTCAATACTTTTCAATATTTCTCTGCTTTTTAGTGAAGTCCCTTCGATTTGGAAAGAAGCAATAATAACTGCAATTCCGAAAAGTTCAGAATCTGCTTCCCTATCATCCTTCCGGCCTATAAGCATCATACCATCCCCAATAAAGGTATTGGAAAAATTGATACGTGACAAGCTAGTTTCTTTTCTAACTAAAAACCAGTTGATTCCACAAGAACAACATGGATTCATATCTGGAGCGTCCACCGTCACTCAACTAGCTGATTGCGTTTTCGATTGGAACCTTGCTATTAACAGTGGAAAATGTGTTGATGTAATATACTTTGATTTATCAAAAGCATTTGATAAAGTCAATCATGAGAAACTTCTTTTCAAACTCTACAAACTTGGAATCAGAGGATCACTGCTTAGTTGGGTGAAATCATACCTAGATAGAAGACACTTCTGTGTTAAGGTTGGAAATTGCTTCTCAAACCGGTATGAGTGCACTAGCGGTGTTCCGCAAGGTGGAGTTTTATCTCCTCTGCTCTTTATTGCTTACACCCACGATTTGCCCGCTAAGCTAAGTACACACCCCTATGTCAAGGTTAGGATGTATGCAGATGATATCAAGGTGTATGGAGTTTATAGTACGGAAGATCGAGATGAAGTTCACGAAGCCTTGTCTCAGTCTGTATCAAATATGATGGAGTGGGCTTCCGTTTGGGAAATACCTGTTAATCTGACTAAAACATCTGTGTTACATTTTGGTGTTGCGCCTCCCATTGAATATAAATTCGAAAACATCCCACTGAATGAATCTTGTGAAATGCGTGATCTTGGACTTTATATAACCAACAGCTTGAGTTTCGAAAACCATATTGACAACATCGTTCGTAGAGTTTTCTCGGTTCTTTTCACCATCTGCAGGAACATCCATTGCAGCGACGCCTCAATTATGCTCAAGCTTTATAAAGCCTATGTAATTCCCATTTTGGAATACGGTTTCCAAGTGTGGAGCCCCCACACTCGAAAACTCCAGTATAAGCTGGAAAAAGTACAGCGAACGTTTACCAGAATTTTGATGTAATGAAGCGCACACAACCCTAATTACCCTCATGTCATGCCAAATTATGAGGCTAGACTGAAACATTTCGGGATGAAAGGCTTGCTGTACCGTCGTGTTTTCAACGATTTGGTTTTTTGCTTCAAAATTTTGAGATGTGAAACGAAGCTCAGAGCCAGCAAATATTGGATATTCAGACCGTCGCTGGGACGCACAAGCGTATTTTCGGTGAAGAATGTAACACTTAGTAGAAGGCATCACTCCAAAGTCTTTAATTCTTTCTTTTTCCGAAGCGCTAGATGGCTGCAAATGTTGCCATCGAGCGTTTTGGAATCACCGAACAGTTCAGTATTCCGTTCAAGATTAAGAAAACTTAACTTACTTTCATTCCTCAAGATTCCAGATTTCTAGCAACTTTTTTTTCGAATGCAGTCGTATAGCACGATCCCAGTCATTATGGCCAGTACCGGAGATGCAATCGTAGTCATATATACCACACGTTTATTTTGCATGTTTTTTGTACTATTGTGCACATGTACACTGTTCGGGATATTTTTTTTAGGAATGACATTTCTAAGCTCGATCTAATGTGCTCCCTAGCACTGAGTTTTCACTGTTTCCAAATCCACGGAATGCAAAACTACTCAATGTCTACTGCGCTGGTAAACACCTTGATTACTCGCCCAGGAACTATTCCCCAGGTGGGTCTGAGACTGGATTGTTAGGGGTAGGGAATACCTAACATCCGAAAATCCAGTGTCAGATTCTCCATGCATGCCCCAGAGCTCGTGGAGAGTGGCGTTATCCCTAGCGCTATCCGCCTTTTTTCACTCTCCTACTATTCCCCCAAAGAGTACTGGCGCAAAATTCGTTGAGTAGTGGTTTGCACGATTAGCAGAATACTTCCGTTTCGCATGCTGGGGAACTCACATCTGATTTAGCCTTTCTCACTTTTCACAGGCTGTTTGGTTTTTGTTTTCCTAAACAAAAGTTTTCTCTCTCGAACAGTTGTCACACGATTTTTGTTCTGAAGCACATTGTTTTAATGCTTGTCGGTGTTTTTTTTAGTTGAATTGTCCAACTGTTCATGCGCACCTTAGCGTGCATACCATAAATAAATAAATAAAATAAATAAATAAATCTTGATATCATCAACAAAAAGTTCCACTCTGATTTCACTAGATGTTTTGACAACTTCAGGGACGTCTAATGTGTAGATTAGAAACAGGAGGGGTGATAAAACGTCACCTTGAGGCACTCCGCTACTGCAGCAATACCGCCCTGAAAATCCTAACCCGACTTTGACTGTCATGTATCTGTCGCACAAGTAAGATCTCAACCATTCAAGCAGTTTATCACGAATACCAACTGATTCTAACTTCGCCAGAAGCTTGGAATGTGAAACCTTATCAAACGCTTTTGAAAGATCAAGATAAATTATATCGACAGACTTGCCCTCATTCAATGCTACGCTCCAGTCATGAACGGCATCAATTAGATTTGTTGTAGTTGACGAGCCCGGCAAAAAACCATGTTGTTCAGTAGGAAAAATATTGGATCTGTGAGCCCACGACATTATTTTGTTCCTCAAGATGGTCTCCATCACTTTAATTGGTGTCGGTGTAATGCTGATTGGGCGAAAGTCCACCACATTGCAAGCGTTCGGAACTTTAGGTATGGCCGTTACTAATGACTCTTTCCATAGCTGTGGCACCTCACCGTTAAGGAAAGATATGTTGCAAATGTGTGCCAAAGGCTTGCACAAGGATTTCGCGCAGTTTCTGTACACAATTTGGGGTATGCCGTCATAAGGAGTGGATGTTGAGGGCTTCAGACCTTTTAAAATGTTGAAGATGGCACTTGGATCAAAACAGGCATCATGGCAGTATATGTTAAGGCTTGTAGAAGTAGCCATGGAGAATTCGTGTTCTACTTCAACTAACTTATTGGAGAAAACACTTGCAAAATACCGGCCCAGGGCACTGGCTTTCTCTGAATCGGTGTGAAGGTTATGGCCTAACTGATCTCTCAGCACTGGCGATAACGTTTTCTGCTTAAGCTTGCTCTGAACGTATGAGAAGAAATGTTGAGATGATGCTCTTTTAGCAAGACGTCGCTCTTGATTAGCAAAGAATTTTCTGAGGTGATAGTCAAGATCGGCAGAAACTTTTTTGAAAGGAGGGTCAGATAAGGGCTTCTTTAAGGTGTTAAAAAGCCGCTCTTTTTGAGAAATGAGTGAGCAAATATGAGGAGGGAAACGTAGAGTAGGAGGGCGGGCCTGCTTCAGAGGAACGAATTTTGAAAAAGCAGAGTACATAACAGGGCAGAATCTTTGATACACTCCGGATGAAGATGAGTACTGGTCGAATATAGTGAGCCAATCTATGGAAGCTAAGTAACTGTTCATTCCATCGTAATCAGCTCTGTGAAAGTCTGGCAAGGGCAGTATCGGTGAGTTGAATGTATCATGTTGAACGTTAAATCTGAGGATGCAATGGTCAGCCGACGAAAGTGGTGGCAGGTGTTGCATGTTCGAGATAGTGGGGGAAGAGGAAAGAATTAGATCGAGTATTGCATTGCCATGTGTCGGTTGAGAGACGTATTGGCGAAAATCACTATTTTGAAAAAAAAAACTTAAGAAGCGAGCCGAAGAGCTGTTGAGCCCTAGTAGTTTATTCCAGTCTATTTGCAGATTGAAATCTCCAACAATGATTGTTGCAGCTCGCACTGAAGCTTTCTCAGTTAAAGTTTCAATGAGCTGATCATCGTCAGCTACTGTAGAGTTAGGAGGGCGGTATACAACTATGAAGCGGGTAAATGAGACCTTGTCCTGACTCAGAATGTCGGTGAATAGAATGTCGGATTTCAAAGAAACATCAGGAGGACTTGCGCTAGCTACAAACGAGCACTTCGCAATACAACACACTCCACCGCCTCTACCATTTTTCCTATCTGAGCGAAAGACGCAGTATGGCAGGCTTCCTACGATTTCAGAGTCTGATATCTTCGGAGTTAGCCATGTTTCACAGATAAAAACAAGATCGGGTTTGTATATGGTTAAAAAAGATTGTATAGTGTGCATTTTGTTTACAATACTTCGCGCGTTCATAAGAAAACACTTCAAAACCCCAGCAGTACCTTGCGAACTCAGGTGTTTCCCGACCTCTTCGGTAGGTCGGAGATGCGCTTGAGTTCGCCACGGAACACCACCCACTCGCGCTCACCCTTCGTACGGTTCAACTCCCGTGCCTGTTGTCGTAACTCGAACTCCCGCCTCCTCTCTTCCGAGGTCATGCTTCTCCTAATAAAAACGTTGGAAAAGCTACTAGACCTCAAAAGTCGTGCGTTGGCAAGAGCTGAACGCCAGTGGTAGGCAGATGGAAGCAGAACCTTAACAAGACGTGGGTGTGAGTCGTCGATTTTACCAATACGAAAGACGGCAGAAGGGCGGCATTGGACATTGAGAACATCGAGGATTTTACTCACTTTGTTCTCAACATCTGCTTGATGTTGCGAGGGAAGCATCTTATTATCGGCCTCTTCAAGACCGCTAATCACGATAGTTCGTGCGAGAGTCTCCGCTTCAATCTGAGCCGACAATTCCATCGGAACTTTTGCAGCAAGTGTCTGGAGAGCGTGAAGGGCCGCCTCGATAATTGGGTCTCGGTTGCGGTCTTTGATGAAGGCGATCAATTCCTGCATTGAGAAATTATTGAAGTCGACTTCATCTTGACTTTGCAAGGTGATCTGAGAAGTTGCAGTGCTCTGAGAGCTGCCATTTGCTCCCTTAGTCCTAGTCGCTCGTACACTTTTTGCGGGCATACTGTAGCTTTTGATCTACCAGAAATCGAAAGTGACGGGTTAACGGCTGCAGAAATTTTACGGAAAAAAATAAAGTACGAAAAGAAGCTGCGAAAAAAAGATACGGCAAGGCACAGTTACGCTAGTCAGTATAATTATAGTCGAAGTGATTTTTCACCACAAAAAAAGTGTTTGAAAGGATTTAAAGAATGAGATAGTGAAAGACAACGGAGCAAACGTGAACGCAGCCGCGCACGGACAGCGCAGTACTAGCTGAAGTGCGGATAACTTCAGAAAAGCTGGGAACTACACCACCCCATAGAGAAAAATCCGGGGAAAATCAAAGAAATCAAGATTATATTTGCAAAACGGCGATCATGTTCGTGATCATCAACTTCAAAAACCTCTACATGCACTTCTTCAGAGCGATTCGAGGTATTGCAAAAAATCGACAAAGTCAATAAAGTCGATACTCTCATGCGAAATGAATGTAACATTCGTGATCAGCACCTCGAATTACCTTTGTATGCAAATTTCCAGAGAAATCCATGACTTTGGTTTGGCGTCGATAGTGGGGCCGCTGAAGTACAATATTACCTAGCCGTATTCACCGCACATTGGACCGATGCTCCAATTGTTTTTCTCTTCGCATTGACAGTTTGCGGGCCTGGTCCAGTCCAGTGGTCCACTGTCGCATCGTGCTACTATCAACGACATTGCTTCTTTCCTGTTACATGCCGCTTCCAACGCATGTTCTTGGACCTCTTGCGGTTGACCTGCAACATCTTCCACCTCATTTTCCTCATTCTGAATCGCGTCTCTGCGACGTTCTCCGTCACTGCACTCCGCACTATTCATTTTCGACATCTGAACAGAATGACACCTGTGAACACTCTCGGCCCACATGTCAACCTTATGGGGCTTGTGTAGGGCGGTAGTACTACAATTACAGTCTCTGTCTAGTGGTATTTTCCTTCCCCGGTTTCTACTCACAAGTTTAGTGTTCGGACTGAATGAATGATGTGAGAGCTTCAGTGTTCAACAAAGAGGTTCTCTATAAAGTTTATCCTAATGACCTCACTACAATGTCTTAGCTACATTAAGTCACGCGCGGGCCGTAAGGCTCTAATCCCTACTAGTTTAAGATTTGACTGTTGAATACTAGCGCGGCCACACGGTCCAACTGTGACTCGATCACCGTGGCACTTAACAGCAAACTAGAAGACACTAGGCTAGACTTCTTCGACTTGTGACTTCCTTGGCACACCGCGCACAAGGCTTCTCCAGCTCTGAGGTCACCACGCCGGGACCTCCTGGCCGAATCTCAGGCCCAAACGCTTTGCGGCCCGACATCGACAGAAGGAAAGTGGCTATAGTGAAATATAGTGCAGAAACCTTTTGTTCGCCGGGATGGGTGGGTTACTACACATTGCTAACATGGTGGTATGTAGCAGACTGAGTCTCTCTTTCTCTCCCTTTCCCACTCTCTCTATCTCTCTTTCCCTTTCTCTCTCTCAATTCAGTGTTCTGGAACGTAACACACTATTCCGCTCTTTTGGAAGATGGTTTCTACCCTGACAGTAATGGGAGGGCTGCTGATCAAACTCTCCTTAATGTGTGGGCCTCAGGTCCTTTTTTTTCGACAGCAACCCATTCATTCGATAACTGGAAGCAATTTGCTTGCTTGCCTCTGGCACGGAGCATTGGGATGAAAGAGTGTGGCAACGAATCCGTCACAATGTTTACTGATGTAGCGCAGCTCGGGAAGGTTCAAATAAAGTGTCGACTTTGCCCTCTGTTTCCATGATGGAGTGTAGATAACGTTATCTATCAAAATTTGTGAAGCGGTTTCATCACGTCTCGCAAATGCGGGACTCTCATATGGTGAAACGGATAGGATGAATCCCGACCCCACAAAATATACGGAGGTCCATGGCCAACCTTTCGATTAATCACAAAAACCACGGGCTTCTTCGATCCATGAAAACCTATCTAATAAGAACGGAGATGAGCAGATAGTGCCCTTTGCACTATGAATGGGGCTTGTGTAAACAATAAAAAAACAACCATTATAGTTGCTTGACATTGACGACAAAAAACCAGTGGGAATTGTTAGTGACTTTATCAAAATTCAATAGCCAACCTGATGGCGCCTCTACTCGCCGCAATATTTCTGCTCTGTTTGCAAACAACAAACACATTTTCGTTCTCAGAGGTGAGTCAACTGTTCTGAATTTCAATACCGGAAAGCTCAGAATCAATCCAGTCAAAAAGAGAGCTGTTTGTCCGCAAGCGCTACTGTGGCATACCGTTTTCGGGCGGATTTCTCGCACATCTTGCAAGCAAGTTTGAGTGTGTTTTGGGACCCCATATGGTCATTCACACAAAAATTCCATTTCATTGAATCAAAGACACATTGAAGATATCGTATTTCTCCCTCTGGGGATTAACTGCTTGTTAGAAAACAATTCGGAGAAAATTCGCAGTCAAAGTGGGTGAATGATCTTTGTTGTCCGTGAATCATTTCTTACGCAATCGTTTTGCGCGTTCTCACATTTTTTGCGCTCCGCTTATGCGGGCAATTGTAATACTACCTGTAAACCACTGATTTTGTCAATTTACCTTTTGATTTCAACAATGGTAATTTTAGAATTTCATTGCTCTGTGCAGATGATCTATTTGAATGAGTTAGGGCAACATCATTAAGCCGCATCTAGTTATTGCTGTTACTTGGGCTCAGTATCTCACTGGCTCGTTACTAACGATAGATACGAGTCCTTCGGTTATGTTATTGTTACTAACACCGAGGTTTTGTTTGTTATTTCTGGTGCACCTTGAGTGTAGATAATAAATAAATAAATAAATGACGGGGTATTGAGGTCTCCAGCGCTTTGAGGAGCCAGATTAAAAATAAAGCTGGAAAAAAACATCTTTGAAGGAAAATTTGACAAGTTCATCACAGCAGCATGTTATCGCTCCCTATTTGTTTTCTTTTCGTTGGAAGTACCGCAACAATTATACATGTACAGAAGTTCCCTTCCGAAAAAATTACTTTGAATTTTGCCCAAAATATTTCATTGTAGCACATGGAATGAACTCCCGTCGAGCCTTTGCATTTTTAAAACAATCCATTCTTCACTTATTGTCGAGAGCTGTAGCGGTACCAATTCTAACACTGTTACCTTTGCAGAATTTGTATTTTCTGTCTGTAAAATGTAATATGAAGGTTCCAGTAAAGTTCCAGCGCAATTTTGCAATCACAACCAAACTTTGACCTAAGTGACAATCACGGAGATTGAATGATGTGTCTGCGAAACCATCGAATTACCGAATGTTTCAGAACATCAAGCATGAAGTAACTATTCAGCTAATTCCCCGGTGTCGCCATGACCAGTGGAAAGAAAGACGCAGCAATTACACACTGATGAAAGCGACTATTACAGAACTCGCTGCCACCACGTATCAGGCGCGTGCCTTGCCTTGGTAGCATAGAATAGCTTGCTTCAGGATGCATCGAATCGGCCCTCCAGATAACTCGATTACATAACTGCAGTGGATGCCTTGAACTACCAACCACATCAACATACATAACTCTTGTGACATACTTTACCAACGCTGTTGGGAAACTAATTGCCAAAATTAACATTCCCGTTCAGAGTGTTATAGCATGGCTTTAGCGCCCGTTAAGTTCGCTTGATCCTTTCCAACAATCAAGCAAAGGTTGCACGCCTCTAAAACAAAAACTGAGATGCAAGAATTCGCAAACGTTTGAAAGGCGATTCCAGCATGCTCCAGATCAGCAATCTGTTGTTATCGCAAATTTGCATCCAGAGCATTTGCAGTTGCAAAACGATGCAGTGATTAACCGTTTTACTGTACCATCAAACTCCTAACGCAACCTCCCTAGAGTGAAAATCTGTCTAAGAAAAGGTTAGAGATGGAAAAATGTCTAAACACACACACACACACACACACACACACACACACACACACACACACACACACACACACACACACACACACACACACACACACACACACACACACACACACACACACACATTTTGAGACTGTGGTATAGTGACATCCAATCCTGCTTTCAACGTACGAACAGTAGGATCCGGTTCAGGTCCCACGGCTCTCCTCAACACTTGATCAGCAAGGAACAACTTGCGATTACGACCATAGTTCTCTTGAGGTTCAAAATTATCGGAGGAGAATTTTGCAAACCAACTTCTCTCTGCTCATTGAGTAGGCGATTTTGAGCCAAAACCAACTCAGGATTACCGGACAGCTCCGATGCAGAGTGGGTGTGTTTGAAGTCATTAAACATTATTACTCAAAAATCTCTCATCATTTGTTGGTGACTATAAAAACCGCAGGCATGAGCTGGTAAGAATAGTCAACCAGCATTTGAAAAAATAGAGAAAATCCCACAGTTGTTAATGTTGTTTGGCTCCCATGTCAAACGATGAAGTTTCTTGACGGCTTTGGATAGAGTAGGAGTAGGGAGTTGCTTGATGTTAGAAATGGCTTGTCAAACCAGTTGAAGTGTTGGTTTGAAAGTAAAAATATTAGATGTGGAAATTATCTTGGTTCACACCACGATAATTTCCGCACATGAACTGCTCTCAAGGCCCATGTAATTGGTATAAGTAAAAGAACATTTTGCGCTCAAATATCCATCCACTGATTTTGTCAATGTATTTCCAACGGTTTACTGTGCTCACGCCTTTATTCATGTTCAGCATGCCAGACAACCCCAATGAATATCGTTCCACCACGCCGAAATGAAACGCACGAAAATTGATAAAATCAATCAGTCGATGATGGTCGTGTACAAAGGGATATTAAGTGCAGAGAATATCCTGGTTCCCGCTTGAATTTTGAAGCATAACTGACTCGAACCGTCTTGTCTGGCAATGGTGTGCTTGTGCTTACAACTGTAAGTGAGATTTGAGATTCACAAACAAAAGACGGCATTTTCAGTACGTAGATACATATCATGCCTATCGCTTACCTAACATCCGATTTCGTCGCTACCACGTCGACGCATAACGAAAATGAAGGGATAATTTTCTGTGCACATTTGCAGCATCAAAAGAAGAGTGACCATTAGAATATCTTATTAAAATGTTTTGAATAGTCGGGTTCAGCAAGAGGTTGGCTCCGCACCACACGCAACCTATAGTCCATAGAACTGATAGCGTGGTAGGATCATTAATCAATAAATTAATAACTACGCAGTGCGAAATGGTTTTCGGATTCATGATCAGCGTGGTGAAAAACCCCTATGGGCAGAGTCAAGCATGACGATGGGAAAAACCGACCCTCAATACGACCCCCCCCCCCCCCTATTCCCTCGTCCAACCCCACCTTTTCACGATCCACCCACCCCCCTCCACCTCCATCCCCCCGCACTCTGCTCCCGCATGTTTTCTCTGTGCATTGAGCAGTTTCAAGGAAGAACACAAAAGAAACACAATAAAAAGCCCAAAATTGGAACTAAAACAACCTTGAAGTCGATATGCATCCTTTCTTATCCGATCAGACCAGACAGCCAGCAAAAAAGATTGAGCCATTACGTGTCAAAATAGGGTTGATTGGAGGCGCATGCGAGAAGTCGGTTTCAGCGCTGTCATTTGCGCGCCCACGGGTTCGATCCCCGGCGCCTCCAAAAATTTTTGCGCGGGTCGGAACCGGTTCAGAATTTAATGTGGAGTGGAGAGGACGGAAAAATTTAAAAATGAAGTAAAAGCGAAAAAGGAAAGCGAAATCGATCGATTACACATGCGGGAATTCGCCCGCATGGCCCGCCAGTTTGTACAAAACTAGGGTGACTTGGACCTCGTACTGAAGTTCTCTGACTCAAAATCAACAGATACTTTCCAATATGTCCATAGAGGACGATCAGCTCCATCTTTTCTCAGAGTTTCAATTTTCTAGAGCTTCATATGTTTTCGAGAGCTCGATGGGAAATCGATGGGAAATTTGGCGAATTTCCCATCGATTTCCCATCGATTTCCCATCTAAATTACGGAGAAACGAGCGAACTTCGTGGAGCCAGATTCTGTACTCAAATGGGAAATTTCCAATCTAAAATACGTAGAGGAAAAGTTTCTGTGATATATGCAAACTGCTTCTCAGTGATTTCCCAAACAGATTTACTCCATTTTCACCATCTCCTCAAATTGCGAAGTTTTCACTTCTTCAACTCCCATGAAGAGAATTTGCCTTTTGCTTGAATTTCACTAGCTTCACGTAATAGAGCTCTAAGAATTCATTCTCCTTCTCCATTATCGCGTTCCAACGTTTGCTCATGGTCGAGTGAGTTAGATGGGAAATTTCGCCTCGGAGACCCGAAAACTTGAAAAATTTCCCATCGAGCTCCCAAAAACATATGAAGATCTAGAAAATTGAAACTCTGGCAAAAGATAGAGCTGATCATTGCTTATGGATACTTTGAAAAACGTCTGCTGATTTGGAGTCAGCGAACTTCAGCACAAGGTCTAAGGTACCCTACTTTTCCACGTTCTGACGGGCCCTGCAGGCGAATTAATCGCATGTGCAATCGACTGATCTCGCTGCTCACACTTCATTTTCTAACACTTTCACCCTCCTTGTTCCACACTTGATTCTGAAGTGATTCCGGTCCGTGCAAAAATCTATTGAAGATGCCGGGAATCGAACCTGTGGGTGCGCTGAAGCTGACTCCTCTCATACGCTGCCAACCTGTCCTGTTTTGACGCGTAAGGACATGGTGGTTCATGCTGGCAAATGCGGACCGTCATTTGTTATAATGTCATAAAACAGTCATGAATTTACATTCAATGGTCAAGCCACACCTCTACTTACCCCATCCCCACCTCTCCAATACGATCCCCCCCCCTTCCCAGCCCCCTCCCATACGACCCCCTCATGGGAAATTCCCATCAGACGCTCGACCCTGCCTATGGGTACGATTCTGCCACTCCTGCAGCACAACCCGCAAAAAAATCAATAAAATCGATAAATCAGTAGCCACGCCATCAGATTCGTGTTCAGCGTGGCGGATTACCCCAGTATGCCCAGTTCGATCAGGATTAGAGCTAGACTGGGGAAAATCGATGAAATCGATCGATAATACGATATCCGGATCAATACTATCCGCTGAGTAGTGTCCTAGGCCCTCCGCCCTATTCGCATGGTGTCCCATGTTCCCGAGCCCCCTTCTTCACCACCTTGCTCACGGATGCATTCCTATCGTTTGGATTTGGCGCCCATGCACGCCGTCCAGATTTTTGAAAATGAGTGTCGTAAGCGGTTCTATGTTTTATATATAGATAGATAGATTGTTGTGTATATGTCGTTAGTAATTTGTCAATTCGGGCAGACAATTGAAATTTCATTGTGCATGCCGCGGAATGGCAATTATTTTCGCAACAACCTGATATGTTGTATATTCTCACATACACTAACACTGACACATCATGTAGATTGTCACAAAACACTTCAAGAACTTGGCTATATGTGCTACTGCAAGTGAGCCGCCACCATTATTTGTCGATGAGGTTTTAGCGACTCATACTAATACACACGTATGAGATGACCACTGTGCTGACGATTGTGACCACTACCTCCGTGGCACATCTCTGTGCTCTTGCTAGAAAGGCGAACATCAATAGTATTTACAGCCCATAAAATGCCCTCCAAGCATATACCCACAAAATATTTTAGAATACAAGAACTAGAGGATAGAACCGGTCCAGCGGCAAGCAAAACTTCCCAGATGTACGAGCTAGGCTCGTCAAGAGGAGCGAATGTTCCACGTCTCCTCACAGGGTTATCTTTATAGTAGCGAATGTTGTGTAACGTTGATGTTAATGTTCGACACATGTGATGTCCCATATTCTTTGCTATTGTACTGCGACCCCGCCACTCCCCCGGGGTCAAAACTCGACGAATGGAATACTGTATCCGGAATACTGTATCAGCACATAAGCGTACGTGGTGGCAACACTATAAACGTGATCCGCGCGAACTGCACATGAGACTCAATGTACGTGGCTATACATATGGCCGGCCTTTAAGAATGTAGTGAAAGACCACGAAGTCGCGACAACAGTTCTAACACAACTACCAAGTGAATTACATAAAGCAAAGCACGAATCTGCGAAGTGAGCTAGAGAAGACCAACCCCATGCTAATGAAACAGACAAGAATGTATTAGATACTCCGATGGTTTTTCAACCTCGGCATGGTACACCAGTACGCGTTCGGTCCTGACTGACAACACCATCCGTTCTATGGTCCGACAGAGGCCATGACGAAGGCGAAGCCGCCGAAATATTGGCCAATGAAACATATTACTGACAACCACGTGTTCTGCTACCGATTTCACAAATCACATGGGAACGCAGTCTACGGGAGCAATAATTGTTTCAAAACGGAAGGAAACTAATAATCCGAGCCTTTTTAGAGTGAATGCAAAACGGAAACGCGACATTTGCTAACCGTAAATTATAAGACAGTGAAAAAAACCGCCACATTGCGGAGTATTCCACTTGCATACATAGTTGAGGGTTTGATTTCCTGAATGAGTCAGACTTGTGTCCTCCATCAAACATCCAGAGAATCGGTGAGGTTCCTCATGCTCCCCTTGTAGCAAAATGAAACCAATTCCACAATCTAGAGTATTCCGAATTCAAACCAAGGATACGCATCTAAGCACAAATCGAGGGAAGAGCCCTGCCCTTTTGCCATACGATTTTTAGTTTGCTCATTTAGAGAGCGACATAGACATTTCTCAGGCTAATGTAGCGAAATTTGACTGCAACAGAGCTCTCAGTTAGCTAATAGGTTTAATATTAGCTCTCAAATATTAGTTAGTCAGCTAATAGGCTGAGCATCATTGTCACCGTCAAGTCTCAATTTCGTTACCATGGGTAAGATGGCTACACTTGGCCATCTTACCCATGGTAACGTCCCTTGCCAGCATCGTCGAACTGGCTATGTGACAGTTCCGTTACTGCGTTCTTCTGCGTTTATAACCCACAGAGTTTACACGTTCAAACAGTATCGGGTGCTTTCTGCTCCCAGTTGAATTCAAGGTGAAAATGTTCTTCTTCGGATTGGCGTTTCTGTTTTTGAGCCTAAAAATTAAGTAATTCAATATTTCTGTGAAAATGCATGATGGTAGATTGTAGAGGGAAGGAGAGCGCTCTCAGAAGGTACAGAGCATGTTGCGGAAAAATGATAATGGGTCGGAAAAACTTGCAACTGAAAAAAGCGCAACTACTTATGTAAACACCTAATACATCTCTTGTGATTTGAGTGGATTTGATTTGTGAAGTTACATAGTCTTTCTTTAGTAAATGGCGGTGAACAATGAGGAAGTCTTGTGGGAGTGGGGAGAATATTCATGATGAGACAGTTTGGGAAGTATGCATATGTATTGAATGATCTTTTTTTTCGTTCTTTTTAATGCGAAAAATTAAATACACCCTGTACAAAAGGTAACATTTTCGGATGTGGAGTAGAGATTATTCGCATGGTCAATTTTTACAGAAGTGATCTCATTTGGATGCCTTCTGAATGATATTTCTTTCGGCATTCATTACCCCTAATAACGCCACTGTCTCTTGATCAAACTAATCCAATACGTTCGGAAGGCAGAAGGGCAATTTATAGTAGCTGCGTGCGTCAGTTGCGCATCAGTCTCACGCATCCATTTGAGAGGGATTTTCCATGAAGACCGGTCAACACGGCATGTACACCCTCAATAAAAAGAACGCGCGGCCATCTCAAGGCCATAAACGTGTGCGCCTGAGCTGCGACTGCGATGCGACTGCAATGCGACTGTACCCTATTCTTCATTATACAGACGCACGCGCGTCAGTCGTACGCGTCCAGTATAAACTGACCTAAAGTGTTCAACGGTGGACTGTCCTTCTGATAAAGGTGGACTGTCCTTCTGTCCTTGTGAGAATACATATTCCTACGTCCCATTATTTTCGTTTTCACGAGAACTGTTCAAATATTTCTCAGTGAATAGTTTCAAGGCACCGTCCCACCTCACTATCGTTTTTGAGATCTTCATGTGAAAATCCAGGTGCTGCTGATCACAGTGGTATATGTGATTACGTGCAGGACTGCCACAAAACACGTTTTCCAACCCCAATTCTTCAGGAGCATTGGGCGGAGCCAAGGGGCAGGGCCAATGCGCTGTCTGAAAAATCCACTCCCGGGAGCACTCCTCTCGAGGAGATTCGTAATCCTCGTGAGAGTTTCTGATCGACTCCCTATGGGTAGCAACTGCGCTCCTTGAGTGACCAACAAAGGAGTTCATGAGGAGAAAACTCTATAGTTTCGCTTTGGCTCCGCTCGCAGGCTGCTGCATAAGGGAAAGAGATTCTTTGGCGACAAAAATGAGCGGAGCACGGATGACCTCAACACCACATGCACTGCGTCTTGAAAACAGGGTTTTCGCCAGTTTTTCAGGGAATCCACATACACCGTTGTGATCTGCAGCTATTAGGGATTCTTTTGACGCGAAGATCTCAAAAACGATTCTGAGTGGGACACTACCTCTCAGTTGGTGAAGTTGTAAAACGTTAAGGATGACCCGACTTCGATCCGACAGCATAAAATCGAAATTCGCTTAATCTTGGCAGACTTTAAATTTCTAGCATTGGGATACATATTATTCCATTTGGATATACTATATAGTACATATTTCTTTTCTACATTTCAGCACTTCGCCGCAGTGTACGACTTCGACGGTCTTGCCTCATCTGGTGTCTCGAACCAATGCATCTCAGATATATCCATCTTCGTGGAGAGCTTGCAGACAGTTTACGCAACCCTGGATAAATGCAGAAAACAGGGTGGTTGTACGGAAGAACAAAAGATGGTCCTTATGGAGAACATGTTCGCTTTAAAGCGTAAGTTGATGCTTTTTGATTTAGAGCTCAAAAAAAAATTGAGACACGCAGGAAACCAGTGAATTGTGAGGATCAACGCAATGTTCAGAATCAAGGGCAATCTTATTGTTTCACGGAATATAAAATTTAGCAGTTCGGCCACTTTTCTTTCTTTTCTTCTGCCAGCTTTTCAAAAGTTCAAGCACTTCACATAAGTTATACGTGATTCAATAACGTTTTCATCATTTTTTATAATATCTTCTTCGAATGAAAGGCTGAGTTATGCATTGCATACAACTCTTGGAATTTTTTTCAAATGATAGGACTTACGATCTTGAATCCTTAAATTTTTTCTACTATCTGTGAAGTACTCTGATTACTTGATATTATACTATGAGATCCTCTTAGATTCTGAACGACGCGTCTTAGTAAATGTCTTTAAGAGATCGATTCGTTTGGGAAAGTTCCGCCAGGATTGCTGGAATTAACAATAATTAGCTCTGGTTCCTACAGGGAATGCACACAAGTAGAAGCTCCATATAATACACACTACTGCTATGCACGAGCTTTGATGGAGAACCAGGTGTCATAAAGTTTTTTACGTTATCATATGTAGAATAAGGTTTGTTCTAATTGCTGCTTTAGACGGATAATCCTGTGGCGGAACTTGGCGTAAAAGTGGCAGTGTGTATGCCGACGAGCTGCAGTGAAGAGGTCAGCACCATGTTTCTCACATTGTCTTTATACAGTTGCTGTATGATTTTGTTCCAGCACCTCCTAGAGAGGAAATCATCAAAACTAATTGGCAAGTATACTTAAAGGCAGCACTCACGGAAATTTCCGAGATTTGGCGGTCTATCGGAGGTTTTAGGGACGACAAACTCATTGACAATGATGAAGTACCGTGAAACACTCGGAAAACACAGAAAATGATGGCGCTATTTCATGTGCGTCCACAGGGCGGACGAGAGTTCCGTGACGGGTCTCGTCACGAAGCCCTGCCATTGGTATGCATTCCGTACAAATCCCTGCGCTAATCCACATACACACACCCAGTCGATCGCGTTAGCTGAGGCGACAGAATCCCTATTGTCCAGAGCGCCAAATGTGTCCATGGCAGTATGTATCTTCGCAGGTACTCCTCTATTCGCTGTGTTCAACCTACTCTCGTGATTGTTCAGTGGCTGGCTACACAGTAAGCGACTCCCTTCAGAGGTGAAAATTTCCGTGAGTGCTGCCTTTAACGCTGACGCTGTTCACAGCGTATCGGACCTGTCATAAGAGGGAAAATAACATATCTTTCATGATAAGACGTCTCATTACTAATGTTTCAATATTTAAATAGAAAAATGCTAGAGGGATTAACAAAAAAAAGAAGAAAGAAGAGAATCAGATATCAAAGCTGCGATTTTGAATCGTTTGATTTCGAGGTCCCTTTTCTCAAGTTTCTCCAATAATTTCACCTAACACACCTTATCCGAGCCTCGTCGTTTTTCATTGATTACCAGAAGGGGAAATATCGTCCCAAGAAGACTTTTGTGGCTCAGTGCTATTCATTTTCAGGATATCCCACTAATGTTAGGATCCATTGACTTTCGGGGTCTCGCAACATTAAATTTTGTTGATGCCAAATGTGTGCCAACAAAGGTTGTACCTACGACAGCGTTCTGGATTTTCATGTGAGTCTTCATCATTTGGTGTGCACACCACATCAACTATCCCGTAACATTAATTACTATTTTCCACTTACTCTAGGAGTTTCATGGCATTTTTCGTTGCATGGGCTATTGCTGCTACAGCCTTTGATTACGTTTCTAATGCCTATTTCAATGGGAAAGTGATCAAGAATAAAGGTAAGGCATAGCATGTATTCAAAAGTACCTTTTCAACCTCAATGTACCCTCCACTCCCTAAGACTCTAACTCCCACAGCCTTTGCGGATTTCATTAGTTTTTGAGAAATCCTCGACTTCGAGATTTTAGCATAATCTGGGGTGACTATGAAAAATACTACATATTAATATTGTGAAACTTACTTGGAACTCAAGGCATTGTGGACCGAGCTCTGCGAACCAGAGAATTAGACCGGCGCGAAAGGCGAATAGCGAATCTTTTTCCGCCGGTTGTTATGTATTTAGTGAAGTCGGTTGTTCACACTGTTTTGCAGCATTGTTGCCGCTCAAGGAAAGGAACGAATTCGGGAGAAGATAGGATGTTTGAGCAGATCAGTGCCGAGAGAGAAATTTCTAAAATGGTCCCATACGATCTAACGAAATCCAGGGCCCCTACGCAATATACAGTGAACGGCAGTGGCGGTGGCCCATCTGCGACCATGAAAAGAGCGCAACGCGACCGCGCCGCGCGCGCCAGGATCGGTGTCGTCTGCCGCCGGGGTGCTATTTCCAGGCTCTTTTCTTCCCGATTTGGTCGAAAATCATTGAAATCGAGTAGAAAAGCTGGTAGAAATAGCATAACAGCAGCAGAAACATCGGTTACGGCGCGCGCGGCGCGCTTGCGCGACGTCCTTCTCGAGGCCGCGGATGGGCCAACGCCATTGACGTGCACCGTACATGTACTTTATCTAGTCTGATAAACGCGCTCTAGCCGATATGTCAGTCTGGTTTACAGAATCTACAATCCAAA
This sequence comes from Ancylostoma caninum, assembly GCA_037903475.1. NCBI lineage: Eukaryota > Metazoa > Nematoda > Chromadorea > Rhabditida > Ancylostomatidae > Ancylostoma > Ancylostoma caninum. The sequence continues at coordinate 877,566 of JBAJFG010000629.1, read as the reverse complement.
AACATGTCCGCGGATATGCGAATCCACTCGTTTCACTGTAGGTTACCTTTATCCAGTCGATTACCAGTTGATAACGATCCATTATCTGCTCCTTCCTCATTTTTGCTCCAGCAAATAAAATCGTGGATGGATTAATATTAGTGGATAGCAGAGTGGTTGAAAACCAGTGGGAGCGGGTTTACACCCGCTGTGTTTTTCCCTCCCACGGTCAAATATATTGGATACGGCTCCAGAATTTCATTGTCGACAAAACGCCGTTGTCAAAGTGACTGAGCAATTGAAAATATGGCAACGTGGAAGAAAAAAATCAATCTGCTACCAAGTACAGAAAATGGAAGTTAAAAACAGCACCCACGGAAATTTTCGTATCTGAGATTTTGATCGTTTTGGAAGCTTAACAATTCTTCCAACAATCCTACAAAAGAAGAGCACGGAAAACCCAACAGTTTCTAAGATATACCGAGTTGAATGTCCAAGATCCTGGATCAGCAGGATCAGCGTCGGGTCGTTCGATCGAGTCGTAGCGGCAGCGGAGCGTTGCTGCCAGCTGATCAAATAGGCACCCATTTCTTTTCTTGTTACCAGAAAGCTCATTTTAACCCTTAGCTCTCCTTTTTCGCAATATCTACCACGGCAAAATTTTCTATTTGTCATTTTAGCGCGAACCCACCTGCTTGTTTACTAGTGTGGCCTGATTTTCGTCATTCATTTCAATTTCGAATTCTTTCATTGTATTCGGATCATTTTAGAATTCATTAGTGTTTTTGCGACACCTTGACTGGTTATGCAATCTTTTTCAAACTTTGTTTTCTTCCATCAGCTCCAGAAACACTGCAAAACAGTGCAAAAGACCGATTTCGCCAACAAAACAGCTGATAAAGGAGGCAGCGATATCGACTTTTTTGCATCGGTTCACATCGAAAAAGTCGCCCAATCTGCTCAAAGCGATGATCTGAAAGGTCACAGAAAATGGGGATTTTGAAGGTTTCGACTGTTTTCGGGATTGTAACAATGTTCAGCGCATGCGGTTACCTCAAATTGTGCCGAAATCAAGAGGTCCAAAATTTCCGTGGGTGCTGTCTTTGAAAACTTGAAAGCCGCGTTTAAATACGAGAGAAAAATTTGCTGTTCGCTGAGAAATGAGTTCAGCTGGCAGCTACACGCTGCTCCCGCTACAACTCGATTAATTGTCCCGACAGTAATCCAACAGTTCATGTCCAACAGTCCAACAGTTAATCCTAAATGTTCATTCCCTTATATCTTGAAGCCAGGGAAGTTATCAATGCTGATGTCCCCGCAGTTTTGTTAGAATAATCGCTCAGGCTGGAGAGCGCGTAACTTCTCATACATGAAAGTTTTCGTGAGTGTTGTAAGGCGGCAGCCATAAAAATGTAAGTGAAATGGCGAGTAATCTGCTGATGGCAAATATCGGATCAGGAAATCACCAGTACGCATGAAAACAGGCTGAACCTGGAGTGTTCATATGTTTTTGAAAAGTTTTGTAAAAAAAAAAGATACATATGTTTGTTGTGATGGATAATTAAACAAGGTGTGGCTGATAAAATTAGAGCAAATATTAGTTCAGAGTTCATGATTTATAGCAGGGCACTAAAAACAGGACATGCATAGAAATTGCCTCGATAGAGGTTGAACCATGTAAAACTTCTATTTGAAGCTGTGGATGCGTTTCTGGCGTTCTCATTCTACACCAATGCTGCTACTATCCTGGACATAAGCCCTCCTAGAGAAGGAAATCTCAAGTCACTAGCGTCTATCAGATTTATCTCTATGACCTGGGTGGCCTCCGGCCACACATTGCTCGAAAACACCTTCGGCGGTGAGTTGACTTCCTTATTATGTAGTGAAGTTAAATTGTTGACATCCTGTACATTTTAGACGTCGTTCTCCCAATACTTTCAATGTGGGATCCTTTTCTCTCTGTTACAATCTTGAATGCCTTCTTATCTGTGGACACATTCTTCTTGCTCTCTGGGATACTCGTGTCTTACTTATTTTTCAAGGCGGAGCCGAAGCTAAGATATGTGAAGAACCCGCTAACTTGGGTGATGTTTTACGTTCATCGCTACTTAAGGCAAGCTGATTACCTTTTTTGTCTGAAGTCAATATATTCCACTCAAACTATATTTCACATCTGTTTGATCGCGTTATTTGCCGAGGAAGTTCTCGCTATCATGTTTACTTCAGCGATACAGCTCTTGAAGTAATTTGTTCTCAAATTTTTTTTCGAAAAAAATTTTTGGCAAAGCTCCAGTACGGTTGTTCTGTAGCTCGCAAGGAAGGCCAGACAAAATATTGACTTTTAACGTTGCAATGCATATCTTTCTGACGTTGCCGGAGTTTCGGAGTTTCCAAATAGTCTGATTACCCCACTACGTGAGTCCCATCCACGGTAAAGCGTAAAAATGATTCAAAAAATCGACCCCCATACGATCCCTCCCCCCTCTCAGTCGCTAAGAATATCACCCCCCCCCCCTTGCATACAAATTCTCAAATGAAGATGAGAAACGAGAACGAAAATGCAGACACAAGAGGAACACGAGTGACACGAGTGTTTCGACTTCCAATCCAAACATTATAACAGCAATAGGAGTAGCCATCGTGTACACCCTCAAGGGTTCGATCCCCTCTCTGTCCAGAATTTTTGCGAAAAGCTGAAGTGTACGCGTTCATCGCTCTGAAAGCGTGAGTTCAAAATTACTCAGGCAATTTGCTTCAAATTTGTCATGAAAAATATCGATGTATGTCACCTACACAGTCGAGGGCTCGATCTCCTCCGGGGCTAAAATTTTTGCACGACGTAAAACAACGCGCTCGTTGTGGTCTCGAGATTATCGAACGTAGCGCACGAAGTCACTCCTCATCGTGTTGCAGGACTGAGTAGGACTAGCAGTACGAACGTGCAAAAATGTCCACCTAAAATTTTGGTTCGCTCACAGGTGTAGCTGCAGATGGACATGAAAAGCAGGGGACCTAGTCTGTTGAGGTGTCGGTTTTTTTTTCAGTTTTGAATAATCGAAGGTTTGCGCTTTTACGCTATATCGCTCCATTTTCCGCAGTTGTCCCCGTCGTGATTCAACATTACATGAAAGTGGAATTCTCCTTCTTCTTCGCTTCCCAGTTTTCCAGATTATTTGAGCAGGGGATCGGGGCCTACTCATACATTGGTACCTGCTAATCAAAAGTAGTTCATCGAGGTTACCACTCGTTTAAGTTGTGAGATAAAATAAAGTCACGCGAAAACGTGCCAATTCTTCGCATCAACCTAACATTCATACCACTGCTTATGTGTTCGGTATAAGTTTTGAAAGTGCTATGCAAAATTAATTAGACTCACAGGTTAGATTTCACGCTAACTTCAACCGCTGTACTACTAAGCCCTCCTCTATTCATCTAATTGATTATCTCAAAAAACAGTTGAAACTGCTTCTCATTTACCTATTGGAGTGGTCAGATTGGTGTAGTCTGATTGACGAAATATTAACATAGAAGACAATAGAAGACCTTATTAACATAAAAGAGAATGTTTAAAAAAAATTGGTGATGTCAGGCCCAATAAAATTAACCTCCTTTCCTGGAGAAATTGTTTCGCTTAGCATTTCATCTGGGAAGTAGCTCCTATGCTTCACTCATTTTTTGTCATTTCCAGGCTCACCCCGCCAATGATGCTTTTCATTGGATTCTATATTGTCATACTTCCATTCACTGACGGACCGTATTCAGCTGCGCTAACAGACTATTTGGGTACTATTGAAGAGAATGTTAAAAGATGCCAAGATAACTGGTGGCGTAATCTTCTCTACGTTAACAACTTCTACCTTGAAGAAGATGCAAAGGTAAGTTTTTTTTTGAAAATGGGTTAATTTAGTGGTGTTTAAGGGGGGATCAGAAACGAGGTGTGCCATGTTTGATATCAACCCAACATGGCATGGCCTTCCTTTGGAATTAATCGTTAGAAATTAGGATTGGAGTAGCAATGACATGTGATTTTGTCATATACTCACTTATTTTTCGCTTAATTGTAAGAATAGAGAAGGCATACACATCGGCATACTGTCGGCGAAAAATTCAACTTCATCCTCTGTTGCATAATCACATTTAGGCATGTTATAACATCCTTTGGTATTTGGCTCTTGACACTCAATTCTACTTTGTAGCACCTATTTTCCTGGTTTCACTGTATCTATACCCCATAATTGGTAAGTATTGCTGACCACATATGGTAGCAGCGCCATTTTCAATTTTTTCATTGAGTTTCATTGCTCAGGTTTCGTTTTGCTCACATTATGTTGCATTGGAAGCATAGCATACGTCTATGCAGTTACCTATAGTTACGATCTCCCGGCTACTATCATTGGATTCTTTTCCACGTTTTCCGGGTAAAGAGTGGCTAAATGAAAAATGAGAATTGAAATAATTTCAAGGAAACTTCGGATATATAATCGAGTTCAGGAAGATCGACGTGTTCTTCTCTGAGTATTATGAGAAACCATGGGCTCGCTGCACTCCTTACTTCATAGGACTGGTTGTTGGCTACATCCTGGCCAAACTTCGAGGTAGACGACCAAGGCTAAACAAGGTGATCAATTAATTACTGCATCAATATCAAGTAAGAGATCATCTTCATCTGATGAAGTTAGTTGATCCTCGCTGAGGAAAAAGTTTCCTTCTCCTTGAAAACGATGCAGCAAATCGGGTGACCGCTTGTCAGAGTCTCACAGCTGTGGATTTGAAGTACAGAGCCATCGCCTACCTATGGAATTATCGCTGTAGTAATACATAGTTGTTAGCCAAGCTCCAGTTCACATCTCCGAAGAATTCTGCCCATCGCGTCGTCTTTGAAGAAAATGGTATAAACAGGACTCGATAGAGATGCGCGAAACCGCGTCGCCGGGATAAATATCAACTATCGCAATACGACCACCGCTCGAGAGCGCATCCACTCAGGACCAACCGTATCTGAACAGTTTGATAGTGAGCGATGATCGCGCAGCGACGAGGTGTGAACAGCCTTCCACGTAAGACGCACGACCCTTCAATTCAGATAAAGAAATGTCTCCAATGGTACTATTGAGTGTACCCTGACAAGAACAAAATCGTCCCTGAGAAAGAACGTTCTCATACAAGGTAACGAATACACTCGAAGAACGTAATTCAATTGAATTGCATAACTGTTTCATAATGTTTTTTTTTAAATCGAGGCAAATTCTATTAATAGTTCTATGGAAGCGAATGCACCTGATTGCTTAATTTTCGTACGTACACTAGACCTGATAAAAAATGTATTTGAAGCAGCACCTGCCGTAACTTTAGAGATATTGTGAATGCTTCCCTGCATGTTTACCCCAGACTGATTATTGCATTTGCATTTTCCCGGTTCTCTAATCATGATTGTAATTTAAGCTAATCATTTTGGTGATATGGGTGCTGGCCACGGCCGTTGGATTTGCATGTGTATATAGCCCATACCGGTACATAAAAGGAGACCATAATTGGAGGTAAGCATTACCAAAAAATGCTGAACTCAACAAAACAAAGTGTATAACCGTGAAATATACACATGACCATTTCCAGAATAAAAATTTTTATTGTAGTTCTCGAGCGAGAAGCCTGTTGCAAAGCGAAAAGTGCTTTCAACACCACTTAGCAGGGAAGGATATTATAGGGGTTCGACAACTCGTGGCGAAATGCATACTGTCAAATGCAGTTTTCGATACTGACCTCAGATACGTGTTTCCTTATCTGCTGCGTTCTCCTAGGAGTTACGTGGCATGATTTCAGCTTTTCTAGAATCAGAATTTTCTAGAATATGGAAAACGGATTTGAAATCAGCATCGAAAACTGAACTTAGTTGTATACATTTCATTACAAGTGGTCGGAGTGCGCTTGCATCATTCCCTGTCAAATGTCAGAAAGTCAAATGACAAAAAACTCGAAAACTATGTTTTGCGAAAAGAGAGGACAGTGTGTGCCGTCACTAGACAAAGGTTTTTGTCAGCATGTCCTCTATCAAAAAGAATTAAGAATTAGTCGCGTTTCAAGTCGTCATTTTGGTTGAGAAGTTCACCACCGAGTATCATCCCAACCTTTCTTTCCGGAAATGTATCGAGTTCGTACCTACTTTTCTTTGCATATTTTTGTATCGAATTGAACAACGAACACCATTTCAGTCAATTCACTCGAGCAACCTACAATAATTTCTCAAGGATCGGATGGTCAATAGCAGTATCATGGGTAATTGTGGCAAATCACCTGGGATGGGGAGGTAATTTATAGCCACTTTACTGAAGTGCAGAACAGATTCAATCTTTACATCGTATAAGTGTGCAATGCGAAGTATTTCAGGGCCTATCGCTACATTCATGGAACATCCGCTCTGGCAACCGCTTGGCAGATTGTCATATTGTGCCTACATCGTCCACAGTTTTGTCATCCACTACGTTTTCAACCTTGACGACCGACCTGCACACTATGTGTCAATATGGCAAACTGTCAGTTGTGAGGGATCCTTTTTCTTCTTTCCTGATCCCTGATTTTTCTTTTTACAGTATATCTATCGCGTGATTCCAGTCGTAGTACTTTCATACTTCTTTGCGTTCGTCTGGAGCTGTTTATTTGAAGTATCTTCTATAAAATTGGAGAAGCTGCTCATAGGAGGGCTCGTACCAAACAGAAAGCCACGGACAATCAAGCCCGAGTCGAACGGTGAAGATAAACTTGCCAAGGAGGAGAACGGTGATCTCAAGTTGTAATTAGTGCCAAATGTTGTTTCTGCAGGATGTTCACAGTTGTTATGCATCATTTTCATAAATGTCTTAAAGATAGTTTATGCCATGTAGACATCTGTACTGACAACATTTTTCTGCAAAATCTTATTATTCGTGTGCAAAACAATGTATGAATGCGCGCCGTCTTTTTCATCTTTATCAACGTACGATTGAAAACCTAGATCTATTTGCTCAAAGCACCTCATAGAGCAGTCCACAGGTACACGAATTGCTTTGCAAGTTTCAACTCTTTATTTACTTTTGAATTTGGAAGACTGCCGACTGCAGACTTGGAATTGTGGAAAGTGCCGCCATCGAACAAATTTTTCGATGCCGAGAAAGGATTAGCGTCCCACTTGGAACAATTCATACCATGTGAAGGAAGGACGTACTGGAAAGCAAAAAAAATTGCTGCGGCTCAGCAGAGCTGAGTAACCTAATTCGGCTCCAAACTCGGTTACACACGTACAAAAAATGATGTTGTCTTCATTGTAAATAATAAAATGTAGGAGTAGGCATGAAGACGTTGAACTCCTGACAGGCGAGTAAACAGATCTCTATCCACATCAATTTTGCCAAGCTGACCAGCCACTCCCCTATCCTCTTGTTAAAACAAGAACCATTTTCATGGTCAAAACACAAATACGACAACCGTGCATGGAAACACTGGGTTATTGATTTGATCGAATTTTCGAGTTTTTGAATTTTCCGCTCCGCTTAGGTGCATATAGGGGCGCATTTACTGACGTTCTCAAAGAAGCTGAACACAAATATGGCATGCATCTTCCATAAAGTTATAATCCAAACAACTTTTTTTATTTTTCGCGAATAGATGAGCTAGAAAAAAAGGACTTTTGGGTCCTCCAACATGCTCATCATCACGGGTTAGTAAAACACCCGTGCGAAGCGTCTAGTTTTGCAATAAAATGAAATGAACGACATTCCCTTTCCTAATTTCTTAATTATCCAAAACGATGGTGATGGCGGTGGTGGTGGTGGTAGTGAGCAAAATTGATGAAAATTTGGGAATATTCAGCAAATTTTGCCTCAGGTACACGCAGCATTATCCATGCCTTAGAGATGAGAAGTGCTCGCAATGAGGTGGGATGTTGCCGCAGACGTTTATGGTAGCAAAAATCCTAAAATTTGATGATAAGTTACGGTCTTAACAAAAGAAAAGATCGCTGTTCGAACTGTGGTAAATTCTGGAAATGTCGAACTGTTCCAGAATCTCGAGGATCAATTTTTCCGCTGCATTTAAATGGCGCAACGAATTCCTAATGGCCAGGATGACACCTGCGTCCACGACAACATCTCCACAGGTAGGTGGGTGTTCTCAGTGTTCAACACACCGTTATGATTGTCTAGTAGTCTTCTACACAGTAAACGACTCACTTCGAAAGTGAAAATTTCCGTGGATGCTGTCAGTCATTGTTTTCAAAATTTTCGGTCTTTTTTTAGAAAAAACGAATCCTAGTCATTGAGAAGTTTTCTTTTTCCAGCATCGCAAAAACCTCTTAACTGCTACACTTCTAATCGCACAAAGGTGTCACTTGGTGTGATTTTTGCCTTCTGCACACTGATGGCCGCGTAATTTCGAGTCTGAGGATGCGATTTCGATGGAATCGGGGTTATTTGAATTTCCTCGAATGGTGCTTCAATTTTCAATCCATGCATTCAGAGAATGTCTATCCAGTGACGATAATTTCATTATAATTCGTTCTCTTCTTATTTCCTTCCCACGCCGCACCCACGTCCCTGGCAGGCTATTATCGCTGCCTTGATAGAAAACTAAGCATGTCTTATATTATCGAGAAAAAATTGTATAAAAATTGATTTACAGAATTTTCCGAGCCTGTTGTTTGCAAATCTCACAAATAGGAGTTTTATAGTATTTCGCAACAGCAACCTCTCATTTTGGAATTTTTTCTCATATCCGGGTTTACACGTTGATGAGACTGGCATTTAACCGCGGCCGTGTTTGCTTGTTGATGAAACAAATACAGTTCCGAATTTGAGAGTTGATTTTAGAAAAGATGGTCTTAAATATTGATTAATCCAATGGTGACTGTAAGCTTTTCACGTTCTTCCACGTTTTGTCAACTTCTGGTTCCTTCCTCTGCTCCAAAATTTTTGTAAAAGTTCCGATATAGATTCTCATAATCGTACTGATTTATATAATATCATGCATATTTGTATAATGTTATCGTGTAAGTATTGCTACGTTATCTTCTGAGAAAACTGCTGGGACCATCAAGGCTTGATGGTTTCTCGAACTGAATTTCTCACACGAAAAAAATTTGCGGATCACCGGTAAGCCGCGCGGTCCTCACTGGGTTAAAGGCAGCACCCACGCAAATTTTTGACTTCAATACCTCATCATATTTCAGCGGTACCGAAGGTGCTGAACAGTATCATGAAGTCAGTTCCTTCCGTTAGCGTTGAAAATACTGTTTTTAAAAGCTTATAATCTGATTGCGTTCAATAGGTGTAGCAGAGTCGCGCGAGCCATGGATGGGCAAAAGATCGATAAAGCCGTTTTTTCATTAGTTTTTTTTTTTAACTGCATCCTCTAGCAAAACAAACAACCATTGAAAAATTAGTACTAATCAGTGAATACGTCATTTGAAATTCCAAACATCATGAAAATCCGTAATAGGGAGAAAATGAGAGAAAATTAAATTTTTGCCTAGAAACTGGCTCATGGTGGTTAAACAACTAAACAACTACAATCACTGTAGAAAAACAATGAAATAGGATTGCAATTAACGGAGATAAAAAAATGAGAGGAGGATGCAAAGCGGTGCAATTCTCAAAGTTTAATGAGGAATGTACTTGGGGAAAACGGCGGTTTCACAAGTAGATCAGCTGGCGATCAATCTCTAATACAGAGATTTCAGTGCTCTAATGTAACCGAGTTCAACCACGAAAAGCCGTACAATAAGTTGCGAAATAAGTCCGTCTAGTCCTAGGCGATTCTATTGTAAGTAGGTAAAGGAACACTTCCACTGCACTACGACGGAACTATTCCAGGAGTCCAGTGTTTTTCAAACTATCAGAATTTTCGCAACGGAGTTTTCCGTGGATGTTGCCCCTAAATGGAAACACAGCCGTGTTCCAGCACTAACTGGTGTTACGGACCTTTATGCTGATTTTTTTTTCAGTGGAACTCTGTGTTGTGGGGCCCTCTGTTGCGAGATTTCGTCGAAGTCTTTCGGCGTTCAAGGCAGTCCTTGCAGATCTTACCTCACCCCCACGGTTCAACCTCACCCCCACGGTTCAACCTCAACCCCACGGTTCACTTCTCGAAACATTCCTTGAGCAACTCGTGGCCGATGATTCGCACTTTATTCAGTCCTTCAGTCTTTGGGCCATTGAACTGTTGCTCCGACTGCCGCTTCTTCGTTGCCATCTGCCGCTCGATATGTCCGACTCTGGTAACCAGCTCGTCCAGCAGCTTGTAGGCCCTCTGATGAAACACAGCATCCAATGACGTCGTCCATAGGCGACGGTGAGCGGCAGAAATAGCTTCGTTATTAAGAAAAGAAACTTGGTAGCACACCTTGACTCTATACCAGTTACTTCACTCTAAAGGAAATCGGCTTATTCTTCGATGTGAACGTTCGAAATGATTTCCAAGCACAAGTGAATCAAGGAGCTCACCTTGGCTTGGCAGTTCTTACCATTCCATCAAACCTTAAACGTTTCGGGTACAACTGGCTAACCATCGATGTCCGTCTCAGAAACGAAATCAGCAAATTTTGGCTCCAGGAAAAAGGCATTAGCGCACAGCCCTCTCGTGATCATCTCGAAATGAATGTGAGACCAACTCCGGTAGAGGTATGTAATGCGGCTGCCGCCAAACTTGACACGACCAGCACCTTCCCTAAAGGCGCACAAACAGGTATCCCTAAAGACGTAACAGTGCGGCATCGGTTGCCTAATTGTAAGGGTAGTGCCAGCCTACAGAAACCTTCAACATGCAAACTAGCCGGCGAGCCGATCTGAGGGGAAAGGAGCCCCGAGGGCATATCGAGAAAGAAAATGCTGTGTTGCCCCTATTCTGTCTGTAAATGCCAGATGCAGGAGTGGCAAGTTAGGCATGGGAAAAAAGTGGCAAAAGCGCCACTTTGGGTACCCTGATAGAAGACCTGATACTATGGAACGAAAAATAAACATTCAAGAATAATACTAAAAGTAAACAACAAGCAACGTGCTTATGCAAAATCCCCATCCATTTTATGAAGCAATTTCAAAAACTCAGCGAACCATACTCGCGGGATGTCCCTGTCCCATCCCTTCTTGCGCCCACCACTGGTCATCAGCTATACTTCCCGTTCTTGTTTCGACTATAGCTGCTACTGATTACGTTAACCTATTAACGATCGCGCGCATTTTCGCGTGTCTGGCGCTTGGGACCTACTCCCCTTTCAAGCTCACATGGTTCCACGCGGTCCTTTGAACCTTACCGCAGCGGCGCCATTTCCGAAAATACAGAGTTTTTGAGGGTGCCAATACTCTCCAGCCACCCTGTAAAATGGATAGTTTTACAGAAATAATTTGAAATCTAGTTCTGTTTGACTCCCCATTTCACTTGTGCTTTTTTCCTAGGTTTCATCTGCATAGCACAGCAGTCTCCAAAGGTATTTCAAGACATTTACATCCAATCATCCACTAACTAAGGAGACCGTATAAACTGAGGGCCTCATCAGATAAAATAAAATTCTTAATTAAATTTACAGGAAATGCTCCTGATTAGTTTTTTTATGTTTCGTTAAAAAAACAGTAGGGCGAGAACTCGTTTCAGAGGGTATCTTGAGGAGAAAAGTGTTGTGTTGCTCGTATTACCACTGACTCTCACCCAAAAACTTGCACAAGATTTGCTCTGAGAAGTGGAAACGTTCACTCCTTCTCAAAGACCGGGATCTTTTACCGTTAAGGATGACTAAAAATCACACGACAAGACAAGGCACTTTTTTACTGTTTCAAAGTAGCGGGGCCTCCCTCCACGTTGCACAGTGTGCAATTTGTGCAATGCAATTAAATCTAGCCGCTCAAAATGTATTTTCCGACCTACCATAAAACGTCGCGATTACTGCACTAAAGTATTTGTCAATAGTTCATACACACGATACAAGTAGTTTTCTAGCGATCACCTAGGCGCCTACGTAAAACAGATGAGTATTTCATGAGTTGTCTCTGCCGTCTCTTTTGTCGTCTGAATTTCCTATTTAGAATTCTTCTAATAGATCTTGGAACAAACTTTCATATTTCCTAGTAACCGCGTTTCTCCGTCTCTCAAGCATAGGGAAGAAACTAAAACTCCATTGAAAATCGAGCGATTAAGCACATGACCCAATTGCACATTCGGTTAGATATAGAAAAGTACTGAATGTCTCCGCTAAAAAGTAATGGGTAATGGCTAGCAGTAATCTTCCTGCATAAAAGCATGCATGTTATTTTTGCAGCCATCTGCTCATCACTGCAGAAAATACTTCTGTGTAGGCCGAAACCGTCACTCTCTTGGGCAGATCTTTCAAGCATGGTTCAATAAAATGAGCTTACAACTCCGCAAAGACTTCCTCTTCCAGAGTGTCACTGCAGGCAATGGTAAATTATGCTGTTATGTGGCACGAGGTCCATCTGAGCAACAGCTAGGATTTGTTAGACTCGCTCCAATAGCGCATATCATGAAAGCAAGTGAGGATAAGCAAAGCGTTGCTTTTGAGGTTGTGATTGGAATAAAAAAATATTGAAATTAGAGAAGAAGAAACTACTCAGAGAAAAAATAATCGGTTTAGAATATTTGGTGAAGAAAATACCAGTCAAAAATGGAATAATATCGTCTTGAAAGACATCCCATGTTGGGCCATCCTACTGGCGAATACCTTTTTCGAGCCCACCCTTGACGAATCCCATAGGAATTTCTAGCATTTACAACAAATCCATGTAAATTAATATTCTGAAACCGATTAGACCATTTATATCGCTAGAAGTCCTAAAATAACGACTTTCCTAATTGCACGCTCCCATGAAATATCTAGCAGCTTAATATGTGAGCTCACGTCAGGCTCTTCATGTGAAAATGTATGCAGTCTCGAAACTGGAATGCATGTTTTACACGCTTATTTGTTGCAAACACACGTAGAGACCGAAATTTATGTGATGCAGCTGCTGCACAAAAAATTACTCCTCACTACATGTTTCTGTACTCTGAGGCTCTAATGCAAAACTATTAGAAATTGCCACAACACCTTGGCATCCATATGTCACGTCCAGTGCCTAGAAGCAGCAGACTAGGCAGAGTATACATACTAAAAAGTAAGAGAATTTATCCACAAGTTCTGCAGCAAATAATTTTCAGCGGCTAGATGTTCGAAATTACTGTGCGTTGGTAACCCACCATTCTTACCCTCCTAGCTTGTCACTCTCTGTTCACTACCTCTTCCCATCGCTCATTCTCTTTTTGGGCTAGAGAGCCTTTTTGACTATTTTTGAACAGGGCTCATCTTGTATGTCGAGCCACAGCTTGGGTAGTTCCAAAAAGAGAGAATTGGCGTTCTATCCTTGCGTTGGAGTAATCTATAGCTTCGAGAGGTGTATATTCAGTTTACTGGTATAACCCTTCTCAAAAGTTCCATCACTTTACTCTAAACCTAGTACATATGTACTTCATTGGCAGAGTATTGAAACTAATGTTTCGCAGTAACTATGCAAACCATGTGCACTTTTTGCGTACTTTTCCACCCCAGCAGCAAAAATACGCTTCTATCCAAACGAAGACCTCATGTGTTAACTAGGATTATCTTCCTAGGCTTTGGCATGGTCGCCCACAGACTTTTCCATGCTTCAATTGCAACCCATGCGATTTTTGCTTCTTCTGCATTCGCAGGTGCGGCAATCTTCGGTCCTCTTGCAGAATCTCTTCTTCTTCTTTTCGAGGACTTGGGACCAACGAAAAAAAAGCAAGAGTTAACTAGTGCCTAGATGTTGCATTTCTTATCAGATGCAGAGATTGATAACAAGGAACCCCGAACGGTAGTAATAACAAGGCTGCACTTTTACGCCGGCTCGGAACAACTCATTCAAGCGTTCACTCTTTCGATAAAGGAGGCGTCATTAGTCTGTTCCATGGAAAGACAACAGATAGTATATCTTTCAATGAACTAGGATTTTTGTAAAGTATAATTCCTTGAATAACGTATACGATGGTGATCAGCGGCTATTGGAGATTCTTCTCACGAAAAAATTTCGGAAACGATTCTGATTTAAAGAAAAGCCACGAGCAATGGTCAAAACTATAAAAGCAAAACCAGCAGGTTGGATGGTTGGTTGACAGCTCGTGATGACATAGCGAAGACTAACCGATTGATTGAAAACTTCTTTACATTCGACTGATTCGCACTCGAGTTTCGACAGGGTTGCACAGAGGTACTCACATGCCTCTCGGGTGAGCCATTTACAATTGGATATGAAGAGCACTGTTGCTTTATGACAGATTCGCCAGAAGATAATTTTTCTGTGGGAAATCATTGTAAATTGCATCTTTTTCGTGTCATTTTGATAAGACCAATTCTGCGACCATCTTTGTCTACAAGCCGTCTTAGTTCCTAGAAAAATAGAATTCGAAGAGATTCTCAAGACAATTGCGCTACACATGACATCAGTTGTACTACTATCATGCTACGGGCTGACGAAGAGTGGAGTTTGTAGCAGTTGTGCTCTCAGACATATGGTTAAATGGCTTTGTTTGTGCTACTACACTTTCACCATGGCACAAACCCGAATTTGATAAGACCTCTGTGGTAGGCGTTGACGCGAGGCTACTCACTTCCGACACAATTTATCAATCCGACTGATTTTACCGCCTATAAATACTCCCGCTAATAAACTATTCTGCCCGATGCTGCTCCAGCTTCTAATTTTCTCTAAGTTATTCTGGGTTTGCGCGGCTGCCAGTTCTTTTTCGCAGGTAAGTAGCTTCTGAGAAATTAAGAATGTTGGGTCTTTGAATTACCTACGCCTAGGATTTTCGAAAGCGCATCCATACAAATTATGCCTCAAATTATCATGACCATGATCTGTCGGATATGAAGTAATGCAAAGCGCAAAAAGTTAATCTCACACAGATTATGCTCGTTCCAAATTCTGTGTTTGAGTCCCGCCGCGCTTCTAGGGCGCAGCATTCGACAATTTAGTACGAAATGTCCGTATGAGTGTCAACAAATTTTACTGTTTACTGCACCATGTGCCATATTAAGTTGTCTCATTCCTCGAGAAATCTTCGGAAATTATTTTGACTCCCTACAATGGTGCAACCCATTATTTGCCCTAACATTTATGAACAAAACGTGCCCTTTGGATGTAGGAAAGAAAACTTCTCGATATTGAAGTGAAAAACACACTGATACGAGTGGTTATCAATATGTCACATGTGCTAGGGAGGTGTCCGGATGAGTGAGTACAAAAAGCGATCTTTTAAACAATTTATACTATGTACGTGTGCACTTTGTCCTTAGAAGGGGTTACGCAGGATAAAACTGCTACTAACACATAGTTCATCTGAGTTCGTTCTCATTCCCAAGTATGAGGGTTTATTGAGAAGTTTTCGGAATGACGATCAAAACAAAACAACTCAGGGCCATTTCTAAACTTGTTCTTCAGCCCAGCCCTGTAGAAGCTTAGCATACTTGGTCCAATCTCTTCTCTGCTTTTTATTCTTTTCCTGCAAAGGTTTTCTTCGAGGTCCTCGAAATGACCTCATCGGACGAGAATAATTGGTCATTCGATTCGAGTTTCTTTCAAGTTAAGAAGGCTTAGAGCTCTAAGAAAGGGTGGAAGAGTTGGGAAGTCAGTGCTAAAGAATTAGGGGAAGATGGACATAATTTGAATGTGCGATCATACCCTAGTGAAGAAGCACCGCTTTTTTCTCCTTCCTACCTGAGCACTTTCAGTGCACTGGTATTTCTCCACTTTCAATAAATACTCGCCATTAGCTAGTTGCGACTTTTCTGAAATTTATTAAAATCCTTTTGACATGAGCGAAAACAGAAGCCAGCACCATTGTACCACAACGAACGGCTCTTTTCTTTTTCAGAACCAATTCATAGCATTCGAACCACAGTTTGTACTCCATTTCTTTTGGCATACTATAAGGCTGGACATATGCTTCACTTCCAGTCTAATTTCTAGCCTTCAAACCCTTTCGTTTTCGAACGAGCAATTTAAAACAGTTTGCTGGGGTCCATTTCGGAGCGTGGTCTTGTTCTTAATCTAGCATATGCGATATATCTTTCGGAAGTATTTTTTGGCGTTGATTTGTCCTCTAGATATGGACTGTTAGTTGTTGAAAGATGCTGAAAGACTCTTCGATGCTTTGCACAATCATCCGCCTTTCTGTCATATCCATATGGAGGGATTTAACAACTGTTCCTGGCGTGGTAGCCTCTTCGACGTTCCGCCCATTGTTAACGCTTTGCCTGCGTGAAGCAATCACCGGTTATACAATCTAGGAAACTAAGGACGTGAAATAAGGGCAATGGGTCACCGAGGTCCGTGCATAGGAGATATTCCGTTTACCTTAGATTTTCCTTTTTATATGGAGAAACTTAGAGATTGCTCGAATTAAGCATTCATCTCTAACTGAATATAATCGAAGTTGCCTGACTTGAAGGACCTGTCGAAATTAGATGCTCTCTCAGATCGAATTGATATTTATAGTCAATCCATATGGAGAATTCCTCATAGACAAACATAATTGGAAAACACCAAACCTTTGATGGCCATCACGGAAACTTTCCCTCCTCGCCCTCCCCCCCCCCTCTTTCCTTGAATTAATAGGCGCTACCGAATTTCAACGAGAGCATATGCCAGTGGCAGGCTAGAATTCCGATCAAGACTGGGTAGAGGTTTTGTGATTGGAAGTGAGCTTATGATGTCCCTTCCACACATTCGACCGATTAACCTAACTAATTTTAACCATATCATTCTCATTGGTGCGTGGTAGTCTTCTGAAACAGTTCCCATTTACCGCTATTTTTTCAGTACAAATACAGCTCAATTCTCTTCACAGAGAATTTTTCCAATACGCACACATGAAAGACCCATGTGGAGCATGCATGCTTTGTGTAGCTTCAAGTAGCATATTTGGCACCCAAACGCAATGTCTTTCTGCACTCTGCTTATCACAGTGTCCGGAGTTTGGCATTGAAATGGATTAGAGGCAAAGTAAACTTCCCCGTCACCTTCACAAGCCGCTATCACAATGCGCTCAACTGTGTCTGCATAATACTGCTCTCAGCAAGCCACAATTTCAGCTCTAGAGTGCATTAAAAACGTTTTCATTGACGGAAAAAGCTTGAAGATTTACGAAAATAGCCAAAAACAGAGAAACAAAGAGCTTAGTTCGATACCGGTGGCGGACGCAAATGGCAAACTCAAATAATTCTAATAGGTATGGTAGCTTTTCTGGTGCAGTGAAGCATGGAAACCCACTGGATAATTCTGTTGAACTGCGAAAGCTGCTCTTTGCTTAGAATATAAAAATGTAAATGCAATAAAGTATGGCGCACAGGGCGAAAACCTCAATCGAAGATCACCTGTTTTTCTTAAACTACTCTGGATGTTCGTCTGACGTCACGTTGTCCTTCTCCAAGCTTTCTTTCTGGATGGAAAAGATGGAAATAGAGGCACTTCTCCAAACATGTATAGAAAATATCATAAGACAATTTATACTTGATGCGTGCGTCAGTCGTACGCACCTATTTGCGGAGGATTTTCCAAGAACTCCTGTCAACGCGTCGTGCACACCATGGGTGAAGCGCAGCTGTCACAGACGGCTTGACGTCGCGAACGCATGCGTCCAACTTGCGTATGTGCTGTGTCAGGCTGCAACTGGGCTTATCCGTCATCATATAGACGCACGCACATCGATCGCACGCCTAAAAAATAAGATACCCTCATTGTTTAATCTTGTTATTCTCATCACCGTGCCTTAGCACTTTTATCAGCACCTCCTCCTCCTCGTTTTCGCCTTACCAGCTCGACCTGATAGACTCTAGGAGCGTCGGCTGACTAGTATACAGCATGCTGTATGAAATTGTAGGACATGACTTTCCAAATGCCCTTAAATTCCAAAACCTTTTTTTTCAGCACTTCATTTCGTCCAGTAGGATCAGAAACACAACAGATGTATCCGAACAGTGCCAAGCAGATGTTGCTGTATTCGCGAAGAGCCTTCTCACATTCTTCGAAACTCTTGTGGAATGTAGAGCGAACGGCAGCTGCACCGACGAGCAGAAGAAGATTCTTGACGAGAACATGTACGCCGTAAGACGTAAGTAATCATGGTAGTCCGTTACCTCAAGCAGTTTACCTTCATAAAAAGAATCTTCCAGAAATTGATGCTTTCGGAAAACTGCCAGCAGGTCTCTTGGAGATGACGTTGATAAGCTCGGGCTCATATACCGAATGCAGGGATCTCATTGCACCCTATGATGTGCATTACTGTTACGCTGATGCAGTTTTTGACAATCAGGTACTGCATCTTCCACGAGTCAACCAGTAATGAACTTGATAGGATTTTAAAACTTGCAGACAAATACTGCTATTGGGATGACGATGGGTGTGAAAATTGCTGTATGTATGCCGCGAAGCTGCAATGAAGAGGTCGGTCCTATACTATCGATTTACTCCTGAGCAAATCCATGTTAATTTTTCAGGATATTCCTAAAGTCATCAACTCTATCGAAATAGAAGGTATTCCTCTGAATTTTGTCCATTCTAATTGTGTACCAACGAGCGTAAAACCAACGACCGCGTTTTGGATATTCATGTAAGATCTAAGACCTTTTTAAGAGATAGAATTTGAAGTGCAAGTTTTCTCAGAGGTGTATATTCCAAAGGAAAAGTATTCAGGAGTTTTATGGCAGTATTCGTTATTTGGGCTGTAGTGGCGACTATTGTTGACTTTGTTCTAAGCGTTTACTATCAGAATAAATCAAGAGACAGCACAGGTAATGGACTGAAGTGTTAAATAATTCATGACTTAGCAGCTGAAGTGAATCTGTGCCATGATACTGCCAACATTCGTCACCCGTTTTCTCGTTTTCCATTGTTTATTTCTTTATACAAGTCAAGGAGGGTTATATACGATATATGTGCATGGAAAGTGGAGCAGAATCCTATTTGTCCTCGTAAAAATTGCCTTCAAATTTGTTAATTGTCTACTTTATCATTTAAAATGACTTTCGAATAGCCGACTTTGATTTTTTGTGATGGCTCATCAAGGGCACAGCCTCACCTCAGAATCGTTTTCATGATTTTTGTACTTCTGGAAAGCCAGGGTCCGCTTATCACAGTGGTATACATGATTTCAAGCAGTTTTCGTTTGTCCACTTGGAAACTTTTGGGTTAAGACTGGGTATAAGTTCTATATCACCTGGACCACCAACATCGTCATCTCCATCATCATTCTACTGGAAGCTCATTTTCTAACCTATTCGGTGGTGTGCTACCGTATAGAGCAGAAATTGTCGAGCTCTAGTCTTAGCTGCAGGCAAATGATCCCCTAGAAAAGCGGTAAAATATCGGAAATATCGAATTTTTCCAAGGGATTATGTGTGATGAGCGGCAATCTATACTCTAGAATGGGGCCATACCCTCAACCAGCAGAAATATTTCTACTGAGCTTGTATGAACCGATAATTTTTTCAGCTATGCGCATACTACTAGCCTATTCCGTCTACAGTAATGGCGCAGCAATACTGGAGACAGGTCCAGATAAACCAGGAACCCTAAAATCATTAGCCTCAATCAGGTTCATTTCAATGACATGGGTTGTAGCAGGACATACCCTAGGACAAAACGCATTCAGCGGTCAGTTCCTTGATTTGTCTCCTCTAGGGAGAGTACAACTTGCAAACTCCAACCTGCTACAGATGCGGTGCTTCCGGTGCTCTCGTTGTGGAACCCTTTTCTCTCCACAACAATTACAAACGCGTTCTTCTCTGTTGACACCTTCTTCCTGCTATCTGGTATTCTTGTGTCCTATATATTTTTCAAATCAAAGCCATCAGCCAGATTCGTCAAGAATCCATTCACTTGGGTGATGTTCTATGTGCATCGCTACCTCAGGTAAGCAGTTAGAATTTTTATGACTTAGTAGAGACATGTCAACAAAATCACAAACCACTTAGTCATAAGAAATGAAATAGGAATATACAAGATATAGAGGGAACTTCAAACGGCCGTGAGCTAGGGGCGGGACCGCGGCGCGGCGTGGGATTCGAGTTCTCTGCTGCTGGCGGAAGGACAACCAGAGCTAGTACGCAGAGTCCTTGTGTCTCTGCCTAAGAGAGCCGCGCCGCGTCTCGCCCTTTGCACGCGGACGTTTGAAGTTCCCTCTACGACAATAAATGTATGTGAAGTGCTCGAAAAGAAGACTGTACAACTACTAACTTCCCTCCGCGGCTACATTTTTCTTTTTTTTTTTCTGGGACATCCAAATTTTCGACTTATTCGAGACCTAATATTTGGCTTTTTTTTATATCTGGCACGTTTCTTGCGCCTAACTACAGCTCCATGCAGATAATACCTAATAGCAAGCCTGGAAGACGCCTTACGTTCATACTTCAGTGTTCCGAACCATCAATGATTCGGATTTTCCGAAGTTCCCAAAGCAATTTTTTCTTTTTTTAAACTCTTTAGTGAAGCAACGTACTGTGCACAATCCACTTTTGGATCAATTCCAGGCTCACTCCTCCAATAATGATTTTTATTGGATTTTATACTGTCGTACTTCCATTCACTAATGGACCATGGACAGCCTCCGTTGAAGGTATAGTGGGCAGCCTGGAAGACAGCGTTGTAGCCTGTCAAAAGTATTGGTGGCGTAATTTGCTCTACATCAACAACCTTTTCGGCAATTCACCGGTAAATTCACCCGTGATTTTTCCCTACGCCCCTTTTTCAGGGTCAGATATCATAAATCTTATTTTCATCATTGACAACACTCCTTACATTAATTTTCTAGGAGTGCTACCCCGTCGCATGGTACTTGGCTGTCGACACGCAGCTCTACGTCGTCGCGCCCGTATTTCTTATAACACTGGCCCTATGGCCGATTATAGGTATGTGCGTACTACATTATATGTACACTGCATCAATGACTCCACGTATTTCTCGTCCCAGGTGTTGTCCTGCTAGTATTATGCGGCGCTGCTAGCGTTGCTTATGTCTACGCAATCACATTCCGTGATGACCTTCCAGCCACTGTCGTGGGAGCATTTGCTTTTCAGTGAGTTTTTTAGTCTTCACAGCCTCAAAACAAACGACATCCTCATTATTTCAGGAAAACCTCGGACTTCTTTTCTGAATACTACGAGAAACCATGGACTCGCTGCACTCCATATCTAATTGGGCTTGGCGTTGGTTATCTTCTAACCATGGGAAGGAAACCGAAACTCCACTGGGTATTGCCACTGCCACTCTGGATCACTCCGGGACAGATATATTTAATTTTGCATGACTTAACACAATTTTCAGACCGTGATAACATCTTCTTGGGCAATTGCTGCTGCGGTGGCGCTAGCTTCCCTCTATGGTCCACACCGTTACATAAAAGGAGACGATAATTGGAGGTGAGCATATTCCAGTAGCTCCGGTCTGTATCCGAAATATTTTGTGAATCAGGGGAAATGGGCTCTATTTGACATTCTGCCGTAGATTACCACATTATGCCATCATTCAGTAAGAGTTTGTCCGAGAATTCCGGTAATGAACAAACTCAAATGAATCTCAGAGGGCTATTTTCATCCAGTTAGTAGGGACCTATTATCTACTGCATCTTCGATTCGCGTTGTCTTTCACTAGCATACTTGCGCCGAAGAATGAGCGCATGAAGGGGATTACAGTGGATTGACACCGCTTGGACGCGTTGCATCACCCACCTTGTGCAATTCTGATTGTCTGCGCATCCACACATTCTTAACCCATTGACGAGAGCGCGGCTCACCGATGAATGGGTTAAACCCTTTTTTGCACGGTCCAATTAAAGAGCTTATTAAACCTCAAAGATCTTAGCCGTTTTCTGAGCTGGTACTAAGTCAGCTGTAAAAATCCACATGAGAATTTTCGTAGAAATTTCAAAGCGCAAAAGGGCGCCACATCTTGAGAAAATGTGTAGAATCGCGGAAAAGAGCGCGGTCGTCAATGAGATGCTCACATTCTTTACTTCGTCACATTTTTGGAAATACTTTTTTCTTTTCTACGGGAGTTTCAAGATGAAATCTCTATTCTAGTGAATTCATCCGAAGCACCTACAACAATTTCTCAAGGATTGGATGGGCCTTGGCTGTCTCATGGGTAATTGTGGCAAACCATCTCGGATGGGGAGGTAACTATGCTTCCACCGGATTCATTCATTCAAACCTTATATATTTTGAATCTCCTGAAGAAGAAACATTTCAGGACCTATCGCAACATTTATGGACCATCCACTGTGGAAACCACTTGGTCGATTATCATATTGCGGGTATATTGTGCACTTTTTCATTATTCACTATGTGTTTGATTTGGACGACAGACCATCTCACTACGTTTCCATTTGGCAGACGGTGAGTTTTACTCCTGATCCTTATCGAATAAACAAGAAGAAATGCGGTTTTTCAGTACATCTACCGCGTGATCCCAGTGGTTGTGCTTTCCTACATATTTGCCTTCATATGGAGCTGTCTCTTCGAGGTTCCTGTGGTGAAACTGGAGAAGATGCTCATCGAAAGGATTTCACCCTCCAAAAAGGAAATCAAGCCCAAGCATAATATTGACAACAAAGTCCATGAGAGGATTTACGCCTATGACAAGCAGCAAGTGGAACAAGAACAAATAAGGTTCTAGAAAACTGCATTGTGCATTAGAATTGAAAGGACTTCCCATTTCATGCTCATATTTTACACCTTCATACGGAAACGGTGATCGATGTACTGCTGGTGCTTTCATTTTTTTCTTTGCCATTCTTGTTGACATAGGTAATTTATACTCTGGAAAAAAAGGAATAAATGTTTGATGAACTGTGTTGGACAAAAATCACGTGTCAAAGACCCCTGTTGTGATTAGAAAACAAGAGGTGGATCGTGGCTTAAATCTGCATCAGATCTCCATGATCCATTAACTACTTTAAACACATATTCGACGCAAAATGCTCACAGTTCTTTACGAAAATCTCCAACGAACGATGATATTCTTCGTGTCCTCTGAGCACACGAAATCCTTCGGGCAAGTCTGGCCGAGAGACAAATGGTGTCGATAAAATCGACCCAAAATGGAACGATATTTTAGTGATCTACTTTGATCCGTTGTGCTTTATGTACTGTACTTTGATCGTTTCTTGTGAGAAATGTGATTTACTGAAATGAAATGTGAGAAATGTGATTTACTGATTTCTGCAGTTATTCGCTTGTTATCTCTCGCGTACATCTGTGGAAATGTTGCCTGGCGAAGGCATATAAGAGAGAACGCGTCTTGCTCATTCATCGCGTTCTCTTCTCATTGTTAAATCATTTTTTCTCATATAGTTTTATTTAGTAAATTAGTCCATTCAATTTATTTGCGCGTTATCATTTTCTCGTTGATAATATGTATGTATATTTAGAAGAATATATAAAAGGTTTAATTACCCAAGTTTGAGGTAAGGCGCTAGCAAAGTGCTGGTCAAGGGCGAGCTACCCAAACGAGTCCCCGAGTAGCGTTATGGTGCATCGGCCGGGAAGGATCGCTGGTGGCAGCTCCCAATGATCAAGTGGAGTCAAGGGTGACCAAGGTGATTCCGCACAAAACTGATGCAATTTCAACTTTGATTCGGCTCACGCCGGAAGGCCCAGGCTTCTTTTAAGCTCGCTTTGCTCGGCTCGTAGTCGAGTGACATTTCACCACTACTGGGCTCTATGCACCAGCTCAGGCAGTAAAACCAGGTGACCCGAGCGGAACTTACCGGGTGACTCTCCGCGCTATCCTCGGTTCACCTAATCCCTCCGGTGGGTAGCCGGCGAATGTCCTCGGGTCGCCCGGTGTGCACCTTTAAAGGCAGCACCCACGGAAATTTTCGTCTCACATATCTCAGCGTATTCTGATGCTATCGAGGTTGCTCAACATTTTCATGAAATAGACACGTTCCAACTGCAGCGAAACGCAACATTTAGAAGCTTATGCTTTGGAAACGTGCAACAGTTGTGGTCGAGTTGCACGAGCCATGGACGAGGACCGATATCAAAAGATCACAGGTCAGGGTCGCCTCCTTCACCTGCTGGATCTTCGCGCAATCACTTATTTTTTTCTGAACTGCAGTCATTCCGCACTTTCTCAGAAGAAATAATAATAGGAAAATATATCAATAAATGTGTTGCTCGAAAATCAAAACATCATGGAACTCCCTAATGAAGGAATAATGACTAAAAATTGAAATTTTGACGAAAACTAGATGGAACAATGGTCAAACAGGTAGAAACACCGTAAAATGTTACTAGAAAGGGGTCGCGGGGTACAAAAACGACGAACATTGCAGAAAAACCACTAAAACGACCCACTGTGGAAAAAGTTCAGTAAATTTCACCGACGAATGTCACAAAACAGCTGATTCCATTGCGTTTGGGGCAACAAAAGAAATACATAGACACGCGCGATACCTCGTCCAAAGTTATAGCCATAACGTAGGACTACGTGTTCAGGAGCTAAACTCAGGGTGTTTCCGGGGCTCGTTTTGTACGAGAACTGTCCCGGTTGTGCCAAAGTTACTAAAAAAGTAAGAACCTGGGAGGCAAAAATTCCCGTGGGTGCTGCCTTTAACCGGCCCGTTTCAACTGTGAGGTGATAACCGAAGCTAATTCTGGAGTGCTTGTTTTCTGTGCAATCGGCCAGGATCTCATCATGGACGAATTCTGTGAGCTACAGTCGCGGCCAGTAAGGTACATATTATAGGTGATATGTCGAAGGCGGAACTTTTCATCACAACTTAACCTGGGATTGAGCTATTTGGCCAAAGTATTAGGATGTGATGAAAGTCGAAGTGCTCTCTCTTTTCGCCTGAATCCAACTGTGAGTTGTGCTCTATGGAGGAGAACGAGGATTCCCACTACTTCACCGGTGCTGTACTTTCGAGGACCCCGTTTCCCGAACGGTTCAGGCCTCTAAGGTTGAATTGCGTCTCAAGTGCTTGAAACCGTACCACGGGGAGGAAGATTGTAAAGTGGTATGCACTGGTTGTAGATTCGGCCATAACCAACTGTTATGCCACAGCAAGCGTCTATACTTCCGGAACAAGAGACCACGGAACCACGGTAAAGCACGAGGTGCGATTCGGCGGTTTCAAATAAGTAACCCCCCATTTGGTTCATACTAACACTTGGCCACGCCCAGCTACCTAAGCCCCGCCCCTTGGAGTCTTTAAGGTTTACATTGCATAAGCCTTCACAAAATGGAGAACTTCATTTTAATAAAGGGAAAATTCACTCAAAAAATTGCCTCACAAGAGGCCACAAAACAACAAACATAACATAATGAACATGTAATATACATACTAGACATAACAATGAAATTGTTTATTATACACTATACATGTGCATGCCAAAAATGAGAGAACCGCTCCTTAATTACCCTTCTTCCCCTTCCCATCCTCAGTGACTTCCTGAGAAAATCATCACCTCTTTTTTTGGATTTCCTCAAAATTCTTTGAGCATTCCTTCACGAACGAGGTAGTTACGAAAGTTAACGGCAGCTTCGGCGCCGGCATCCTACAAATTATACAGCGTCAATCAAGATTGCTAATCATGGACTGGGCCGCCGCACCACCTCCAGGAAGGTGCGCCACCTACCTTGGAAGGATCCAAGGTAGGTGGCGCACCTGCCAAAAAAAGGGCTCGAAGGCCGAAGCTGCAAAGGATACTTACTTAGGATACTTAGGCGACCCGTTCCTCAGCACGGCGGTTGGCCTTGCGCGGGTCCCAACTTCTCTTCCACAAAGATCGGTCTTGGGCCTTAGTCGACCAGTGGACCTTAACTGAACCGGAAGCACCGCTGTTGTTTCGATAAGCCAACGAATCGTACCACCTTATAGGAGGTCGGCCGCGCGGTCGCTTTCTGTCGCGAGGGTACCATCGCAGAACTGCAGAACTCCATCGACCATCCGAGCATCGCATGAGATGTCCTGCGTACCGATGTTTCGACTCATCGGCGTGAAGAACAGCATCATGGACCATCGACATTGCTCTAATATCAGAGTTATGTAGACGACGCTCTCGCTGCTGGCGCAAGGACAGCCCAAGCATGCGACGTTCAAGTGAGACCTGGGCCGAGCGAAGCTGAGTCTCGGCGATTTTTGTCAGCGCCCACGTTTCGCTCGCGTAGCACAGGGCTGGCAGCACGGTCGAGTTGAAGAGATCCGCGCGTAGCTTCTGGTCCTTGGTGTTCTCGAGTACGCTTTTAATCGAATTATAAGCGGCCCAGCCTGCTCGTCGTCTCCTCGCGATCTCGGGCTTGATGTCATTCTCCATGTTTAGGAGGCGACCAAGATAGATATATTCGCTGACGTCTTCGAGGTGAACACCCTGAAGAAATACCGGCTGCTGACTAGAAAATGCACTCCTCATGACCTTCGTTTTAGTCGTGTTGATGCTGAGACCTGTTCTTCTTCCTTCTTCGTCCAGCAGTCTAAGCATTTCAGAGGCATCGTCCGGTGACCTCGTGATCAACACTATGTCATCTGCGAAACGTAGATGGTTCAGCCGCTTCCCGTCGATGAAGACTCCAAAGGTGCTCCAGTCGCAGTTGCGAATGACCGACTCCAAACACGCTGAGAATAAATTCGGTGAAACTGGGTCGCCTTGACGAACTCCTTTCTCCACAGGTACCTCGATATCGTTGAGAAACGGCCGAAACACCGTGGTGCATCCCGAGTAGCACTCACACAAAACCTTTATGTACCACGACTTAACACCCTGTTCTTCCAGCGCTTTCCAGACCTTCGCCGGCTCCACTGAATCAAATGCCTTTTTGTAGTCAACAAAAGTCAGCACTAGCGGTTCTTGGTATTCTCGGGCGGCCTCGATCAATCGACAGCAGGTGATTATGTGATCCAGCGTGCTGAACTTGCGCCGGAATCCTGCCTGCTCTACCGGTTGAGCTTCGTCCAGCGTCCTCCGAATGCGCGTCAGGAGGCAACGCGTGAAAACCTTGTATAACACTGGCAGTAGCGTGATAGGACGGTAGTTTTCCAAGTTTTCTTTGTCTCCCTTTTTGAAAAGGAGAATGGTCGAGGACCGCTTCCAGGCTACTGGTACTTCACATTTTGCAAGGTAGCGGGAGAACCGTCTCGCCAGTGCGGCGTACAGAGTGAGTCCGCAAGCCTGTAGAAGTTCCACTGTAATTCCATCAGAACCAGGAGCTTTTCCTCGCGGCATCATCTCAATCGCATGGCGCACCTCCGACGGAAGGAACGGCAGGACCTCATCTCCGGGGCTCAAAACAGTAGTTCGGCCCGATGCTGATCTGAAGAGGGCAGAGTAAAAGTTCTTCATGATACTCTCCATTCCTGGTCGAGACGTACAACGCGAACCATCTGGAGCTTTCAAGCACGGGATCGATAGACGATGTTCTGCCAGCGCACGCCTTTCCACCTTCAGGCTGCGCTTACTGTGGGCGGCATCAAGCAGACGATTTCTAACGAAGTTCACGTGGTCCTCAGCTAGCCTTTGCCTGCAGAGTCTGTTCAGGACTGCGTATTCTACCTGATTCCCTTGTCGATCCATGTGCCTCCGCTTCTCAAGAAGGGCGCGGGTGCTGCTGGAGATTCGCCCTGTTACATGGTTGGATGCTGCGGCACGACACTCATTCCTGATCTTGACGATGGTTTCAACCAGGTGGGTGTAATCCTCGTTGAGGTCGTCTACCATCTCAAAGGCCTCCTTGGCAGCAGTGACTCTGACCATCTCCTCATCTAGGGTAGTTGGTCGTGGGCGCCTCGAGCGTATTCGGGCTAAGCGCACTTGTCCTCGGTCGAAATGCAGCCGAGCTCGTAATAAGCGATGGTCACTTCCCGTGTTGAATGATGGGACAACACCAACGTCCGTGATAACTCGCTTGTTACACAAGATATGATCGAGTTCGTGATAGTGTTGCCCATTGGGAGAGACATATGTCCATCTCTTTGCTATATTCTTCACAAACTGGCTGTTCCCATGGAAGAGATGGTGCGTTTCACAGAAGTTTGCGAGCCTTTCTCCGGCCTCGTTCCTCTGCTCTGCCGAGTTCGGTCCGATAAATACTTCTCCAACCTTTCGTGGTCCTATGCGAGCGTTGAAGTCACCCATTACCACAACATAGGTGCTCTTCTGGGAACGGATGAGATCACTAAGGTCGCTGTAGAACTCGTCGTGTTCTTCTTCATCCCTATCCGCGGTAGGAGCGTAGGCCTGGATGACGGAGACATCGATGTCCTTT
This sequence comes from Ancylostoma caninum, assembly GCA_037903475.1. Lineage (NCBI taxonomy): Eukaryota > Metazoa > Nematoda > Chromadorea > Rhabditida > Ancylostomatidae > Ancylostoma > Ancylostoma caninum. The sequence goes on along the minus strand of JBAJFG010000629.1, from coordinate 849,295 downwards.
GACAGCGATGCTGTCAGTACCCCCAGTCGATGTCCATGAAATGCGGCACTTGTGATGTTTCTGGCGAAGTTTGGTGCCACGATGAAGCCCACTCCCCCCGACGTTGAGCCGGTTTTACGAGCTCCTAGAAAAACAGCGGCACCGTTGTTCCATGTGCATGTCAGAGGTTCCTTCCGTTTCGTTTCGCTCAGTCCAATGACGTCGTACTTAATCCGTTGTGCTTCCTCAATTAAAACCGATAGCTGAGTGGCCGAACTGACGCTACGACAGTTGTATGTGCAAGCAATCAGATGGCTCACCCTTGTCCGTTTCCTATGGTAGCCTACGGCCCTGAGATTTCTTCGCCTTTGGCTGTGTGCGGATCCAGCGCTACCTGACTGGGCAGGGACAGCCTGCAGGGGACTAAGGCGAGTGGATGAAGTTGTGGGAGCGATGATTGGTGGCCTGGTTACTCCGGCTTCGCCGTGCTGGGGCTAGGCGCAGAGCCGCCCATTCACGCGCTGGGTGCGCGAACTGCGTGGCCGGTGTGCCGTTAGCCGCTTTCCCGGACGGATCCGGTTGGCGTTCACCCCTTCACCGCTATGAGTTGGCACATGAAGTCTTCTTGACTGATATTACTAAAATCCACCTAATGCGGTGCGCGTTGCTGGAACCCTGCTGGCGCGGATCTCCCCTGGAGAGGAGACAGTGGTTTCTTTGCACTAATATTCTACTATTCTTCGCTTATATCCTTCTAAAACTCAGTAGTATTCAACTACTAGGCACTATTTGGCTAGTTCCGTCCAGATATGACAAAATAAAATAATTTCCCCGAATCTCGTGTGTTAGTGTTATTCGATGCGAAGATCACGAACACCAAACTCATTTTGTATGTAGGCATTTGTAATACAAAACCAATCTAGGCTGTGTCGAAGCCGAGTTCTTCAAAAATTGTGAAGATGCGCAGTGTATCCGACCTCTCCGTCGGAACACACCCAGTGAAGTCGAAAAAGGAACAGATTGAGGGAGAAAAAGTAAGTGGATGTAAATTTCTTGATGTGGTTATTATATTTTCCAATAATGCACCAAGAGCCAGAGTCTTACACACGAGATTTGGGAAATTATTTTATTTTGACATTTCTGGACAGAACTAGCCAAATAGTGCGTAGTAGTGGAATACTAGTGAGTTGTAGAAGAAAATAAATGTAGAACAGTAGAATACTAGTGCAAAGAAACCACTGTCTCATCTCCAGGAGAGATCCGCGCCAGCCGGGTTGCAGCAATGCGCGCGCATAAGGTGGATTTTGATAATGTCAGTCAAGAAGACAGTGGCTTCCAGTAAAGGCGCACATAATGAGAAGAAAGAGGATCCGAAGGCCGAACCTCCAAAGGAGGAAAAGAAAAAAGAACAACAATCGCAAAAAAAAATGAGTAAGGAACTCACGTTGTTGTTATCGCTCTTGCTGGCTAGAGCCTCCATCTCCTGAAAAAAAAAAGAACGAGAATATTGCAGAAATGTTTGCTATCTGCTGTTATTAATAACAGCTCTACCTATGTTCATGCAACTTCTAGTTGCTCGTTAGAAATAACCTGCCAAAAGTTGTCCGATCTAAAGCTTTGAAGTCCAACCTCGACAACTTTCTGGAGAACGTTTATTTCTAACGAGCAACTAGAAGTTGCATGAACATAGGTAGAGCTGTTATGAATAACAGCAGTATGCACGAACAGCCGTTTTTCGAGAAAAAAAAAGTTAAACACAAAAGTTAAATACGTACTGCAATGCTCGCAAGAGTCAAGTGATCACGGGACGCGCAGAAACTATCGATTTTTCTCGTCGTCTGAGTCCTCTCGCGACGATCACGCTCTCTCGTACGCTGCTCCCTCTCACAGCCACTACGCTAAACGCGCATCCATCCCATCCTCCTAACTACTGTAGACTCCACCACAGGAAGGGTGCGATACAGGTGCGATACACGCACCTTCTCCGCACCCCTCCAGCAGTGGCGGACGCAGAAAGTGGGCGGGAGGGGGGGCGTGGGAAGAAAAGTGGGGTCTCCGCCGTTTTGGGGACCCAGACGGAAAATAAAATTAATAATAATATTAATTATAATAATAAACAATAAATAAAAATATATTAAAAATAATAATAAAAATAAACAATTAAAAATAAACTAACACAAGATTTTTATTTGTATTGTAAAGTAATTTCGAAAATTTGGCGACCCATTCTCGGGGGGGGGGCGCGCGCCCCCCCCCGCCCCCCCCCCCCCTGCGTCCGCCACTCCCCTCCAGTGGTGGAACCTACCGTAATCCGCGCGCAATGGAGCGCGGAATCGCATAGGAGCGCGAAATAGCTCCGCAAGGGGTTTCAACTGAACTTCGGTGCAGTTCTTGCAATATTGCACCGATTGGAAGCGTGCGACTTGCGCAACTGAAGCAAAACTGAGAAAACTCCCTAGTGGAGAAGTACTTTTATTGATTACTGTGCCTACTACTTACTATTTCTCTGTATTGCTACATCGATTTACTCTGACGAGGGATTCTTGAAGTAACAGCAGAGATCGTCATCTCAACATCTTATCACACATCTCATGAACATCTTATCCACGGCCAGGGTCAAGCGGGTGTCGATAAATTATCAAGGGGGGTCGTTTGGGGGGGAAAGAGGGTGGGTCGTAAGGGGGGGGTCGTGGTCGGGAGGGGGATGCCTTAGTGTGGAATGGGAGGTAGAAAAAAAAGGTAGAAAAAACGGAAGAAGTGGGACACTGAGTTATCCATACACAGAATTTGTTTTGACGTGGTTAAACGACTTTAACAGTATGATTTGAATTGTGAAAAGTGGGGGGTTATAGGCTGAAATTTTCGCACGTCCGTACTGAAAGTCCTACCCAGTCCTGCAGGCCGGTAAGAAGTCATTTTATGGAACCTACCCAATAGTGCTTTACTCCCAAGTTTCAGGTCTCCAGCTTCAAGAGGAAAGATTGAGCACGGGAATTACGGAGATGCGGTTTCGTCGATAAAAATGGCCTTTTTTCCATGTTTTTATCGACGGAGTTGAATCGCGGTGGAAGCAGCTGCGGGAAAACGAGCTGCAGAGCCTGAAAGCGCAAACCTTCGACTATTAAAAACCTGAAAAAAATTGGGACCTGAACGGGCCAGACCTTCTGATATTCGTGTCCGTCTACAACCATGCCTCTGAACGAGTCTAAATTTCAGGCTGAAATTTTCGCACGTCCGTACTGAAAGCCCTCCCCAGTCTTCCACCTCTATAAACAGTTATTTCGTGCTTTACGGTCGATCACCTCGAATCTACTACAAGCGCGTGTCATTTTACGCCATGCAAAAATTCTAGCCTCGGAGGGGATCGAACCGTTGATCATGTCGATGGTGTGTATGGTTGTTTTTCGTGATGAATACGAAGGTATTTCGTTTAGAAACTCTGTACGGACGCTTTCAGATTGAAATTCGCTCACCGCACACGCCTTAACCCTCAGCAAAAATTTTAGCCTCGGTAGGGATCGAACCCTTCACCATGTAGGTGATGTATAGAGATGTTTTTTCTTGATGTGTTCGAGCCTCATTAGTTACGTAAGCAACATTGCATAGTTAATACACGTTTTTGTCCACCGCGTACATTTCAACGTTTTCCAAAAAACTTCCAAACAACTAGTTAGATACAAAAGAGCCTCTTTCTCCTTCCTATGCTCTGGCTCCACCACACCTCTCGCAGTACGAACACCTGAAATGGGATATCTAAATATCTAAATTCTGCAAGCATAGAAGGAAATTTGTGTGCAAAGGGGGGGGGTCGTATTTTTGGTGGCTCAAAGGGGGGGGGGGGGTCGTATGGGGATCGACTTTTTCACCATCATCACGCTTGACCCTGTCCACGGCTAACAACATGTTTGGGTGTGGACGCCCTTTCCTTCGCGATGCTTCAATGGATGGGTTCGGTCATTTCACCGACGGCAGTGTCAGTCACGTAGGACAGTATAAAAGCGCTGTGACATTGCAATTTTTGCCGGGGCTCCGCCCCGGACCCCTTACGTACCCCGCCCCCTTTTGCTTTTTTCGCTTTGCTCCTCTGAGTACGTAGGGGTGGTTTGAAATATCGTACCTGTGCTTTACCCTGCAAGGAACTGAAGGCGCCATATGCCAGCCTCGATGACGTGGACATTTTTGGAAGGGTCTCATCCCCGGCCTTCAAAGCGCCCACACATCTACCATCTCAGCACTTTGTAGTTTTTTCTCGTTTTATTTATACTTGTAAGAATGAATACATGCATAACATAATGCGATGACACGACATAGAGGTCTTGTGGTGTAGCGGTTAACATTCAATTTTCTAAGTTTTCACTGATGTCAACCACCCCAAACGGTCCGGTCCATTCGCTAACCAGTTTGGGTGTTTCGAAGAGGCCTTCTCTGCAGGTATGCGCGCCCAAAGTTAGCGGTCTCTCGATGACTATGTTACCTTTGTCTACCTTCATCTTTTGCCGAGCAATTTCGCCGTGTGCATGCCAGTGCTGTGTGCTAGCTTCATTCCAACTAGCATTTCGTTGATGTAGCTCTCCGTATCAGCCATGTATGTGGATATGTGGTTGTCTGACATTGAATTTCGGGAGATGTATGCGTCGAAGCCATGTAACAGGAAGAAGGGTGATTCCCTGTAGAGTCATGTATTGTAGGCGACTACACAATATGGGAGCATTTCATCCCACTCCATTGGGACTTCCACGTTCTTTCGCAGCAGCTGAGTAATCGTTTTGTTGACTCGCTCCGTCAAGCAGCATCCCTTGGCTACGTGAAATCTTAAAGGGAGGCTTCGAATTCAGCCGAAGGGTCCTGCACAGAGAACGGGTCGGTGCAGCTTCCAGAGGAACTCACTGATACAATTCCTGCGATGCCATATTTGCGCCTGTTGATGCCATATTTGCGCTTGGCGAAGCTCTTAAGCTTTTGCCAGTGACACTCGACGTTTTGAGTGTGGGCACCAGTTCTCGGGTCTGAAAAATTGACCCGGTGGTTGACGGTCAGGTGCCTGAATCCTTGTGGCAGAGCTGCGATTTTGCTGTAGGCCTGCCAACAGTCGCTCACGATGGTCGTTCCTGGGTGAATATACCTTGTGATCAGCAGTAGAAGAATATCAACGTTCCTCTTTCGTACAAGAATGAGAAACGACTTGCCACTGCCCTCTCGTACCGCCAAAGAGCCATTGGTGACGACGAACCCAACGGCCGCGGTTGCATTTCCTTTTAGTCACGCACGTTTCGTCGATCTCAGCGATGTGCGCAAATCCTCCGAAGACAGGTCTGTTTCTTCGGAAATACTCGCAGCAGACGTTTCGGAAATACTGCTCTCACTGGGTGATACTGGTGTGACCAATCCCGAGCTCGTACTCCTTGTCCACTACCAGGCCAATGTTGTTCACCCAGAATTAGGACAAGGCAAAGATCTTCACATTCGATATACGGGCTCGAGCGAGGGAGGAGCCTTTCCTCGCACCAATTTTGGGCTTGTTGCTATTACCAGGCCCTACGGGACAGCTTCGAGTGTGGCAAATCCACACGTCATTCGTTGACTGCAGCCGCATCTGGCGTTGGCAAGAGGGGTAGCGGGGTGATCCAAGCAAGGCGATCGTTCGGAGCCAGTCTTCGAAATCCCTCTCGTCCATCCTCAGCTTCTCGTACACGTCCGCCAATGTGAAGCTCCTCCACTCTTCCTCCAGACGACGAAGTGCCAGAGTTCTGGTTGACATTCCTATTCCACTGATGGGGTTGGCTCACCACACCGAAGCTGGACGTTGGCACTGTGTCGTACATTTGTTGAGTTTCAGGACTGTACTAAGAATTGCTAATTTTAGGCTAACACTGACTCAGACACACAAATTAACGCTGTGCAAAATTTGAGCAAATTCCATGAGTTACGTTTCTACAGTAACTCTACCGTAACCCTACAAAAATAGGGTTAAGGTACAAATGGATGTGATATGATGTGATATTCGTAGCAGCAGCACCTCAAATACCCCCCCCCTGTGCAAAATTTGAGCGGATTTCGTGAGGTACCTTATCTGGGGTAACGCTACCGTAATCCTACAAGGATGGGGTAACTACAAAATAGATACGATTATCGTGCTCAGCACCCCAAATAACCCCCATATACGAAGTTTCGGCGAAAAATACGCTTGAAGATTTTGTGGCCCCGAATGTGGAATAGTGCCGAAGATGAGGTGAGAATGTGATGCCCGGTTAACGCGGCATGCATGTACATACCGTCAATCTAGAACGATGGGGGCGCGATGCTGTCTCTAATCCTGAGGCGGCGTAGTAGTGACGTATGCTGTGTGCTGTCAAGTTGCCCACCTCAGCATACGTCACAGCCACGCCCCCTCTGGATTCCCAACAGCGTCGGTGCACCATCGTTTCGGATAGACGGTAGAATCACGCCAATCACGACTACACCTCTCCGCGGCGTAGACCAGCTAAGTGGCGCGGGCGAGGAAACTCCTGAAGTCCACAGCCGGTACCCTTTTACAAACGAGTACGCGAGTACGCGCTTTCCTATGGAATGTAGTAGAGATATGGTAAGAGCATGGATCTGACAATAGGTTAGTACCATTCATCAATGCGAAAAGTTCCAATGAGAAGAGAAATAGCCAAAAATAGCATGTTTTCGTGAGTTTTTGAAATCAAAAAAGTGCACAAGGATGCAGTCAGTCGACATTGAGGGTTTGACATAGTTAAGGAAGATCTCCTTCCAAACGCATCCTATCCTAACTGCAGTCCCAGTCACCTCAGGTGAGCTCTGAGCCAACGGCCTAAACCTCCCCGCGACATGGTGCGCAGCACCACCAACGCGGCACGGCTGACCGCTGTGGACCTTAGGAGTTTCCTCGCTCGCGTCACTCTACGCCACGGAGAGGTGGAGTCGTTATTGGCGTCCCTTCTACCGTTTATCTGAAACGATGGGGCGCCGACGCTGTCAGGGGATTACATGAGATACGTTCCCCACCTGCGCTGCGGCGGCCGCGCAGGGCTAGAGCATAGACAGGAGGGTGGTGGGTGGAGGCAGTACAGGAACCCGTTAGTAATCAGAGACGCAGAGAGCGAGAGGACTCGCGGTGCGCGGCAAGCTCTGGCCGAGGTTGGGGAACGTATCTCGTGCAACCCTGTCAGGGATCCAGGGGGGGGATGGGCGTTGCTGTAACGTATGCTGAGGTGGGCAACTTGCCAGCATGCAGCATACGTCACTACGTCACTACCGCGCCGCTTCTGCATTACAGATAGCATCGACGCCCCATCTTTCTGGATTGTCGGTATGTACACACATGCCGCGTTGACCGAGCATCACATCCTCACCTCATCTTCCACTCTCTCGCTTCCCTCACCTCACTATCCTCTCATCCTCCCTTCCTCTTCCGCTCACACTCCATCCTCCCGGAAATTATCAAACAAACTATCGAACTAGATGAAAAAAAGTAAATATGAACACATAATGAAAAAAAAAACAAATCAAGAAATACTCACCTCCAAAACCGGTCATTTTGATTTGAATGATGCAACCGCTTCCCGTTCCGAGCGCCTGCATCGACATGTTTTCTGTGCAGGACCCTTCGGCTGAACTCGAAGCCGTCCTTTAAGATTTCACGTCGCCAACGGATGCTGCATAGAAAGCTAGCGTTCTTATGGCCCATATGTGCGGGAAACGCACATATTTTTTTTTACCTTTCAAATACCAGCAAAACTTGCTAGACTTTGGTCCGCTTCGTTTTCACTCTCAGACGGATTACAGGAAAAGAGAAATCAACTGGAAAGTGTCCTCCCCGGAACCAATCAGTAAGGGAGGAAGGCACGAACCCCCCTCCCCACCGGTCGACGACTAACTCACAATCGTCGCTACCTCTCCCCCCCCCCCGGTCGACGAGCCCCATCATTTTCGGAGGTCTCAGGCCTCTCAGACCCCTAACATCAGAGACCTCCGGCTCTCCCTTATCGCACGTATGCTCACAGCTCATTGGCAAGGCCCCTATCGCATTGCGAATGTGTACACGTCGAACGTACCTATGCAGCTACTCGAATATCTGTGTCAAAGAACGGCACTGTTCGCTTGCACCGAGTGAAGCAGTTCCAATCACGCGATACTTTCCCAGCGATGATCACCCCGGTCACACCGCAGCTGAGCCTCTGGAAGAGGCGCCGATGGCAATTATAGCACCTCAGAGACCGAAAAGAACATGCCGGCTTTGAGACCGAGCAATTCTCTACCTCCAATAAGGTCAAGAAAACGTACAAATAGCGATGCGAAAAGAAAGACTACACCACATTCACTCTCTTCCAACCTTCACGTTTCTCATAATTCCGTCGCTCTTCTTTGAGTTCATCACATAACCATAAGGTAACGACTGAAAATCGATATTCAGGAAGAAATGTCTTTCGAGCCTGTTAAAGCGCCCGGACGTCTCCTTTTATTTATGCTTGTAAAAATAAATAATTTGCACATGAAATGATGTGATGACACAACGATGAGGTCTCTTGAAAATGTCGATATACTTAATTTTCAGGCGGCAAAGTAGCGCTAGACTTTCCAACACGTAAGATTTTTAGACCCACGCGAATTGAATTTTTAGCTGAAGTCCTTTCATTTAAATAGTACGTTTCAGAAGTGCGAGGTCCATTTAGGCCATGCAATAACTCTTAAGCAGCTTCCACCTCACCATGGAAGAAGTTTGGCTGATCATGATTGGACTAAATAATTCCGCAACATAGCTCATCATATGATAAAGTCCGAATAGAAAATGATTAATATTCTCCTTTCTATAAGCAAAATGTCGCGACTTCCTGTGATTCCATTTGTAACATCTTCGAAGAGTCTCAGGCCGCTGCGCCAATGGCCCTACGCTCCTCGCACGCGTATGTTAGGCTCCACCACCTCCACCGAAACTGCATAAATAGTCGGCGCGCATGTACTGGGTCCACATGGTACGACAAAGACAGCTGCGCTACAGAGGTAACCCGGCGTTCTCGGCTGTGCATGGAGCCATTGAGCACACGCTCCTCCTACCGCGTACGGCTCATACGTCAGGGAGTTGTGTTTTCCATCTACCCCTAGTGACGGTTTGGTTGTGTTCTACTCTTTAGTCATTATATTGCACTGTATTGTGTATATATTCCTTGCGAGCTATGAATATGGGCTGTATTAATGTTCGCGTTGTGTAGTAAGGGTGCAGACAGATGCCGCGACGGTATTGGCCACAACATCCAGCATAGTTACAATCTTGCGTGTGTGTTAAACAGTATGGTGTCTTTTGGCAGATGAAGGTGGCAGCGCATCTGCATTATCACATGTATTGTTTGCTCTCGGTTGTGCGTGGCATATAGGAATAGGTTGCGTCACATGCGTCGTAGTGATATGGCTATTAGTCTAGGGGCCTCCGTTGCAGTTGTGCTTAAGTATGTGGCAGGTCGATCCTTGCATTCAAACGCAAGCCAGAAGAGGACTACTAGCCCGAGAGATTCACGACCCGTTGTTGCCGCCGTTTCCTCGTCGACCGCCCACGCTGGTGCGACAGTTCTCTTAACCACTGGAAGGGCGGAACTTGGAAGCCACGACACAGAATAAAACTGCTTTTTCGAGCACATACAGTGGCGGCCACACATTTAGCACACCCACGATTTTGGACCACAAAATTTCTTGCATATCTCACCCTAAGGATCAATTAGAATCAAGTTCAAGTATGTGTTGAGGCTCCATGGAGGCCTCATTCCTCTTGCTTACCCCTAGCACTGAATGAGTTGGAACAGGATTAAAAACAATATTTCAATTTCGTCAGTGGTATGCCCTATCACATTCTCGAGTATTGATCTGACAGCTCATTCCAAGCTTGAAATACGAATTTTATATTTTCGTCTGTTAAACGCTCGTAATTGGCAGCATGCTAAGAATGTGGCCACCACTGTGTGTACCTTGTCTTCCCCTGTATGGGGCACATTACCTTTTCTTCTTTTTATCTTCCTGCTCTCAATTCCCTGAAGAACTGATAAACCATACAGCCATTAGCAAGGTTACTGTTGAAGTGTTAGAAAAAAAAGACTTTTTATTCCGGATTCCATCTTTTCTGCTCTGTTTGTCTCAAACAGCACTAGTCCTGCATACAATACGCCAAAAAACAACATTTTGGTCAACATGCTTAACGTGAGGCAATCAGTAAACATGAGATGCGGTGGAAATCATTAAGTTTTTGATCAAAATGCACCTCGTAGTTGCGAAGCCATCGTTTATTCGGACTCCCTACTGATGAATTCTCTCATTTTCCCATATATCCACACAATTTTGCGCGGATTAATATTTTTCCGTTGGGAGGAAAAATTTCGGTGGACAAACTTTCTTGGATCGTGAGATGAAGCGGCTCACTTTTGCCGGATTATCCAGTTTAACGCATATATCCAAGTTTCTTAGATACGGCTCCTGGTATTGCCTTGTGCTATCTGCTACGCTGCAGATACTCACATCAGCATGTGTTCACTTGTTAGACATGTATCCTTAGGTCTAACAAGTTCTCCATATGATAACATCGAAGAATTTAGAATATAATTGCAGATGAAACAATTACTGGTGCAAATGCCTGCAAGAAGACAAGGGCCGCATCCAAGGAAGGTGGATAAGTCGAACTGTTGACCACGTTTCCCACCCCAACTCTCATCTCAGCCTTGAAACCCATTTTTTGGGCTCTCTTTTTCTTTTTCTTCTCGCCACTTTTCCAGAGTCTAACTTGCTGCCCGGCCTGCTCAAAACACATCCGGTTGCACCACTCGGCAACAACAGATGCAAAAATCATGTTGTTGACAATCTGTTGAAATTTAATTGAGCACATTGAGATGGAGAAATAAAAATAAAGGGTAATATGTGCCATGAAGAGCAAGGCAATGTACTGGGTTGTTACATATGTATGTTTCCGCTGTTTTGTGATTTTCGACTAAAACGTTTCATAAAAAATGACAATAGGTACCAACCGAAGTATGCATCAAAACAGTCGCTGGTCAAATGCGGTTCATAGGACTTGATACCTTATCTTCGGTAAAGGTTTTCCCATCCGATTAGTTCTTTAACGAAATAAAAATAAGTGACGATCAGATGGCGCAACAGGCCTATGTATATGGTAACAACGTCAATTTCCAACCAATAATAAACAGAAAAAAAATCCTGTTTCCGTTTCGTTCCCTAACACTATACAAGCTCCAATAAATTTTGCTGAGTCGCCAAATATATGTGGTCTAGCATTGTCTTGGTGGAAAACTACTTTGCAGCTCGCTAATCTAGTCGCTTTTTTTAAAATTGTTCCCTCTAATTTCATCAGTTGTCGACAGTAGGAATCCGAATTGACATTCCGATTCCTTGGAAGCACCTCGAAATTTATCGCACCTTCGCAGTCCCAGAGGAGTAGTGTTCCACCAAGACAATGACACCAATGAAGCTTGGTTGAGAATTGAAATTGCATCAATCACATAGCCCCTGATCCTGCGCCACTACCACTTATTTCTCTCGTTACAAAACTGCTTGGATATGGAAACCTTTACCAAAGATGAGGATATCAAATCTCACATAGCCCGATTTGTTGCTGAAAAAAAAGCAGAAATTCTACGAGAGCAGAATTACGAAATTAACCTGAAAGCTGGCAGAAGGTAATCGAACAAAATGGAAAATATATCAGTGATCAATGTTCTTTCAATATGAGAAAATAGAAAATTTTCTGCAACGCTTAAAAATCCCAATTACTTCCCCAACCTATATGCGAGCAGGTACCCACAATCTATGAAAATAAATTCTGGATTTACCATGGGTAAAGCAATGATGTTACATTTTCACGCAGAGGCACCTTATGACTTCGCATTTTTCACTGTCCTTCTCTAAAGAAACCCATTTTCATAGCTGGTTAAGGAATGTTGGCTCACAAGTTCGATGATGTTCTTTTGTACAGCACAGCTCAAGGCACACTGGAATCAAATATCGGATTCACAGGAATCCACTCAGTAATGTTCTTTTCTTGGCGTTTGTACTGAATGGCAGTCCAGTGTGGAGGCCAGAAATCCGTCGGTCCGAGTTGCTTCTCGAATTCGTGAGTGAATGCGTAGTTGTAGAAAACCTTCTGTCCACGGGAAAAGTAGCCAATCCAATAGCCGTAGGTCGACATAGAAGCTAAATTATTACTAGTAAATTCTAGTATGGAGAAAAATATTAATGTAAGACTATCGAGCCAAGAACATTTCACCACATTCACGCAAAATATGAGCATGATATGAGAGTTGCAGTTGCCTTCGGTAACCAAAGCACTTCCTTTTTGCTTGCGTGCTTGCTTATATCTCGGTGTGACAGTGTTTCACGTGTACCAAGCTGGGGAAACATGCCAGGATACACGCTCCCGACTTGATGTCACGTCATTCTTAAAGGCAGCACTTTCACACGAGAACAATCTCCACGAACCGCTGATGACAATAGCATGCGCGACTCCAGGCAAATATGCCGAAAACCCCGTCTTTCAGCAGTAGCTTGTGGAATAGCCAAGGCTTGGATACGACTTTTCTGAGTCTTGCATCCCTTGTTGGTCACACATGGCACTGATAGCGAGCACATACTAAGGAAACTCCACGAGGATTGAATATTAGGTTGGTGCAAAAATAATGCGAAATTTCTTGTATCATTTTCGGTCCAGAAAATTCCTGGTCTTTCTCATCGCTTAAATGAGGTGCTATGTATGTAATTGTGTAGCAAATTTCTTGCCTTTCTATGTAGTAGCTTTTTTTGTATCTTTAGTGCAATTTTCTTTTGAAAATAGTTGACTCGGAAGCGAGTTGTGGGGTTCGGAAGTAAAGGTCCGAAAACGTGCATTATTTTTGCATCAACCTAATAATTTCTTCAGAGTGCGCTCCTTTTCCAGAAGTGCGCCACCTGATAAATCAGGAGCCTCTTGACCCAACCAAAAGCACCGCAAGAAAATCGTCTGAGAAATGAGTTTTGCGGCATTTTTGTATGAAATCGTATATGCTATTGTGATCAGCATTTTACAAAAATCCCCCCCCCCCCATAAACAAGCTTCAAAACTGTCCTACTACTGAAAAAACTACTGTAATTTTCCAGATGTTCGACCCATTAAGATGAAAACATTTCATGTTAGGCATCAAACGTGGTTTAGCTGGGCTTTACTTTTTTTTGGAAGTTCCTCAGAAAATAAGCTGCTACTCTCCTGAAGGACTGTAACTAACCTGTAAGGAGCACACGGTCGCAAAACCTCCTGCTAAACTCCCACTCAGTACCCGTTGGTGTGCTATTATGAACAGCTGTGTTCGTCCTTCTGTATGTGCGGAAAGTATTTTCAGCCCATGTGCTGTCATCTGACATGACATAAAGATAGGGTAAGCGGGAGTCTTCCTCTTGCGCTGAAAGCATTCGAATTTAAAGAAGCAGGTATGCCAATTGAAAGTACATATTTTTGAGAATTTTGGAGCAGTATTCAGAAACACAAAATGTTCACGCACGTCAAAAAGTTGAAAACTAGAGGCTTAGTGCAGTCGAGAAAGAATTGCATTATTATAAGCAACTGCGAACCTTTTGCTATCACGTAGTCCGTTGCTGTGCGCGTGAAGTCTTCCTCTGACGCTAAAGAATCCGCCGATTTCTTGAAGTCTCCTCTCCTTATGTGTATGCAAATGCTGAAGCAAGAACGTATTTTCGTTCTGAAGCCTACCAGCTACGTAAACACTTGACACTATCCGACCCCCACAGCCCGAGATTCCTCAGTTTTTTTTCCTCAATTCACGACAACAAATGGTACCCCATTTTAGTTAAGTATGCTAAGCAGCACGGAATTACCTGTGCATTATGGTCATGGTAGGAGAGAAACGAACAATTTTGAGACAGGCGTAAAAAGTTTGGCTTATTCCCTCTTGTCAGTCCAAGAACCAGACCTTATTGCTTGTATCTCCACCGTTAACTGTCATTGGTGTTAGTTAGATTTCTTTTAGTTCAACGATTATTTTTTTTTCTACTAACATTCTCCACTGAACTGGTTGAAATTAGAGGCGAGGATCTGTCATTGCTTTCTTTGGCGCATGTCCTCATGCAATAAATACATAAATAGATAAATTACTGATGACAGGAAAGGTAGCTAATCTTTTCATTAGGAGTGGCACAACTGGGATTAATAGGATCTGGAGTCGAGGATGGTTCAGCAAAATTAGTCAGTTGGTCAGCCTATCTTTGCTGTATGGCAAAATCAAGACTCTCGCTTCTAGGGACTAATTTCTTACCATGGAAGTGAGACAAAGAAAGGAATTTTGACAGCAGATTAGGTACCACCGGGTCCTTCTCCTGCAGTCAACTTGATCAATGTGCAAAGTCGGGAGACTAAATATATAACAAAAGGGTGACCAAGATTCGATAGTAAAGAAATACTGCTGCCTTCAATTGTGACAGTTTTTCGAGTGGTAGAAATAGATCTCATCTAATTTTTCACCTCCACTTTGGCCATGAAGTGAGAGAGTGCGGCTATTCAGTGAAATGGCCACGACTTTTGAGATAGAGTCCCACCACATCTTTAATCTTGAGGTATAGGAATTTTCAGCGCCTGATCGGCAGATATTCTAATGAGGCACATGAAATGATCCAAATGCTAGCTGCAATGTGAAAAAAATTCCAATCCATCTACGTAAAACAGTCAAAGGCGATTACTGGGGTGGAACCTTGCCTCCAGGCTTGCTTGCCTTGTGAGCCAATCTCTAGCCCAAAAGTTCGATATTCTCATCATGTTTCTAGAACATGCGTATGTTACTACTACAAAAATTATGGCACAGCGCGAAACAAATACGATTTCAACGAAAAAGTGAAAATCTGAGGATTTGAGTGAGGAATAGTGCCTAGATCCTGGAAACATATACGTAGTAAGCTCACTTGAGAGTATCGTTCTTCGGCTCATTCCTGAAGAGATGTTTGACAGCAGCTTCCTGTAAATGAGAAGCCGCTTTGAAGAAGTGTCGCACAACTTGAGGGTGCAGATTGTTGAAAAATTTATAGCTCTGAAAATGGCAACGTCTTCGACCTGTACCAAGCCTAATGTAATAATTCATGTTACCACAAGAAATACATTAACATACAAACCTGTAAATAAAACAATTTCACTGTAATCGAATGCTGATCGGCGTTAGAAGAAATCGTGTGAGTGATATTTTCATCAAAAGTACAGCATCCTTTATAGTGCACGTCAACAAAGGTTGGAGACCCACAAGTTGTCTGGAAAAGAACTGACACTAATTGGTTCCCAAATTTCTTGGATTTACATATTAGCTTGGGGAAAAAGACATGTGAGTGATAAAAAGGTAAAACCTTCAAGAATATCCTAGAATTATCCTGAGGCAGAACAAACAGAAACACCAACAATATGAATTGAAGAAAGACGAGAAATTTTCTCCGTTTTTTGTTCCCGAATAAAATAACCAGGGAATAAAATACTCCATAATTCTCACCGCTTCACGGAAAAAGTGCAGAATATTCGGGAAATTCTTCGAGATCTCTCCAATTTTGTTGTTCAGAGCATCGTCGTAAACAACAGCAACTCTGTGATGATATGATAAATGTATAATAGGAAACAGGAGCAAATTTTTTGGGACGTTGGCTGTGTTTATACTTCATCGCAGCGCGACCACACGTGCGACTGTTCAGAAGTTACTGGTCCCGCTCGGAAGCATGTGCTGTGCCTCGATTTCGTCTACTCTTCTTTCTCTCTCTCGTCTTGTGGATAAAGAATTTGCGTTTGTTTCCTTTTTGCTTATTTCACCTTCCAACATGCTTAAGCTCGCCAGCCGTCAGGTCGCGCGTGTTGTGGCCGTCGCCGCGACGCCACCGTTCGCAGCGAAGTATAAACACGCCATTTGCCGTCCACGGCTTCGCGTAGCAGCAGCAATTTAGTAAAGTGTCTGTTGCAGGTTTTGATTTACTTCTATTAGAGCACTTGGCAAAACAAGGAATGTGCAGACAGGTTTCCCAGCTTCTTTCATTCACCAAATGCCCACTGATCATCTGTCTGTACCTCCCTCGATGTGCAATATCACTTACAGCGAACTCCAAACGGCCGTGTGCAAGGGGCGGGACCGCGGAGCGGCTTTCTTGGGCAGAGACACATGTGCTCCGCATGCTGGCTCTGGTTGTCTGCTTCCGCCAGTAGAAGGGAACTCGAGTGCCACGCTGCGACGCGGAACCCGCCCTTTGCACACGGCCGTTTGGAGTTCCATGTATGCTTGCGCGCTTTTTTTTATGAATCACCGAAAATCTGTCAAAAATCACTTCCGCTATAATAAAATAACGAAATACTCGTACAAATCCGAGAGTGAAATTCCTGATTACCTGCCAACTCTCTGAGCAATTGCATAGAGGCCAAGAAGCTCGAACATAATATTCCCTGTACCACCAGCATTATTCACTGCGTATAGTGTAGCCGTAAGGCACTTGGAAGATGATGGCACAGACCCCAGGTAGTGATTTTGCAGCTGCACCTTGGTTACGGACTCGCGACTGCAAGGAGACGAATTCCTTGGATAGTGAAAAAGAATGAATCGTTCTCAAGAAGTTTAAAAAAAAACTTAAAAACTATCAATGAAAGGAACAAACCAACGGCGATTTCCACAAAGACGGAGTATAGAAACTTAAGCAGAGAAACGTGACGTGATTATTACAAATGTAAAAAAAAATGCAAAAAGTAGACCATAGACAGCGAAAAAATAGGAGATTTGTAACTCTCACCGCGGTAAGTTATAGTGACGAGTAGATGCTAGCAGGATTGGACGCCTCCCAGATGTCCATAAAGTCCAGAAAATTTCAAATATAGCAACGACTGTTACTGCTAGCACCACTATGTTACATCTCCTCAATAAACAAAAGAGTAATCTTGAACTAGTAGAAAAAGGTAATATCGATAGAATTTAAACTAAGCAATTACCACAGTTTCATCTGGTCACAGCTCTACAGCGAGGCGTAAGCGCAGCATATCTATGTTTCAATCTGGATGAATTTTATCGTCCATCGCATAGTTGGTAACCAGAGCCTTTTGCGTTCCACATAATAGGGAACGCTCGCGCAGTTTTCTTTTTCTTTGTCAAGTTGTACCGTTTGAAGGTGATGCACAATACTGCTCTTAATCTTTGCAAAAAGGACGCGCGCTACGCGCAAAGCGTCGCTCTCTCATAACATCCTTAAAATGAAAACCATTCCAATTTTTCTTGAAAAGCCAAATTGTGCATTTCATGGCGAATCTTATGATCTGTAAACTTTTCAACATCGTGCTTTTTACTCTGCAGAAAATACCAATAAAAATTTAGTATTTTGATCACTCTGGATTAAGGCGGTCAGGTACAAGGAAGTCTGGTTAAATCTGTAGTGATTTTTTGACCGGCAAAGAAAGAATCAAGAGCAGTATTGTATGTATAGATGGCGTAGTGATCGATTTCCCCCGAGTTTTATGCAATTCCACAACTGGATGTGAGTTCTATGTCCCTCAAAAGTTCGATATCCGGCATAGTTTCGTGCACAAAAATTTCCGCCGCTTTCATCTCCGAGGATGTACTAGGTCCCTCTGTGTGCTCCTTCTATCAGGAATATGCTGATGACTATTTTTCTCACACATAGGAATGTTAGAGAAATTTAGTTTCGTAGTCTGGAACGTTCCGTGGTCGTGCGAAAGGGCAGATAGAGATCTCCACAATAAAGAAGGAAGACTGTGTATTCGAAAACCATTTGTCAAAGTTGTCAAGTGCTCTAAACTTTTTGATGATGGCGATCCAGGGAAGAATGACAATTGGAGTATTTTGACGTGAAAAGCGCAGAGCCGTATTTGACAAGTCCTGCACTTTCTGACCTGCTAGCCCCGGTGATATTACTAATTTTTGGCGAACTAAAACTAGCGAACCAAGCATGCGTCTACACCGGTGCGGTGTAAATTTCTCTGTTTCGCACTTTTTTCATTTTTACGGCCATTTTTGGCCCTTCGTTTTACCATTTGAAATCTTATTTGCGCGGATCCCTGGTCCACACACTGATCTCATAACCTCTCCACCATCGACGCTTCCATCTTACAATTAGTGAAACGCCTCCTTAACCCACACCAACCTGCGATCTATTATGCCTCTACTATCAGGTTGTTGCAAAAATAATTGCCGTTTCCCGGAATGCACAGTTAAACTTTCCTCATCTGTCCACATTAAGCAAAACTTCTATGACAGCTGGTACGGATTCTCCTCTTGTTTTATATACTTCTTGAACATTCTCACTGGTTCTTTCTTGAGGTTTTTCACACAGTTGCGAACAAATGATGAGAAAACTCGATTTTTGAGTTATAATGATTAATGACTTCAAACTCCACCATTCTGCAATAGAGATATCCGGTTATCCTTGTTTTGGCTTGGACTCGTCTCTACAATGAGCAGTGAGATACAGATCCTCGGAGCTCTCTTCCGACGATTTTGAACCGCCATGACAACCATGATCGTGATACCAGGTTATTCCTTGACGATTGAGAGTTGAAGAGAGTCATAGGACCTAAACCGGATCCTATTTTTCAAACGTTGAGGCAGTTATGGATGCTCACTATATTACAGCGGCGAAATAATTGACTTCAATCAACAGGATAAGAAAGGTGTGGAAGTGAACGCCCCACCATCTAACTGATGACCAGCATCTTACCCGCTGTGACATCTTTTCTAACTCAGTTTTTCGTCACAAACACTATCCATTTTTAGACCGTGTAGTTATTGCAGATGGAGCGTAGTTCCTGAGCGATAGAAGGCGAAAGCGCGCATGCTCGGAGGAAGGACTTTTTTCTACAATAGGCTCCCCCACCAACGAGAGGCGAGGGGCGCAGGCCGCGATGTGCCGGCGAGACATGAAGATGCGCAGAGCATCACGACGCTGGCGAGAGCCAAGAAACGCAGACAGCAGCTGGCAGCAAACCATTCTAAGAGCCCGTGGACAGTCGAGGCTTGGCAGAGTTCAAAGATGATGAATCTAACATTACGAAACATGAGTTTGAATTAAACTGGAAATTCAACTTCGACAGAAAAGATTATTTTAGAAAACAAAATATTCATCCAGGAGTTATTCGACATGCTGATTACGAATTTGATATTTATTTTGTATCCTAAGATCATTTTAATAGTGTTCCAACAAGTATAGGAGAGATACTGAACTTTTCTGAATCTTCTCAAAATTTGCGAACAGGGGTTATTCTTCGTTCTCATCACGAACTCTTTGGAAAGCGTTCAAAAGTTGGAAAACGAAACCACTACTACTACAACAAAAAAATATTTTCGCATTGAAAGTGTTTCTAAAGGAAAGGTGAGGTGCCTGTCGTTCTTTCTCTTTGTATGAAAAAAACTCAAAAGATTTTGATGGAGTTAAAAATATCACCTCCTTGTGGTATTCTTGAGCTTATGGGAGGTTTTCAACCTTTTCAGCTACTGACGGAGAAGCTCCCTATTGCTGCTTGCGAGCAAACGAAAAGGAAGGAGAAGCGCGTCAATTTTGCCACAAATTCGCAAAAACTCAGCTTGCGAGAACTTTCATGTAGTAATTTACATTCTTTATGGATATGAATTAGTAAATGCCAATTTGTTTCACGTTTTTCGCTCTGAAATTGCTTTTGTTCGTTACATTACATTTATTTACATTCTTAGTTCCAGGAAATCAATGCTGACTACACCTGCAGAGTGGCAATCCGGCGGCACGGTATCCACGAGGCACGCCTGCAGGCACAGTGCGTATCTGCAAGGCATTTCTAACACCTCATCTGGCGATTGGGTTAATGATCGATTATGCAGAAAACAACGCAAATGTCCTGCATGTGAAACATTCTAAAAAAATATTAAGAAGTGAACCTATATTGTGTTAAGCTAATAGTGCTTCACATGCTTAAATATTATTTATTAACAACGCCAAGGACTCCAATTTCTAAAACAAATTTAATGAGAAGGTCTGGATGGCAGTGAACAAAGATCTTCCAAGCTGATGCCGCTTTTCACGTCCCATGTACAATTGCATGCAAATGCATACGGACAGGCCCTGCATTCCCCCCCTCAGGCAATGGTTGTTCAACTAAAATTCGTTTGCTATTATCCAGATAGTTTCATACAACACTTTCTTCTACAACTTCACCTTCGCATCGCAGGGGCAATAGTGCTCTTGAACGTGAAAGACCTTATCACGGTCCTCCACTTCCCACTGTCCAGCACCAACAATAGCAATGCGTTGCTGCCTCCCCTTATACTTCTTCTCAGCCAATGCGTGCGCCTTGTGATGTTGTTGCAGTCTGTATCTGCCCTCTTCTATTCTTCTTTCTATCCGAATGCCACCGACTCATATAATATTAAACGTATGAAAACTAATAAGTGTTCTTCCCAACATAACCTCCTTTTCTTCATCTATCTCAACGATGAGAGGAATAAGCAGCTGGATGAGGGCGTCTATTCTAACATTGGCCTTTCCTCCTAAGATATCGTGCTTCAAGGTTTTATGGAACCTTCCGCACAACATAGAAGTGCTGACACAAGAGTCTAATCGTCCGAAAGCTGCCCACTGGTCCACCCTGCCGCTCCTATGGAATACAATTTGGAATTCCTCCAGAAGCATTCCATAGAGGAAGCTTCAGGCAGTCTTAGAAAGACTTCTCCATGTACGCCGCCATTTCATCTTCGCCTTGTTCACTAAGAAATTTCAGGACGGAAGTGTACTTCGTTTCAAACATCTCCCTATGACGAAGTAGGCATGACTCTTGCATTTTCTCCAGGAACGGTTCCAGAAGATCGCTCTAAACTTGGATATAACCCCGAAAAATGTTAGTAGATAATAGTCACCTACGTATTTTCTTAAGGTCGGTCTTGGAGTTCCTCTTCATGGCTTGCTGCACGTGCCAGAGACACAGCAGCTTTTTAGCCCATGTTGAAGGAAAAGCTCTTTTAAAACCATTCCAGAAACTGTTACTATCATCAGTCATGGAGAAGTCCGTGTGAAAGGACAGCAAAAACTTCTTCACATGCTCGAACATAATACCGACTTCCACCTCGGTCATCCTGGAGCGTCGTGTGTGTAAGAAATGAATCATTGGTTTAATTACATTATCCTGTGCACGCACCTGAAGGAGTGCAAATAAGCGGCTGGAAGTGCTCTGTCCCACTCATCGGCAACGATTACAGTTGCCAGTCTTGGTGAATAGGACGTTAGGTTGAACGTGTCGTCCACGCATAACGCCCGCTTTCCGTATTTGCTCAACCACTTCCATTGTGTGGGGTTGGTAATAACTAAAAAGAGGTGTTCAGAAATTAAGTGATGCCCATGTGTTATTCGAAAACTACTAAGTATAAATCCATCGCCGCTAGCATCTTGAGCCGGCTGGGAGAACTGAATTCCATCAGATTCTGAATTGGCGTCAACTCTCATCTGAATGGAAACAGTGTCCTGATTGTGCAGTCTCCCTGGCTGCACGCGACACTTCAACGCAATGTTCCTAAACGTAAAAATTATTGGGGGATCAAATGCTCCGTTCAAACGTGAGCTTTACCCTATGTCTCGCGATGTTATGAAGTACAACCGCGTTTTTGGGCCTCCTCTCATCTTACTCCTAATTTTCTTATGCACTTGTCTAATAGTGAGCCCTTCCATGAGCATTGAAATGATGTAGGTCTCAGCACTCTCGTCCAATCTCAGCTGGAATGGGCGAGCTTCATGTCCACAGTGCGTGAAACAGTGTTCAACTGTCACACTATCTATCTTCTCAACCACCTGTATAGGAGATGGGTTGATGGGTAAGAGATAATCAAATTCAATAGAAACGAGGCTAGACCCACATTCATATATGCCGTGCAATACAGCACCAGCTTCTTAGTCTTTTTCGTCACATCAGACACGTCGACAGACATGCCAGATGCTGTAGAAGCATGGTGGCATCGCATGTAAATTATCTTACCCTCCGCTGTGTGTATAACTTTGGAGATGAAGCGGCTGATAACATGCACCTCCTCCGATGCTAACTTCCACTCCTTGAATGAAGAAGATGATGAAAGAAAGATGTGCTAACAATTGGAATCTTCGAACCTTATACTCTTGCAAGCTTGCAAACGTTACGGTCTCCACAGCGTTCTTCTGCTTCTTCAGCATGATACACATTCGCATGATTGGCAAGCTCCCGATGGTTCTACACAGAGTAACACATCCACTTTCCTTCCATACTCGTGCAAAGGTTATGTTGCAGTAATCTTTGTTCTACTATACAACGAGGAATAAAAATCATTAAAGTGGACTGGTGAAAAGAAAAACACGGAGCTTATTGAAGAAACTTAATTGGACTCACGTTCACCTCTTCGTTGCACAAGGGACAGGAAATAGTTCTGCGTAAGGAATCTTCCTTATGTTTGTTGCGTAGATGCCTTTGTAAGCCGTCAATAGTTGTGAAAGGAACCCCACAGTGTTCGCAGTAGACAATCGTTTTTCCGTTCGCCGCAGCTCTTCGATGCCTTCTTTCAATCTTGAAATCCTCGATATGCTGCTTTGTGTATCGATTGGACATGAGATGCTTATACAACTCCGTCCCTTTGTCCATGCCACAGGAAGGGCACTCATTCTGGTAACTGCTGCAATTATGAGTGTTCTAATCTGATATAGTGTGACTAATGTGACAACAACAATACAATCATAAAAGGTGTGAATGATAACCTGCATCGAAGATCCATGGCTAATTAGAATATAGGAGAATAGAACAGAGTAAGGTGCGACTGGCTTGGCTAGGAACCTTCCTGTATAATGGCGGAGGATAAAGAGGCTCCCGTGCCTTGGGGATACATATCCTGGGGGGATACACTCCTTTGCCGCCAACGGCCACGCCCACAGCTCTCTCGTCCTACCCTCTCTTCTCTCTCAGCACCCTGCTACTGTCTGTGCTCTCTTCGGCATGAAGTTATAGCAATGATTTAGATAGAAATTTGGGAAGAGGGAATCATTGGAGTGAATGGTACTAGCGAAATTAAATGATATTTAGGTGATAAAAAGATAGTACAATACGATGATACAACTATAGTATGCGCAAACTACATAAATAGGCACATAAACTACACAAAAATGATTGGGAGTTTTCAAAGCTGCAGTTTAAATAAGATTTAAATAAAATTGTGATTTAAATTTGAGAAAAACCGCAGATTTCAGGAAGTATAATCTTCACCTAGGGGTTATTTGACATGCTGATTACGGATTTGACACCTATTCTCCATCAAAATCCCATTTTTGAAGTGTTCCAAGCGTATACTTTTTTTTAAAAGAATCTTCTGAAACATTGTAGACTAAGGTTATTTGACGTTTTTATCTCGAATACGTTTTGTATCGTGATGATCTTTTCCAACAATTGAGAAGAAGGATGGGTGTAATTTCTTTTCTAAAACCACTGGATTTATATTCATAAGGCAAAGTTGAAATTTCGAAACTGAAAACGAATCGTCTGAATGACAAAGTTTGCTTATAAAAAAGTGTTGAGCTCTTTCTTCGTGTGCAAAGACCTTTTCAAAAAGATCCCGACGCACACAAAGACACTTTTTTAACGATTCTCCGCTCCCTATCTTGTCACAAGAAAAATATATGAAAAATAAAAACTTTCCTGTGGCAACAATTTTATGTAGTAATTGATATTTTTAATGAATATTACTAAATACCAGTTCATTTCACATTTTTCGCACAGAGTCCGCAGTCTATTTCACTGTTGCATCCTTAGTTTCAGAAAATCAATGCTAACAAAACAGGAAGAGAGTGGCGATCTGACGGCATTGTATCCTTGAGGTACGCCTGAAGGCACAGCACGTAACTACGGGGCCTTTCTTACACCTCATCTGGCAGTGGATTCATGATCGACTGCGTTGGAGAAAACGCAAATATAAATGGAGAATAGGAAATTCTAGAAAAATCCTACAAAGCATCCTATGTAGTGATGAGCTTTTGAAGTTTTGGATTTATCCAAGCTACGCAATCCGTGCATTAATTGTTAAAAAAGGACATCACGATACAAAACAGCCACCGAATTCGAGATAAGGACGTCGAATGACCCTAGTTTACAAAGATTCAGCAGATTCTGAAAATGTGATATGTACTATAAAGGCTTGAAATACTTCAGAAATGGCACTTTAATACCAAATTGATATTAAATCCATGATCAGTATGTTAAATAAGCCCTTGCTCGATGTTTAATTTCCTAAAACCGTCATTATTTTTTGAAATTTGAATTGTGACTTTATTTATACTTTCTTGGAAATCACTCCTCAATTTCTCGACTTCCGCTTCCCCCTCAAACTCTGCATATTATCGACTTCCGCTTCCCTCTCAAACTCTGCATACGGGCTCGGTAAGTGGGCGGGGCGATGGGCGTGGCCGCTATCCGCTGCAGCAAACACGCAAAATCTCCGCAGGGTACAGGCTGTAGGACAGGCTATGACTGTCAGCAAGCCTTGGGAGCCTCTTTACCCCCCTCCCTGTATAATGAGCCCCCTGGCCTAACTGACCTGTCGGTTCTTCTCGGACATGGCTAGTTGTAAAAGGGTATAGCTATATTACCGCAAGGCATTAGACTGATGCAGTCGTGTGGCTGGGTCGTCAAGCTTAGTGTGATAGTTAGTTAGGCTCACGGGACTGTTTGCTAATATCCATGTCACATGCTCATATATACGGCGGAAGAATGAAGAAGAAAACCTCCGAAATTTTTTTTTCGGGCCTCAGTCGTCGTACATGCCCTAGGTCTAGCCTCCGTCACGACGGCTGCATGCAAAAAGCAATAAGGAAAAACAAATGCGTAAGCTTTACCTTCGACGTATCAGTCGATTCACATGCTCATATATACGGCGGAAGAATGAAGAAGAAAACCTCCGAAATTTTTTTTCGGACCTCAGTCGTCGTACATGCCCTAAGTCTAGCCTCCGTCACGACGGCGGAAGGAGGCCACGTTAGACATATCCCAGTGTGTTTAGTTTCTAAAAGTTTAGATAAATAGTGCTGGAGAGGAATTAGATTTCTAGCTTCTGTGACAGAAGTTATTAACTAATAATTTTGACACAGTGTTTATGAAGCACCCTGTATAAGTTTTCTTAAACCATGTCATCACCCCAAGGAGATTGTGTTAAGAGTTTGGTGGTGCTGTAAAGGTGATCCAGTGTATCCTTCCCCAACTTAGTCAAGCATTCAGAGTAGAGTCCCGGAGTCCCGGCAATGTACAGTGGACGGCAATGGCGGTGGCCCATCTGCGGCCTCGAGAAGAACGCAGCGCAACCGCGCCGCCCGCGTCGTAAACAATGTTTTCTGCTGCTGTTATGCTATATCTAGAGCTTTTCTGCCCGATTTTAAGGATTCTTGACCAAATCGGGAAGAAAGCGAGTAGAAATAGCATTCCAGCAGCAGACGACAACGGTCCCTTCGCGCGCGGCGCGCTTGCGCTGCGTCCTTCTCGAGGCCGCAGATGGGCCACCGCCATTGCCGTCCACTGTAATATCTAAATGATGTCTGAAAATCTGCTGCAGATGTGGTCGGCAGTCGTGAACAGAAGCAGATTTTTTCTCTGTTTCAGGGTAACGCTACTCCTCACACATGGAAACTCACTTTGCAGAAATTGACGCAGTAAGGCATCAAAGCTCTCACTCATTCTCCTTATTCCTTAGAACTTTCTCTCATTGAATATTACTTTCTCCGAGCTCACAATGCAAATCTGCGACAACAGCGTATTGCTGATCTGGAGCATATTGAAATCGTCTTCCTGAATTCTGCGATTTCTTGCGATCTTAGTTTTTGTTGGAGAGGAACGAAATCTTTACTGGATTGTTGGGTGTGATATAGCGAATTGAATGGGTGCTAAATTGATCATCAAAATTGCTTTTGAACCGAGTTACAAAACTGAAATGGGCTGTTCATTTTGGCAGTTAATTTTACAACAACCCGATACCTACAACTTATTTCATATTGGCCAATTTATACTAGATGTGTGCATCAGTAGTGCACATGCATTTGCGAAGGATTTTCCATGATAACCAAGACGGCACAAACCTAAATGAAAGTCAGAGCAAAGAACCCGCTTTTCATCAAAAAAAAAAAAAGACAGGCAAATAACATGTTGTCAGGTGAAAATTTTCTTTCCCCTCTCTTAAGTTTATTAACATATTTATTTTCGGAATGAAATCATCATTGCAAACAATAAATACACTTTCTGAAGAGCATGCATAAGCACAATTTTAGAATAAGACATAGTTTGAACATTGGTTCGAAGTACTGGGTAACACGTAGAACAGTGCATAAAAACAAAACAATAACAGATCTTCTGGGAAACGATAATGATCAATGATCAATAAATATAAAGAAAAGTAAAGCGGGGCAAGAGCTCGGCGCAATCCTCTGGGGAAAAGTGAAAAATGAAATGACAGTCAATACAGACATATGAGATAAGCGCTCCACAATAGCCGACTAACCCTCAAAGCAACATGAAATCCATGGCTTTGCAGGCCAAAATGCGAAGTACAGTTAGACTCTGCTGAGTAACCTGTTTGGGAGGGAGAGTAAGAACTGTGCACTTCAGAGTTCCGAAGAGTTTTTCGAGCTCACCGCAGGACGACGAGCACAGCGCAGGCTCCACGAGCCGAACAACGATGAAAAGGACTTTTTCAAACGCTGCGGAACCACTACGAATACGCACAGAGGTTTAAGAGACCGTTTGAGTGACATCGTCGACAAGAACACGAGCATCCGTTGTTTGGACGGCAACTTCATGTTGTAGATCCTGCAATAAAATATTTAAATGCCACCATAGAACAACTTCAATTTTCTATTTTTGACTACACAAGAAGTTTTACTATGTTGAATAGCTACCATACTGTTGCACATTTAAGCTTAAATGTGTATGAAAGCTGCATTTTACAAGTGTTCCCAAAGTATTAATAATTCCCAAACGTTCGGGTCGATACTGGGGAACACTAATGAAATGGGCTGATAATCATCGCTAGCTTCTACCTCTTAATTCATACAATCCGAAACTGACTTTGAAATTATTTGTAGTATTTGAAGGATTTCTTTGGGATATCTCCGATGTTTCTTTTAGAGCCATCATGTTTTACTTCACTTTGAAGCAGTGGCTGCAACAAAATTCTCCTTGGAGGGGTTGTGGCTAGAGAAATGAGTGCAAAAAGGTAATCCACTACTAAGGAGCGGGTGATGGAAAGCCATGTGACATGATGAAGGATGGAAAAAAATCTGTTAACCATTGTACAGCTTTCCTTCTGCATATCCAAGTTTCTCTGTGGCAAATACCATAAGCCACGACATACTTCAAAAGAGGGCAAATATGCTCGGTTTTCATACTTCTGAGCGTCATGGCATCAAATGTATACAGCTGAGCATTACCACTCCTTCTTCATGATAGTATACTATTTTATAAACAGATAAACATAATGAATTTAACCAAGAGTAAGCAAAATAACGAAGTGTGCGTTAAACCTCACGGTTGATGGCCAACACTCCATAGATCACACAAAACTGCAGATGAAAAGTCTCGTGAGTTTTACATAAAGTTTAATCATTGGGCCTTTAGCAGCTTTAAGCACGAATGAGGCTCCAATCTTACAAATTCATCGCATGTAATCAGTGGGTTATGTGATTTTGAATTTATGCTTTATCTACCTATTTTGATTAATCTTTCTTCAAATTAATTTATAAATTGAAATTTGCTCAATTAGTTTTACTAGACACTAGGTTCTTTGAAAGAACCTCCTCCAATTATGATGTCCTCCTGAGAAGGGGAAATCTTCAAGGCCGTAATAGTCCTCGTCGAACTGCTGAAACAAATTCTGTCTTACTGGGACAGAACAGTTTACGCTTTCGCAGAAAATGCCACAAGGCATATCGTTCCTTTCTTTAAACAAAGATTGAAATATCTGCAGCTCAACTTCGAGAAATGATATGCACTTTCAAGTAAAAATGACCATACTACACAAGACAACCCGCATGGATTTACCTCATCCTCTTCATCGGCTTCCTCCTCGCGTTCTCCCGCCTCGACGTCAGCAGCAGTACTTGTAGTTTGTGCAGGCGATTTACGAGCACGTGCTTGCCCTGAGTTATAGACATATTTTCGGACTGAATCCGCTTACAATTCGAAATAAACGGAGGAAAAATTCTCACCGAAAAGACCGTCAGCAGCCATGACCCTGTAGGCGAGTATTGTGTTCGAACAGAACAATGAAAAGATCACGAAGATTGTGAACACGCTATGTAACCATGGGATGACCGGAATTTGTATGACCTCAAGTCAGAAAAATGTAATAAGGCACGGAATCCAAGAACATCTGAACTAGCCCTTAATATGCAAAAATCACAACTTACAGCCCAATAAACGAGGTAGAAGGAGACGCTAATTCTGAATACAGCCAAAGTCACGATATTAAGCAGTGCAACGAGGCGGAAAGACGTCGATTTCTTCTTCACACCGTACCTTGAACATATGCAGCTAATTTAGAGGAAACTTAATGTTTACATTGAGACAATAACCAGATTTTCGGCGCTAAAGATAACCACCATTAATGCCAAGTCGAAGTAAGATTTGCTCAAACAACATTTCGGTATGGCTTCTAGTTTAGTACATTCAACGTTGCTCCCAAAAAGCGCATCCCATTTTCAATCGACTGAGCCATATCGCGTGCATTCGTATACTCAAAAATCCGCTCAGACAAGAAAATGAAATTTTTAAGCATGAGAGGAGTACGCAACTTCTTCGTATTCTATCGATGCTAATCTAAAAACAAAAAATATTGGTTCCCCTAACACGTGGAACTAAGACGTTAATGTGCAATAAAAATAACCCTGTCAAGTTTGGACGAGACTTATCACGAAGAAAACTAGAGGTATCCTTAAAGGCAGTGTAGCAGCTCAGGGATAGCGTTCAAGATTCCCACGTCATATGCGAGCCGCTGAAAACAGTGATAAAATTTAAGTTTCATGGGAACGTTGAAAACCCCACGTGTGTGTCATCGTGAGGGGAAATGGGGCGTTACCAGGGTGCCAAGATTGGCGAATTGAATGAATGCGCAAATCACGTTGACTTGATCACGCCCCACTTTCCCTCACGATGATACACAGCCAACCCCACAAGTTTCGGGTTCATTTTTTGGCTGCGGTTATACTCATCGAGCAGTATTGCACCTAGCATCGCCAAAGATTGGCGACTTCATTTTTGATACGTATTGATCGTGGGCGGGCCACATTGGTCAGTCGCTAACTTCAGGCCGCCCTCAATCGATAGGTACTAAAAATGAAGTCGCCACGGCGACGGTGATGCTAGGTGTTATACTCCTCGAGGAGTATAACCGCAGCCAGTGGACGGAGGCCTTCATTCCGCAGCAAAAGCTTGGTGAGCGTGCGGCATGGTTTTTTAGCATGGCAATACTTGTTCAGTGGATAATGGCTATTGCTGAGAAGTTCATTTTAATGTGCAATCTTAGCTTCTCAGCTCCGCTTCTTCTAGCTTCCTAGCAAGATAATTCGTCCGCTCCAACATCGAATTTGGCCTCGAAATAGGGGTTTTTTGGCTGTTTTCAGATTTCAAGCACATCACTGGAATCAGCACGTCGAGTAGGACCGTACGCTGTTAATATCTCGATATCCATCATGAGGTGATACACTGTCTTTGAAATATCAAAGAGATTTTTAAAACTTCTTGTACCATTCATCAAAAAATTCAAAATAAAATAGAAAGGAAACTCCATCGAAAATATTTAAAAAGCAAAGAAAAAAGAGAAAGCTTAAATAGAACCCACAAATTCATAAGGCTTCTTGTATGCAGAAACATTGAATTGAGTTCCATGAGAAGACCAAAAATCACAACGCCGAGATACTTCTTGGTAACCTGAAACAAAATTTTGAGGCGAAAATGGATAAAGCTGTGGGCACCCTTAAATACAAAACAAATGAACAAAAAAATCACAAATGAAGCAACCTACCAGTGTAACAATGAATCCAGTAATCACAACGAGGTGATGGAAAAGCAATTCAATGATTCGTGCTGACTGCTCATTAACTACGAGATCGAAGAAGTCGTGTAGGAGGTAACCAAATGAAACATATATCTGAAAAAAGGATGAAAAATGTATTTGTAGTCATGATCGCACATACTATTAGCTGATAGATACATTAACTCACCAAATCAAGTGCGACTTGACAACGATATGAAATGAGATCGTCAAATAGACGCTGATAAAACAGCAATGCATAAGCGGCCCACAACCCACTTACAACAGAGTGGATCAAGGACACGGCTTCGTTCGATATCCGCCACTTCTTATTTGGTGGAACAACCTTAAAAACGATAGTTTTGGAGAATTCAACGCAGTATTCTTTTTTTATTACACCAGGCATTTTCAATCGTTCGATAACCTTAAAAATGACAGTTTTCGAGAATTCAGCGCAGTATTCTTTCTACTACGCTTGGCATTTTCAAAAACACATGACCGTCAACGAAAGAATAGTTTTAAGTGTAGTAGCAATTACTACTTAAATAGAAATCAAAACTCCACAAAAATAGCAAGCTGCAGAAACTCACCGTCAAGTCCCTGCTGCTGTCACGGTTCCGATTTCTGCCGCTGATTCCGAAGTATGAGAAAGCACGGAAGGAACATTTACCAAACAGATACCATCGCACTACGTACTGCAATACGCGGAAGAACAGGAACGAACCCGCCACCTGAAAAGGCCATACTGTCGCCAAGAAAGGGAAACACTTCCGTAGCCAGAAAAAGGAATCAACTTACAGCTGAAACATAAACAGTGTGTATAGTGTAGCCGTTAACCGTAAAAGTACTAGGCAAGTCGATGCCGCCACGGGGGAAATGTTCGAGAAGCCTACTCGCATAGCCCGCCCGCATTGGCCGTTGAACAAGTGCAAAGTGGGTGGATAGGTCAGAAATTTCCGCATATCAAACTATTTCATATCATCCCTAGTTGATTATCTTCTAAGGAAGGATGAAAACATACCCATAGCAAGGCCATGCCTATCGTGTGCCAGTGACCATCCAAACTTTCCAACATTCTGCTCTGTTCGGCTCTATTTCCCCTTCCTAAAGAATCAGTCGAGCTGAGCCTCCGTCTTCTAAAAGAGTTCACCTTAGTTTTCATAAGAAAGAAAAAGAAAATGCAGGCGCCCGCATTATTTGCACGAGTGAATAGCAACGTAAACAAAACATAGTTTGCAAAATGGCAATACATAAACAAGTATGACTGCAAGACAGGGAAATATCCAGTGAAAAGATAACAATAAATCTATGGCAATATTACCCTTCTGAGCCGAACTGGAAACAGGAAAAAGATTAGAGAAAAAGAATGCGTGCCGTTTTCGACCGACAACGGAACAAAGCACAAGTGTACGCCGTTTAGCGAAGAAATCGCAATCTCATGCACGAATACTCGATGCCGATCGTTAAAACAAGACAGGAGACAGACTCTTAAAAAGATAATGCAAAATTTTGTGATTTTTAACGCTAACATGCTCAATAAATTTGGAAATGGACAGTGCTCGAAAATGAAGCAAGCAATTTGGCAACGCAAGCGCGAATGAGATTCAAATTCTATTTTCGCGATAAGAAAAAAGCCACAGCACAGCTGGTAATTAATGCAGGCTAGGAATAGATAAGCAGAATCGATACATCTTTACGAAGAGAAAAAGGGCACAAAATATTATGAACATACAGACAGAAACGGTATAGACACGGAAAATGAAATTCTGCGGAGCTCTTTAGTTCAAAAAGTTGCAAATAAAATGCTTAAGATGGGAAAATGAACTCGAATGTGTGAAAACTGTTAGAAGAGCCGCAGTTCCCTTCTAACAATAGCAAAACCAAAGTATAGAAATGTATGTAATATTAAAATTTACGCAGAAATTTGGTCACAAACCGAGCTGTGTTCTGAGAAAAGATTGACAATCGAAGAAATTATGACCGCATCCACACCACACAAACATGTGATATAAACTAGGACTTTCATTACGAGCATTGATCAGTAAACGACGCAATGATCACTTGTTCATTCCGCTATGATGTCATTTTCAAAGAGAATAAATGGAAAATGAGTAATACATGGTGTGGAATAGCTTTTATTTTAAAATGGAACGTGGGTGGAGAGTGCAAGCGCAAAAGGACAGGACGAGACGATGAGACACAAGATGAGTCATACACGCATTTCAGCCGACGGACGCGGATTTTTCGGATTTTTGTCAACACAGAACAAAATCAACACGTTGAAGAGGAAGTCCTCGCGATAAAAGTACAACAATGAGTTCTGAAGAAACTCTGAAGAAGAATAATAATCAAAGTGGGAAGGGAGGGGATATGCTCCCACAAAAGCGTCAACAATACATCAAATACAGATCGAAACACAACTTTTAAATAAATCACTTATCGATGCAGTCAGTCTTGATTGCTACGCCAACATCGCCTCAACCGCCACACATCGCCGTCGCGACGCGGTTTCAACATGCTAACCCGTTAGGTAGCCGCTATACTCCTCGAGGAGTATAGCACCTTGCGTCGCCGTCGTCGGCGACGGCGGCCGCCAATGTTGGCGACCCCTCACAATCGATACGCACAGGCGCCGCAGTCGCCAACATTGGCGGCCGCCGATCGCCAATGTTGGCGACTAATCGATAAGCACCGACGTCACAGTCGCCGACATTGGCGGCCGCCGATGTTGGCGATCGCCAGTCGCCGGCGACGGCGGCCGCCGCCGCCGCTCCGCCCACAATCGATTCGTATCGGCCTCACAGTCGCCGGCGACGGCGACGCAAGGTGCTACACTCCTCGAGGACTATAGCGGCAGTGTTAGTTCTAACACGCCCTGGCAGCTATTCTAATGAGTATTAACAATTCTTCTGCGGTATAATTGATCAGGATCTACAGGAAGCTCCAAATGTCCGCAGTCAAGAGGGCGTGGCCACGGCGCGGCTCCTTGATCAGACACAGGCGCTCTCTATGCTGCCTCTGGCTTCTCTGACTCTGCAGCCAACCAGTGGCAGCATGCCGAGCGCCTGTGTCTCTGTCTAAAGCCGCGCCGTGGCCACGTCCCTCTTGACTGCGGACATTTGGAGCTTCCTGTATGTGGTATAACACGACAGAGCGCTACTACTCTACTTCTGCCTCGAAATGTCAAAGTCAAAATCCTCGTTGAAACGTTATCCATGGCGGTGATTTTACGTGCTGACCGCAAAAATCACACTTACTCAGGACCCCATAAGCAAGTTTTTTTATCGCATTTGAAACTTACTCGCCCAAAAGCTTGTCGACAACTTGTTTTCGACAGATTACTAGTGGAAAAAGTCGGAAACAAGTTGCCGGCAAGCTTTTGTGCGAGCAAGTTCCAGATCCGATCAGAAGCTTGGTTTCGGGGTTCTAGGTATAAAAAGAGAAATTTGTGATTCTGAAATTTTGGTACAGAAAGAGTGGAATGGTGCCCAGACCGAATATCCAAATAACTCGATATTTTTGGCATTCGACCGATCGAATTACTCGAGGGAAAAAATCTTATCGTTTGACAGGTTCGATAGGGTAATTTATACAAGCTGCGTGCATCAGTCGTGCATCAGACGCACGCATCTATTTGCGAAGGATTTCCCATGAAGACCGGCCAACACGGCATGTACAATATCAATGAAAAGAACGCGCGGCCGCAACGAGGCCGTGAACGCTTGCGTCTGAGCTGCGACTGCGATGCGAATGGGGCCTATTCTTTCTTCATCATACAGACGCACGCGCGTCAGTCGCACGCATCCATATAAATTGCCCTAGTGGTTCTGAATGCTCCGAAATTCACCCGGTCGAATAATTGAAAGAGTACAAAAATTCGATTTCTCCAAAATTCGAGTGTTCGAAAGAAAAATCGAGCATCAACGCCAGGGAAGGGCTGTTTCATTCTATTATACTTCTCCTCTTCTCCACGAACATTCAAGTACTCCAATTACATGAGGGAAACAAAATTTCAATCTCAAAATTTTTTTACGACAACAAACAAAAGAGAAGATAAAGGACCAAATGTCGACCAATTCATAACTCTCTTATTTCACGAGAGGCTCTCAGCGAAAAATACTTATGTTAAAAAAGCTGAGCCTTATTTTCAACGTTTCAGAATGTCTGTTAATCGAATACGTGATGAAAACGAAGTATGCCCGTTCTACATACACGACTGGGCAACGTGCGCGAAAAAGTCGTCGACGACGAAAAACCAGTCTCTGACTTGTTCGGAACAGGCCTCGTCTCGGATTCCGCTTTTTATGCAGTTTAACAGCTCTAGCGATGCTGTGAAGCGTCGCTAGGGAAGCCCAGTCCGTTAGGATGAACCTGGCTGATTTCCGCAGCACTTATCCTCCCACCACATCGTCCCAGATACCAGATCTTCGCCTGACATGTTGGCGATAACTAGAGATGGACGAGACTCGAGAAGGACGCCACGCAACCGCGCCGCGCGCGCCGGGATCGATGTCATCTGCTGCCGGAATGCTAATTGTAGGGGCTTTTCTTTCCGATTTTATCGAAAATCCCTAAAATCGGGTGGAAAAGCTGCTAGAAATAGCACAACGACAGCAGACGACGCCAATTCCGGCCCAAGTGGCGCGGTTGCGCGGCGTCCTTCTCGAAGCCGCGGAAGGGTCTCAATCGTCGACGCTCACTGTACATTTTGAGAGGATCGACAACTTGATCACCGATTTTCGGACCCCATCATCTTGCGTTTGATGACATTTTCTCTTTTCTGGAGCCTAACACACATATCGTCATATGGTCAAGATCTATAACACCTTTACATGCCCCCTCCTCAAAGTCACTGAACATACTGGTCTATCTGTTCTCCTGTTCGTTGGAGTCGAAAACAATTCGCCAAGAAGTATTCTCTCATAACGTTGACGTCATAAAGACTTTACATATTGGATAAATAGTTCTGCTTCGGCGAACATGGCGCCGAACGATGCACATATTCTGACTATGGCAAGGAAGTGACCTTTTAAATGAGAGGCAAAGGAAGAGCGCTGCCGCCGCAAAGTGGTGCAGTATTAGTCAAACAACGTCTCCACGTTGTTTGATGCGATAAAAATCCCACGACCATTAGAAAAACACGCTCTTTGCAGGCTAGACATTTTGATAAGGGCTTGAAGATGTGTCATGCAGTGGAAGAAAAGGCAATAATGGAATTGAGTCGCCGGGAAGTGCGGAAATTACCAGTATGGCGCCAGTAGATTGGACAGCTAGAGCTCAATTAAAAACGTGAACAATATTGAGCGCTGAAGCATGAGGTTTATACAGTATCACCAAATGTAAATGTGTGATAAACACATTTACTTAATTATGTTGTAAAGGTGATCTTTCTGATCACTAAAAGGTAAATGTGCAAAAAGCGCAATTACTCAACCATAACATAAAGGTGATTTCCCTGATCACCAAAATCTAAAAGTGCAAAGACACAACTCCTCAATGAAAATCAAACGTGTAAAATCACAAATCATCCACTAGACTTTTTTTTTCCTATGCCTTTTTTCCCTTACTGATGAGTGCAGAAAAAGCATATTCAGGTGTTTAGAATCAGTATAAGGGTAATGCACGAAACGGAGTCTAAACATATATAATGGAAAGAAAACTTCAAAAATCCGCAAATATTACAGCAATGCAAAAACTTCTTCTTCTATCACATCAGAAAGCGAAGCAGGATATGGAATAGCACGGTAGTGGATACTCGATAATACCCACTGTTTTCCTCTGGCTCTGTAACCTGAACAAACAGACGCTACTATCAACGTCGACGCCTCTCTATGACACACTGTCTTTCTTCACACCATACCACGGTGTGCTGTTTGCCCTTCGTCGAAGTGGTCACCCCATCCCGGAGTGACTGCATCCGGAGCAGCAGTTCGACCACTAGAGGAGCTCTAGACGCAAGTGTACAAACGTGATCGTTAACGATACTTCTAAGTACGCTTCAAATACTATTGCAATACTCATGTAGTTCTCAAATGCATCCCTAGCGGGGTTCTCTAATGGTTTAAAGACTGCACATATGGAAACTTCCGGTTCTTGAGCAAAGATCTATTGCGTAAAAAGCAAGGCGATGACAGCCCAAGCAGGGTGGGGGAGAGGCAGTGCTAGAAAAACTGGAATCTCAATCCAAGAGGGGATCTCGAGAATCATAATTTCGGCCATAAAGCCATTGGATAGTTAGTTTTATATGTATTTGATCAAAAATGGCTTGGAATATAGTATCAAAAAAAAAACAATTCAAAATGAGGTAGTTCAAGATTTGTCATTTTTTACAGAATGATTTCAAAAAATTCGATGAATCAATCCCAGCACCTCCTTCCTTCGCTAGTGCGACTGCCATGGTGTAATATGATGACAGCTTGCGAGATTCCAAAGCAGTCAAGCAGCGCGTTAAACATAAAATGCTACGACGCGCCAACGAACAGCGGCACTCCATAAAATTCTAATAGTGTGTTAGGGCTTTTGTGCTTTCCATCGCCTCGTCCAAAACAAAGCAAAATCAAAGCGACAGTGCATCGATCTGCAGCTTGTTTTCGAAAAAGTGTGAGCTGGCGGGTCGTTGAATCGAGGAAGCAATCGTACATGGATGTCTCTTTCTCGTTTAAAGGTAAAGAAAGCCGAAGAGATGAATAATTTTAAATGTTGAAGCATGGTGAGGAGTTGAAGGCACGTTCCACCCCAGAATTGTTTTTGAATATGCACATGAGAATAATCTCTAAAAGCTCCCTATCACAATGGTATCTCTTGGTCTTTCCCTCCAGCTGCAACGATAAATGGCTCCAATACCGTTTTAAAGAGCTTTTCAAAGATTCGTAAGCAATAGCAAGAAAATGATTCATGAAGTGTGACGCACGTGTGTCCCAAGAGTGATGGTGGAAACATCGATAACTGTTGATGATACACGAGGCTGTCTTTCTGAATTAGCGGTCTCCAACAATCGTGGCAATATAAACAACCCAATAAATACAAAGGAAATGCTGCGCACTGCTCAGGATTACGATAGATCGTTCTCTGGTGCACTTTGAAGAAAAAGCAAGGCCTCCAGCATATAGTAGAGATACTGGACCGCAGTCAGCACTGATTCTGCAAGTGAGCTGGAATTTAGAATTTGTAGAAAATGTTCCACCTCGTGCTATGCTTGAATTAGTAGCAGGTTCCTCACTTTCTTGACACAATAGTTCCAATGGTATACATGAAGTGTTGCAAAAATGCTGTTGAAGCTGTTTTCTGACTCTGAAAAGCATGAGTTCTGTCGGCAGGATCGACCGTATCACAGCTCTTAGTGTGGGTGGAATCAATGAAACACGTCAAGAAATGCTGAAGAATAACAGATGCTCGAAAGAACAGCTGTGCAACATGTCGAAAGTTCAGTC
This sequence comes from Ancylostoma caninum, assembly GCA_037903475.1. Taxonomy (NCBI): domain Eukaryota; kingdom Metazoa; phylum Nematoda; class Chromadorea; order Rhabditida; family Ancylostomatidae; genus Ancylostoma; species Ancylostoma caninum. The sequence continues at coordinate 811,845 of JBAJFG010000629.1, read as the reverse complement.
ATCCCTCGCCGAAAAAACATGAAAATGGTCTGCGACGACGTTTTTGTGATGTCGACGTCGGTCAACCAAATGACGGACGGATTACAAAGAAAAAAATGGTTCCAGCGACAAGAAGAACTTCGTGAGCAGCACAGCAGTGCAGCGAATGATTCTCCTGGAAATTGTTGATCTAATCCTTCCTCCTTTCCTACTTCTGCCTCCTCCCACCTCCTCCCCCCCCCCCATATTGCCACCACCAGTTATTAAAGCTACATAATGAAGAGAACAGTAACAGATAAGGAGCACTAATCCCGAAACAAAGGCCCTGGAAATGGACATTCAATGGCATGGCACCGGACTCACGCGAATACAATACATACAGCGAGAGATACCACGGATGGCACAGGGATAACCCTCTCTCTAAACCTCTCCGATGACAACTTATTGAGATGAGGAACATGTAGTAGCTGAGGGTTAACGTCATGAAGCTTTGTTGGCAAAAACACGCAAAATAATTTGTCAAAAACAAAGTAAATTGATGAAATCTGTGATCACCGGAAGGAGTTTCCACGACGTGGCGTGTGGTATAACATCACACATCATATAACATCTGTTTTTGCAGTAGAGAAAGATCTCCCACCCCTTCTTGATAGTTCTAACACTAATAATGTTCTGCCATAAATGATTGCATCTCCATCATATGTATTTGGCTCTACTCTCTCCTGCTTCCACAAACACCCCTTGCTTGTCATATACGACCTCCTCCGAATATCCCTTCCTCATACGACGCGCCTTGACTGCCTATCGTCATATTCTTGACGCTGTTCCTAGAAGCTTAGCAGTAACGAGGAATGATACAAAGTGAATAGAAAGTTATGAATATTACTTATTGGTGAGAGGCTCTAGTGCTGGTAGCGTTACGGCTTATTCGTAGTTGAAAATTGCAAGGATAAGCTATTCCCTTTAAAGCTGATCTTTCAAGCACTGCATAGAAAGTGGAAATTATTGAATTCGACGAAGTCGGGGGAAGTCAAAGTTATGAACCCTTGAGGGTAGCATAACCTTGTTCTACAAATAACTTCAACTTTCTTGTAGGTCATGCTGTTATTTCATCTTTTTTGTTATTCATGTTCTGTCTCTCAAGAAAAGCACAATCTCAACATAGCTTTCAATATTTTCAATATTGAAACATAAAAAAAATTTCCAGGAGCTCCAGGCCACAATAGCATACAGAATGCAAAGTGATCGAAAACCCCCTCTTCGAGACCCAACTTTTGAGGAGCACGTGGGTGGGCCAAGGTGAGAGCTTGGAGTTTCCGCATCATGTACTCACTCGCTGACCACACATGAAGCGCACTCACTTCCAATCCCGTTAGTGAGTGGATGAGGAGAAATTCTCACAAGGAGGACGAGTTTCCCCAGAAGATGCGCTTTGCGCTTTCAGGAGTGCATTATTCAGAAACCTCGTCCTCTCTTCCTGTCCTCTTTTATGGCTCCGCCCACAAAGTCAAATGGAATTGGGACTCGGGGCGGGGTCCTCGGCAGCTCTGCACATAATCATTTATACCATTCTGAACAACAGATCCTGGAGATTCGTACCAAGTAAAAACCTCAGAAAGAGTCCCGAGGTGGGGCGGTGCCTTTACTGATTCAATTTCAGTTTGGTTGATGACTGACACTATTAAATTTATTCAAATTCGATTTAGATTTAACTGACCCTTGCAAGTACAAGGTGCATCATTCTCGTTTGTCATCCTACCGACTTCTGATGAACACGCCCACTAAACCTTCCAACTTCTCCAAAGCTAATACTAAAATTCTCTGGATTCATGTGCACAACCCTGTACCTTAGGGAAATCCTAAACAAATTTGAACTACTCTAATTCGCACTTTCTCCCAGAGAAAATAGTATCCAACCGAAAATGTCAGGAAAGGAGAGTATTCGTCAGTTTGATTCTCGTTAGAAGAAGATGCCTTCCCATAGAAACGACCGACTTCTTAGTACGAAATTCTTTCAAAATCCCAGGAAGGTACTTGAATCATTCACAACATTGGACCACATAAAAGCGTGCCATGGTAGGAGAATTGTAAAAAGTAACAGATTTCCACCAATGATGTTTTCATGAAGCCCTGAGGTCGTAGTATGTACGCAATATTGCAGGATGTGACTGTCGACTACAGTCTATCCGAAACGACGAGTCCCTTCAGCCGGCAGGAAACCTCGTGGCGGCGCGGCCGTCTTGGCAGCGTACGTCAAATTGATCAGCTGTTGAGATCAACGCCGCGACTCTCAATCGGCAAAAAGGTGGGTTTTTCTTTCTTTTTCTCCAGTGTTGTGGTTACCTTTTTTTGAATGTACCATCATACATCAGGCCGTTGCTTGTCTTGTGAGGCCGTTTTGAACGTCTCTTTTTTTATTTGAATTTGTTTTCTTTGTAGTTCCTACTATGGCCACACAAGAAAAACTACGAAAAAACACATTCAAATGAAAAAGAAACATGCAAAACAGCCCCAGACAAGCGACGGTCTATGATGATACATTCAAGAAAAGAAATCACAACACTGGAGAAGAAGAAAGAAAAACCCACCTTTTTGCCGCTCAAGCGTGGCGGCGGAGATCAACAGCTGATCAATCCGACGTACGCTGCCAAGACGGCCGCGCCGCCACGAGTTTTCGCGCCGGCTGAGGGGACTCGTCGTTTCGGATAGACTGTACATATCTTCCTAAGCACAGTGCGGAGAAATTGGTAATCATACACAATAAACAACATGAATTACTACACTTCTTAAAGATGTTAAACACTTTGCAGAGGTATCTTCGTAATCAGCGTGTAATGAGAGCTTCTTTGCTAGTAGTTTATTAAAAATCCAGTAAGCTTAGGGGCATAGCGCCTTCCTCAGACCTTAATATATACACAGTACAATAGGTGACGCTGCCAACTAATTTGTCCTCTCAAAAATGCAACGTAGAAAATGAATGGCAAAATACGAACGGTTCGAGTTATGCCACCATTTCATTTTCACTGTGCCATACCCCGAACGGTCCGGATTGTGGCCATTCATTCCCAGATTGCATTTTTACGCGGACAAATTAGTTGGCAGCGTCATATATGCAGTGAAATTCACGTCAACTTAACAACTGTACATGTGAGACCAACCGAGCACGAAAGCAGAGAAGTGAGTGTACATATGACAGACACATGCAGTATCTGATCTTATACAAAGACATTGGTCATATAAGATACTACTCCTGCTACTACCTCTGAGTTATCCAAGCACTTAGCAGAGGTATAGTATAAAAAAGCTTTCTTTATAAGATAATTTGCAGTACTTTGTTAGAGAACTCGGTGATGATGACCTCAGTCGTAAAGCAGAGAATTGAGAGTACACTTTCTATGATGAGATATCGGGTGTCAGGCCATCGGTGCAAGAGGGGCCGTTTATCGCTCGACTCTATCACCAAATCAATCAAAAGAGAAGAACAGCGACGGAACCCGAGACGACAGCGATCTTCGACTGCTAGGAAAAGGAACAGATCACGAAGAAACAGTGAGAGAAGCGCATTAGCGCCGCAGAGTAGTTAGACCGCTTTTCACAGTGTATTTCCGTAAATTTCCATAAATCCTACATCTTGCGTGAACTCCCGCTTTGGTAAAGATGATGAGAAGTTCTGAGAGGAATCTCGTCAACAGCGCTAAGCTCTACTTACTTACTAAGCTAGCCATGGTAACGACGAGTTTTTCTTTGGTCAATGCCGACATTGCACAAGACAATCAAAGTGACTCGACGGAGAACATAACGTCATGTTTCAAGGACACCCCAAGAAACTATACTTAGGAATACGCTGGGGAATAACGTGGGTGGGCCATATATTTTGACAAATCAAGTTTCTCAGAGGATAAAGCTCCAACAGATTGGCATTTCACATCGAATAAAACTTTTTTCCCGTCTTTTGCATTGGCAGTCAATCTCGTGACGAATTCCCCCAGACAACTGTATCGCCAAGTAAAATTTCTAGCAATACTTGGTGTGTAAACACATCCTTCCGGCAATGTATTGCCCCTGAATGTTAGTGTAAGCATAGAATAATCTTTTCAGAGCACAGCTACAAAGGGAAATCGTTATTGCACACAAGAAAACGAGGCCGCGCCGCAGCACCTACGTGGCGCGGCAGACCAGGAGGGCGCTATGGTTCTCGATCGTCATGCCGATTGCTGCTAGTTGAATATACAGACAAGGACGAACTAGCAATGAAAAAAACAAGCGAAGCATCAGTCCCAACCACGCTCGAGAACCACAACTCCAAGATGGCCTGCCGCAACGCCGAACTGATGCGACGCGGTCCCGTTTTCAGATACGCAAAAATGTGATTTTTTGGTTAACATCCAGTATTTCATGGAATATGCTATGTAATCAACCGAAAAACAGTCTTCTTCGAGTAATTTGAAATAGATCGTAGCAGTGAAACAGCACCACCATCACAGCACACATTTTCCGGAAACACTGCACACATTTTCCGGAAAGATGTGAATCTCGGAAACTTTTAGGGATATTGGCTTCGAATACCCTAGAAATTTTCACCAAATTTATCTTCCTCGTGCAGATTTTTATACGTACACGCACGTATAGAGAACTTCAAACGTTGAGGCTCCTACATTCCATCAGAATACATCACAGCGTGGTAGAGAAGGAAAGCACATGCATGGTTTATGACTGTCGGAGTGCCACGCCGCGGCGAAGTGAGCTGGTGCGGGGCTGGGGGGGGGGGGGTGAGGGGGGGGGAGGGCAGTGAGAGATAATGGAACGGTTGGAGATCTCTGTTAATGGAGCCTTTATGAACAATATATAATGCGGAAGTGGACACCAGTGCCGAACGCAGGAATGGCAAGCTAGGAGACCTGGGAAAAGAAATGATTTCTCCGCCACTTCGGCTACACTGTAGATCTGGGTCGAGGAATAAAAATACAAAAAATATCATTAAAAATACATCGCGGCTAACGGCTATCTAGGTAAGCATTGACGGGTTCTACTTCACTGATCTCGTTTTTCGCTTTTACTCTCATGTTGGATTATAACTTGTGGACTGATTGGGCGTTTGGGAGGTTATGTTACATTTGGTTTTGACTTTCCAGGCTCTGACGAAGGCGACGACGCCGAAACGTTAGCCGTAATAAAGACTGTGAAAATCTCGGTTCTGCTGCTCAAGTTATTCAACAAAACTGTATTCACTATGCCGAGATTCAAAGAAGGTCGAACGTTCACACTCCTAAGAGATGTACCAGCCAACTGTATTCGACTAGTGAGGGAAGCTCTCTCCCTGAGACAGAAGATCGTCTCGGAGAGGCAATCCATCCACTTTTCCGCCGCTGTCTACAATGCCAAGTCGTTCCCAACTTCATTCTCAAGAAACGACTACACGAAACATGCGGACTCGCAAAGGGAAGCCGACAAGTCAAAGAGATCGAACAACGCCTTCTGCGGATAGCACTGAAGCACAAGCAAGATCATCTCTTCGCTATGTTGATGAAATGTGTTTCCAAAGAAAAGAGTTGTCAACGTTTCCTGCCGGACGACCTTTGGAGGAGGCTAGTGGGTGAGTCAAAGTCCATTTGTAATAGTATCCGCTCTAACGCAAAGTCTAGGCTGCAGGGGAAATTCAGCAGGTTAGTAGAACGAGATCGAGATCAGAGAATGTCATTTCCGGTTAGTGCAACCCTTGGTAGTCCTAGTCAAACTCATTTCGATGGTTATTGCAAAGATGTGCCAACCCTGCCTCGTGTTTCGGTCATTGGCAATGTTACCCTCTCCAACAATGCGCTGTCTGTTTTGGATCTGGGCCCCAGTTTCTCACCTGTTCAATCGATAGGCCCTGGGGTGACGCGTAAGATTGTTGGCAGCCTGCAATTCGTTCATGAACGTCTGCGGCAGAGAGCCTCGCGAAAAGAGCAAGAAACGGGTCGAGAAAACATCACAGGCACAACATTGCCTCCTATACCCTTTCCAGCAAGGTTGTTCAAACCGCAAGAGCCAAACATGCTGGTGGACACTAAGTTCCGTCTATTTACCACATCGGTTTTCTCAATTTTAACATCATACTCTAAAAAACCGCCAATAAGTAATCTCACGCCCGCACAACGCCGCGGCCTACGTGAGATACGTGAACTTTCTGTTCAGGGCGAGATCAAAATCTCAACCAGCGACAAAGGAGGCGAATTTGTCGTTATGTCACGTGAATTAGACATGGCGATCACACAACATCACCTTGAGGATGAGACTTTGTATCGGGTTTCTTCAGCGCAAGAGTTTGCAAGGCAATACCGTCGCCTCAACAAGATTTGGGTAGAAACGGCAAAGTCTGCAGGGCTGAACAAAGCGACAATAACACGTCTAAAGAACGATTGCCCTGTATGTCCGGTGCTTTATGTCCTCATAAAAACGCATAAACTCTCACCCGCTGCTCTCACTTCTAATGACCCTAGGGACTTCAAGGTTCGACCCATAATAAGTAGTGTGGGTGGCCCCACGGATAGGATATCGTGGCTGCTAAACGTTATTCTGGCCCCATTGCTCAAACATGTCCCCGCTCACCTTTCCAACACTAACATGTTTCTTGAGCGCCTACGCGCAGCACGCGTTAACAGCGAGAGTGCCATTGAATCCTTTGATGTAACCTCGCTTTATACCAATGTATCTAATGAGGCTGCATTGCAAGCTATTTTTGAGCTTCTATCCAAACACCACACTTCACTCACACTTCATGGTTTCACTATTAGGCAGGTGATGACGCTCCTGGACGAATGTTTAAAATGCGCTATTTTCCGCTGGTCAGGGCACTACTACAAGCAAATTAGGGGATTGGCGATGGGGCAACGGCTTGCACCAACATTAGCCATAGCCTTCATGTCTAAGGTTGAACAACCTATATTGGATCGGAATCCGTTCCTGTATTGCCGTTATATCGACGATTGTTGCATTGTGTGCTCAACTCAATTCGAGCTGGACACGTGCTTCGATCTTCTTAATCAGCAATCCCCTCACATAAAATTCACCAGGGAAAAACCTAGGGACAATTGGCTTCCTTTCCTAAACGTTCAGGTGTACATGAAAATGGGGGAGTGCAAGACAAAATGGTATCGAAAACCCAGCAGCAAAAACATCATCGTTCATTCGCTCTCCGCACACCCAAGGAAAATCAAAAAATCTATACTAGGAAATATGTTTACAACAGCCATAAGGGTCACATCCGATGCCCAGGAGCGAGCGAGTTCGATAAAACTGGCCCAACACATCGCACGCATTAACGGTTACCCTGAGAGGGAGTGGCCTAGAAAATCAGGTAATTTTCCTCAACGTAGAAACCTAACAGAAGAAGACAATTCTAAGATCGTTTTCTGCTTGCCATTCATCTCTGATGCAATGAGCAAGGCAGTAAGGGCCAGTCTACGTAAGGCCGATCTGGAAGATCACGTAAGAGTGGTAGAGATACCACCGGCAAATCTAAAAACTAAACTCGTTCGCAATCGTCTTTATGATCGGCTCTGTATAACGCTCAACTGCGTTATATGCCCATTCGGCAAGGATGGAGACTGCATGGTCTCAGGCGTAGTCTATCTCATCACCTGCCAGGCATGTGGAGATCAGTACATTGGTGAAACCGGACGTCCACTGTGTATCCGCGTCAAGGAACACCTCGACGGCATGAACAGATCAAGAATAGCTACACCTCTGGGGGCTCATCGCAGACATAGGCATGAAAACAGTTCGTTCGAGGTGGCTGTCACTATCTTATCGTGGGAACCGGAAATTGTAGCCCGCAGAACATTAGAAGCGTTTTGGATAACCGCTAGGAATCCCAAAATGAATAGGAAGGAAGAGTGCATTGCCGTGACAAACGAATTGGCTCTGTATCAAGACCTTTGCGGGTTTTGATCTGCGGGGTCAGGCGCGGGGGCACCCTACTTACAAGTAGCGGCACACCTATTCTACGCGGCGGTACCATTACATCGCGGCTAACGGCTATCTAGGTAAGCATTGACGGGTTCTACTTCACTGATCTCGTTTTTCGCTTTTACTCTCATGTTGGATTATAACTTGTGGACTGATTGGGCGTTTGGGAGGTTATGTTACATTTGGTTTTGACTTTCCAGGCTCTGACGAAGGCGACGACGCCGAAACGTTAGCCGGAATAAAGACTGTGAAAATCTCGGTTCTGCTGCTCAAGTTATTCAACAAAACAAAAAATATCAATTTTGATGCAGAATAGCTGATATAAAATATCCAAAAAATTACAGTAAAAATAAGTAGTTAGTATCAAATGTTCAAAAAATAACAGTAAATATAAACTAATAAAAATAGGCTCATGCAATGTTTATATCTATTTTGCAAAGTATTTTTGAAAATAAATATAAACTATTAAAAATAGGCTCATGCAATGTTTATAACTATTTTGCAAAGTATTTTTGAAAATCTGACGCCCTATTTTCGAAGGGAGGGGGCCGGCGATCACAAATTGTGGCCTTCCCGAGAGTTTAAAACCAACAAGCTTCTTGCATAAAAATTGCTGCACCTCATTGTTCTCACTATCCATTCCCTCTGGACCCGGATGTCCTGAGAATGAAATTCTATGTAAGGTGAAAAATACAGATTTTCCACCCAAGAATCCCATCCGGCATTCACAGCTTTTCTGGGCTACGATTTCAAAAATTAAGCGGAATAGGAATAGCAAACCATGTTTACCGTCGTATTTCTCCCAACAATGCGTTGTATATAAGATGACTAATAACGTCAACGATTTTTGGTTCGCATAGCTAACGTTTCACGATTCCCAAGAGCTCTTATGGATGTCAAAAAAGTCGGAAAATGAAAACCGGTCGACCAAGGTGCAAAGAAATTGAAGCATCAGCAGTCGAAAGAAAAAGTTTCGTACGGGAACGTGAATTTCATTATTCACGGCTTTATGGAAGCTTGATTTTATAGGATCCCACAAGCCTACGAATAATAAGGCGTGGGAATTTGGAGCGTCGAACTAAGCGGGTGCTCCTCTTCCACAAGAACAGGCTGCCGGAAATCTATGAAGGAAATACCACATGAACTGGTTGGAAAACTATATTGGCTTATTTTTGACTCCTAATCATTATTCAATATTTACTTCCAACATATAAACTTGAAACTAATGTTTCAATGAAATTAATTTTGAAATTCTGCCAGTACAGGTCTCCGTCTGCATGCCTCATCTGACTCAGGTGATGAGAACGTTTCAAGTTCTGGGTGTTCATAGCCTTCTTGCACAAATACAATAAACACAAGACCAGTTTATGTGAAAGAATGTATTCTACCAAGAATACAGTATGTAGATACAATTATGCACCAACTAGTGGTTGCATCAGGTGACCGTTATTCCCGTTTCGAAGTTTTTATAGCAGTAATATAACAAGAAACCTTATCTCTTGAAATGACCCAGCTGGTTCAAAACAGCAAAATTACTGTTAAACCGGCCATAAACATAATTTATCTCCATTTGATTGCTTTGCCGAAAAAAAAATTCTTCTTTTCCTTTGCGAGGTTTGAACGAGAATGGGGAAAGGAAATCATTAAATGTATAAAGAGCTGAACTGGGGGGGGGGGGGGGGAAAGTCTCCTCAAAACTTTCTTCTACATTTATGTTTCGGAGATTAGAAAGTGAAAATGCGAAAACACAGGAAAACCTAGAGCCCGATGCTGAAACACCTGCTTGTGGACGAATGGTAGTCGTTACCAACTCAACAGTTCTTTACCTTTTCTGAGCTTAGCGTGAAATGAAAGTGAACACGTCAGACTGCCAAAGACATATGTGATTCTCGTAGCCATAAACTCAACTTCATATACCTTCTCTCGATGGGTCGTTTTCTAAATTATTACAATGCAACAAATTTCAATAATGATCTTAGAGGTAGAGAAAATTCCAAACAGCAAATAAGGGAAGTATAGAATGAAAAACTGACGGTAGGACGTTAAACATAAAACAGCAGATAATTTCAAATAATTCCCGAGATGGTACTAATCAAAATCACGAGTCCACCCCCTCAAGGCTAAACGAAGCCGCTCCAGAGACGTACCCAGAGAAAACCATAGAAAGAGTAAGTCCAAGAGGCATGATACACCTGTTACTCACAATTGCTTTGAAATATCCCCTTTTATAGGCTTGTTTGATATTTTTAGTCCATCCTCCCGGTGCTGACTAATACTACAACAGAGCATTGCTGAGCGGATTTTTCGCGCGGATTTATCGCTCAAAAAGTCTCAACAATTACTCATAGCAATCCTATGCTATGATGTCATGTGAGCTCAGAATATTTTGGAAGAAGTGGGAATTTCTCAGATCGCAGCTTACTGTGAGTTGTACTTTCAAAGAGGTGATAACTTACAACTACTACTAAACAACTACTACCGGTCACTGACGGATAAATGCTACATGATGACGAAAGCATAGTGTCACCTCAATGCAGCCGAAAAAAACGCTAAAATGCATCGAAATTAACCACTAATTACTATTTACTATTAATCACTAATTACTAATTACCACTATTTACTCAGACTGATGAGATATAAGATCAAAGCTATCTAGAAATTTTCATACTTCGATCTTTTTTTCGTCGCCCTGCATAGCGAACAATAAAAACAAGTTTATCAGAAAAAAACCGCAACCATAGAAAAATCTGAGTGAAGTGAAAAGAACAGTTCGAAAAAACGTAACTTTACGCATTAGCTTCGAGGCTGAGCTCACGCGTATCCCGAAAGCATCTAGCAGCTGCCACCTAACAGCTTTGCATTGCTTGTCGCAGCAGTTTCAGGAAGTGAAGGTGGGAAAAGGCATTTGTGACCCGACATCAGTTCCGAAACTATCCACAAGTATTGGGTTGGTCTCTCGATTTTTTTTGCTGTTAAAAATGACGGGATTTTTTCTTTGATTTTCATAAAATATTTTTTTTCATCTAGTAAAGATGCGATCTGATCCAGATTCACCATCATATACTCGAGTACTTCAAAAAATGCTGGCATGCAGCATGGTCACTTCGCAGTCTCAACGAACTATTGGCGAAGGAGAAATCAGCAAAGCCAAGTCAAAACATGGTTCAAGCAAAGTAAATCTGGCGATATAAGTGTCACAGGTGTCGCCCATCAAGTTTCGACGACCTGGTACTTCTAGCAGCTGTGGAAGGAGATGAAAGCTTGGCAATGAGAGTGCCGGCCGGAAAGTTCACTCTGGCAACTCGACCTTCGTTCTTTGTCTCAACTATTTACGAAAACTGGCAGGATGGGTCACCCAATAACTATCAGGCAATAACACAGCCGAGCGTTTTCGAATCTTTATGGAATTGATGCAAGAGCGAAAGCCTTAGTCAACAGTGAAAACTTAAAATTGGCGTGCGAGATCACGTGAAAGCGAAATGAAATCCGCGAATGCTTTGCCGCCGGCTCACAACAAGCAGACGGCAGAGCACTTGTGAACGATTACCCAGCAGGCATGTCGGCATAAGTAGTCGTTGCTCTTGTAATCGTTCTCAGCACATAAAGCGGATCCACGGGGATTAGCTTCTACTCCAGAATGTAGAAGACGCCAACAAGCATGGAATTCATGGTGATGTGTTGGTAAACTTGAGTGATGGAATTCTCGACGCCGATGATTAGGCGATAGAAAAATTTTCCGAGGAAGACCATTCTTGCACGTTAAGGTGTTATTCCGTTAAAACTTTAGCAATAATCACTTAGCACTTACTTTTTGTGAAAACACTTTCAACGGCACGAAAAATTCATTAGTCCAAGAATTTCGTGCCACTTCTGGAAGCGGTGTGGTTAGCCAAGGGTTCGTTTGGTTCCCTGTTTGGTTCCTTTTTTTTCGTCTAAATTGAATTCCTAGGCTGAATGAACGAATTTCCACTGGCTGATTTATAGCACACATGTCGTGTACTCAAACACATTTATTTCTCATATGATAGAAATTTTACACGCATTATTGATCTGCTTTTTTATTGCAATTTTGATCCGTCAGAAGAAATCTTCGACGATGAGTTAAAGCTCCAATAAAGACAGACACTGTCAGAATATGTCAAATGTTGAAGGAATACAATGAATGATGACTCAGTTGCAAAAAAACTACGAACCCAGCTACCTTGCACGTGTTCGCCCTGTGACGATTTGCCAGCTTACACAGGCCCGATTACGTGCACAATCGCGCGTGACTTCCGCTCCACGGGACCTACGAATGTTAAAGGGAGCGCGAATAGACGCATGGGAAACAGTACTACGAGTTTATGGATTTCCCCCGTGTTTCATGCTATTCTACCACTGGATGTGAGTTGTAGGTCTCTCCAAACCCCGAAGTCCTGAGGAAAAAACTCTCAAACGCGAAGATTTGAGAGGGTACTGCCTTTGAAGCAGGTATAATCAATAAGGATGCATTCCAGAGAGATCAGGGCTAGATGTATCATTGAGATAATCCAAGATAAAGCGTTGCCGCCCGTGTTAACCATGGGTAAATATGAGTAGTGTCGGCACGTTTGTATTGGGTAATCTCTATGATGCAGGTGGCCACAATTCTTCTAATACTTCCAAGGGCACACACCAACACATAGGCGGCAGTGGATCGTTGTAAGGCAAATTCCAATTTTACCGCACCCAAGCCCTGGCAATATCCCTCAGACTATATGCTTCAAACGAGCGTTCTCCAATCAACTATTTCTTGCGACCTCCCTTTAGAATCCCTCGAGAGCGCGAGTCGTTTTGGGCTAAATGAGACATTTCACCCAACTTCCCGCATTTAGCCGCAATTTTTGAACAGCAGAAAAAGTTTGCAGGCGACAACGGTGAGACGTTAACGCTGAATGATTTTGTAAGATCATGAGATAACCACCCAAACAAAAGTTTTTTTTCTACTTTTTTTCTCATTGGGTCCCACCTTACGACCCGTTTGGACAGGTCTGAACAGAAGGCGCAATGAGATGTGTGGATGCGCAGACAATCACAGTGTCACGTTACATTTGGTGAAACGCGTGGTGCAATTCAGTCCTCAGTCATAGGCTACACTAGGCGTCGATGAGGGTACGTTTTCCGTGGCCTCGAGAAGCACGCGACGCGACCGCGCCGCTCGCTCTATAATACTTCCTGCAGCGGCAAACCATAGGGTTTTCTTGATAGCTAGTTAATTTTCTGAATAGTTAACATCAAATATGATGAGAAACTATCAATAAAACCATGATTTGCCAATACGGCCGACTCCAGCAAGAGCGACGCGATTGCGTCGCACACTTCCTGTGTCCGCAGAAAATGCACCGCCATCGACGCTCACTGTACATAGAAAAACGAAATTTTCAAGATATGTTATCCTAGTGGAGTGGTAATACAAGAACAAATATGTAGTGTGACGAAGTAACGACGCGTTTGTTCGACGTTTAACACTAACCATGAATGATGTAAATAAAGCAATAACAGAGTACACTGTTGCAACGACGGTGCGAAAATTCAATAATCATGGCGTCGCAACGGTACTAACTGTGTCGCTGCAGGGGAATACAATCACCGTCCGTGACGTTTAGGAGCAAAGGAGGCTGTAAACTGAAGAATGTGTCGTTTGATAATCCACAAATCCATAAAGCACTCGGTCTGATTGCGTTTTGCCTCGGCTGTAATGTGTCACATGCAGCTGTTGAACAAATCCTTGTTGAAAATCACGGAAACTAGAAGGAAGCAAATGGTCTGCGAACACAATGCAAAGCAGTGAAGAGTTAAAATTTGTTAATTACAAATTTGCGATAACTATGAATAGCGAATGTGTGATGATTCTGAATACCAGGAAGATTTACTTATTTACTTGTACATCTCGAGTGCATTGAGGCCTCCAGTTGAGTGGACCCGCACACACGCGCCGCACTGGGAGGATCGCCCGTGAGCGAAAACAGTGGGCATTATTCCACATTTGGCTCCAAAATTAACAAGATTTTTTGCGAAACCTTGCGCAGAGAGGTTATTTGAGATGCTGAGCTCGAATAACGCATTCAATTTGCGCTATAATCCCATTTTTGCGGGACTACGGTAAGCATGCGGAAGAGATGATGGAGTTACGATACAAAATGGATACCATATTCGTGTTTAGCACCTCAAATAACCCACTATTTAATGTTGCTGCGGAGAGAAAAGCTTGGAAACTTTGAGCCTCGATAGTGAAAAAGTGCCCAACAGCGACATCAATAGAATTTAGGATAAGCAAACAAATAGAGTGCCTCGTCTGAGATGGCACGATGCGTGTAAGCGGGTCCACACCACTGAAGTCTTCTGTGCAGTTGTACTTATACTGTTTTGTCTTTGATTAATTTGTTGATAGTGCCTCGCAACCACTAAGCAGCTCCCCCGCGATGCGGTTTCCCTACGATTTTGACACCTGCTAACGCTCATTGATGAGACGCAACCAATTAGAGTAGAGGGAGACGTTAGAACCTCTCAGGATTCACGCGATGCATGTCAGATCATGCCAGAGTCGGTGTATCACCGTAGTGAAGCCGCGTCGCGGCAGTCCTGCGTCGCGACCGCGATGCGGTTGCAGCGAAGAAGCCAAGAGTGAACTTGAATGACAACGAGTATGCATTGAATGAATATCTATGGGCAACTTTGTCATGAATAATGGGTATTGCCTGTATACTGTCAGGAGCATACTGCACTTAGCAAATGTAGCAGTTGCGAAGTATTAAAATGCTTTTGATTGAGTGCCATAACTTTATGCAGATGTTTCAAGAACGTTGTGCAAGGGTCGAAGTTCTCCACTTCTGGTAAAGAGATGTTGAAACTGTGGACTGCGTTTGGGTATCGTCGAAACCTCGGGTATATCATAATTTGTCGAAAGAAAGTGGATGTGGGTCATGATGAGGCAAAAGTGGGTGGGCAGTGTGTCTGCGATTGGTTCATTTGAATCCTCGCCCCGCCCTTCAGGACCTACTCGCCCTAATTCGCGCGCGATTTCACCATAGCGAGTGGGGACGAGTCGACGCCGATGGGCGGGAAGACGCCGCCCCATTTTGCCTCATCATGACCCACACCCAAGAAAGTTACAGGAATCCCCAGCACCAACGCATCACTTCGTCACCTGTTTGAACAGGTTAAAACAGAAATTAAGAGGATCGAACGAGGAACGGTGATACCAATGAAATGTGTGGAGGCGCAGACAACCAGAGTGCCACATTGCACGTTATATAGCGAATGCTGGAGGTTTCGACAACTTGAGTCTCACGGTTGAAACTGTGGAGAACCACCGTGTGTCAGTGACGGATATCGAGAAAATAGTTAGTTTAGCAAATTTAGAGCCAACAGATGTTCTAGGACCTCCATTACGGATTTCGAAAATGCTATAATGCGGACAGCTGGCGAAAACGGAAGAATCCACGAGAAATGCGATAACTTCACGGCCGTGTCATGTGGATATTGATCCAGTCATCCGCCGAACAGACGTCTGGCGATGATAATAACATCGAATAACGTGCGAGTCGTCGAGAACTTCCAGGAGAAGCAGGTCTGAAGAGGAAGAGGATCCGCGGCATCGACGGGGAGTCCGACGGGGCGGTCCCGCCAGGATTCGCCTGCCCGGATGGCTCGTCATCGATGCGGGGATTCACCACTGCACTCGTCCAACTTGTTCATCTCCATCTCTACTCTTCCGCCTTATTTCGTAGTGTTTTTCCTCATCGTGGATCCTAAACGTTCCAGATTTTTCTAACTCCACCTTTACTTCCATGACATCACCATCCATGCGCCTTATACTTCGACAACAACTCATTTACTGCGCATCCATGAGGCATTGACAACGTTTTTTCATCCATAAACTTGTTCTACGTCACTTAAAGTGTTTTCTCCCTGGTTCGTACACGTCATACCAACCATTGCAGTTTATGGACTCAATCGATACTGAGTCTACTCCTCAGTAACTAACGTTGGTAACCGATATCCCCTCAGTTTTTGATTAAAACTGAAGGTGTGTTTCGTCACAATGTCCTTCAACCAACCTTTAGACAAAGCTTCGGGACTTCTCCTAGGATATCTTGAATTTGTCCTAATAAATTAAATTTGACACATTGCAGGCCGAGGACATTTTTGCATGGTTGGCCAAATATTGTTTGAATTTCGTCCGGGCCAATCTTATTCGCTGTTTTCTGTATTCAGTAATATAGTCCTGGAAAAAGACCTTCGGAAAAAAGGGGCAATTTTCAATATAAAAGCATAGCTTCATGTACCATTTCTACCACATGGCCTGATGGGGGAACAAGGTCGTGATGCACCATGTGCATCATGTGCTCCGCTGGGTTAATAAGAGAAAGTTATAACCATATTCAGTAACTGCCCATGTATCCTATGCTTAGGACTGAATAAAAATCCAATAATTGCGGTAGTTTGGTTACCATTTTGGGAACCGATTCGATCATTCGAATATTCGGTAAAGAAAAGCCCTACAGCCATTCTAATTTTTGCTGCATCTGTATCATTTGTTGTTTGTTCTTTTGTTCGAAAATTCCAATCTTCGACTTGTCAAAAATCGGGTGTTCCAAATTGAATATATAAAATCGTAACATCACTCGGTTCTAACTGCATATAACGGGAATTGTTTTTACTAACTAGTTTTATTCTATTCAATTTCCAGGGAGAATTTCCATTTACGGTGCTGGAAAAACCCCTTTTTGCATCGCGAGATACCATTCATCTGGGCTCCCGCGCCGCACCACCTACGCGCCGCGGTGAATCGGTTGGACGCTGTTGTATGCAGGGCGGGCTTTCCACCTTTTCTCTATATTTTTGTCATCACTCCGAATTTCTTGCGCGAATATATAGAGAGGAAATCAATACCGGCAAGGACTGACAATCACAGCTCCCAGCTGGTCTGCCGCGTCGCACAGGCGATGCGGTGCGGTAGACCAGGCGAGCGATTTTTGTGATGCAAGAGTAGTTGACCAGCACAGTATGTATCATCTTTAAAAGGAATAGACGCTCAGAATAGGTTTTTCTTTGAATTCAAATAGATAGCATACCAGATGGCACTTAGCGTCCGTTCTCGCTCTTCTTTGACAGATTTTCATATGCTCATTGCTTGCGAACAGCCTTAGCTGTTTCTATTAGATGTTAGATTTTTGGCGATCGATTCACTTTGTTTAGCGTTTTAGTTCTCAATGTTAATCATCGCAGGTGCTGTTACTAAGTTATTTCCACTTTTTTATCTTCCGACTATATCTCTGTCTGCTCGCCAAGCAGGTAGCTTCCAGTGATTGCCCATTGCACTTTTCTTTCTTTTGTGCTAGACCGTGTTTTTCCTCAGCTCTGCAAGTCACATGCTGTGAAGCCTGTCGTGCTGCAGTCGCGTAGCATTATATTGTGTTCATCTTGAAAACACGCTCACTATTCCGACGTGCTTATCCCAAATAAGTCTTATTTCTTCTGCAATAATCTTATTACAGGCTATGGGACGGGCTTCATTCGAGTATGACGAAGTGGGTAACACATTTTATTACGTCCTAGTCTCTTTCTATGCGATTATTCTTATTCCGGTGACATATTTCTTCTTCCCGACAGGAAAAACAGGTATTTTAGCGAATGTTTTTTTTTCATTACATAGTTGTTTTCTCGTTTTTTTTCAGCTTCGCCTAGTCTTGCGTTCCAAACATCGTATTAGTCACATCCGTGATTTCAGAAAGCGTCAGAGTTGATGAACACGAGTGTCAGTGTGTAGGTTGTGTCAAGAAGCGACAGCTGAAGGAGGCGAATAAGCCATGGAAGCGCACGAAAACTATCTTGACAGTTGTGGTAAGCTGGTTTCGAGGAAATTGCTTCAATATTGAATTTTATATTGTTTGTACGCGTTTTTATCACTTCGATGCGGATGTTTAGCTGCTGATTATTGCATGGATAGTCTTCGGCCTAATTGTCAAGAAAGTAACGGAGATTGAAGTTACTTACGAGGAATACAACCCATATCAAATTCTAGGATTAGATCAAGTATGTGGTAACTTTTTACCTTTTCTCACAAGCGACCATTTCCTTGATTTTGCTTCTTTTCTTCACTTGTTTCGTGTTCAGGGTGCTGACACAGCCGCCGTCAGAAAAGCATATCGTGAATTGTCCAAGAAAATGCATCCTGACCGAGGAGGTGACGCACAGATGTTCGACAAGATTGCTAAAGCCTACCAGGCTCTTACTGATGAAGAGTCACGCGAAAACTGGGAGAAGTATGGAAATCCTGACGGGCCAACTGGTGAGCTTTTTGCGTTCCCACACTATTTCGTTTTCTTCACCACTTATGTTCAGCTACGACATTCGGAATTGCTTTACCAAAGTGGCTTGTCAGCAAGGAATACGGTATTTGGGTGCTAGCTTTTTATGGTCTCTTATTTATGGTTATACTACCAGTTGTTGTGGTTGGTTTCGTTGTTGTTATTGTTGTTCTTTTTTTAAATACACATTCACCTGTTAAGTATCTTAATTCAAGGGTGTCTGGTGGTATAATTCCATCAAATATAATGTTGACAAAGTTCTTCTCGATACTACGCAGTTGTTCTACTATTTCTTGCACAAAACACCGAAAATGGAAATAAACCGTAAGTTATTGTGCTGTACTTCTCAAAAAGTATGCATATTCAGAAGGCATATTCACTTTTTTTCGTTTGTAGAATTATTTAATCACACACTATAGTAATATTTAGGCATGTTGATGTTACTGGGAGGATCATTTGAGTTTTGGAAACAGTACAACAAGGAAATCATTGAAAGAGAAACCGATGACGTGGAACTCACAAGGTGTCGATCATTTCCGCTGTTTTTTTCTCTTTGGAGGTTTGCGCGAGGCTCTTATTATTGTTTTAGGCGGATGAAGTCGCTTCCTAATCTTGGCGAAAACAAAAAAGAACGGCCACTTTCGCTCCCGTATTCACTCAAGGCTCGAATTTTAATTCACTCTTATCTCTCGCGTATCCCGCTCGACAATGAAGGTCTTGAATATGATCAACGGTTTGTTTCAGACTTTATGGATTTTATTGATTTTCATTATGGTTTTATTAAGTTGGAAAGGGTCTTTTATTGCATTTGTAATGTGTTTTGCTTCAAAAACAGTGGTTAGTAAATTTATTATCATTAGAAAGCAGAACGATATTCTAGCGTTCTTGTGGCCTTATCGTTGTTTTAACTAGTTCCAGGGAGTTTGTTTCACTTCCCACCTGGATTTGTTCATTAGTTTTTTTTTTCGCGATCTTCTTGTTCATGTTTGCTTTCCATCCTTTTGGTGCTCATTCTATTCAAAATCGCTGCAGTGACAGCGGTAGTTCGCAACTTGCTTATCAACCGACTTTGGGCTTTACGATTATTTTTTTTTATAAAGACATCACTTGCGGAATTTCCATTTTTTTTTGAAGTGAGTCTTTTAACATCTAGTCGGCTGTAGAGAATTATAACAGCACGTAGAACACGAAGAATGACCACCTACCTACGGAGACATTGCTAGGACGATGATGTCAGTGTGGCCTTTTGCTGCACGCCCGCGCCGAAAAGGCCATGTTGAAGCACATGGAAGACGGCATCAATTTCGTGGATTTTCCGCATGTTTCGCCCTATTTCATCCTTACCGTTCTCATCAGACTTCTCTGTCTATTAAACCCCAGGGGTGAGGCGGAAGCACCTAGCACTTCGGTAATAGTATTACTTATTGGTTCTTTTGTGGCTTTTTCACTGCTTTAATTCCGATGTTCATAATAGCTGTATGGCGCGCATTTGAGCTCATTAGGACGAACAAATATTCATTGTCATCGAATTGTATGGCGTTGCTTTTGTTATTTGGCAGTCTTGCAGCTATATTCTTGCTCGAGTGCTGCGCCTCACCGAGGAAATGATTTCTATGTCACAGCAGCTTACCTTCTACACACAGGTTTGTTATCCTTCTAAATTTTGCTTCTACTAAGAGTTCTTTAGTTCAAAATGTTTTTTTAGATAAAAGTCCCAATAGAGACATTGGATAACTTACTCCGCTTGCAACCAATGTTCGTGCAAGCCTTATGGCCAAAGAATAGTCCTCTGCTTCAACTTCCTCATATCACGGATCACAACCTCCCTTATCTCAGGAAGGTTTGTGCAAATTACTCATGTTTGTGGCTCTCGAAGTTTTATTGAATCATCAAGTTTTTGTTCGTTAGCTTCGGTACTTTGTCAGTCGTTTAACACTTCAGGGACGCATATTTTCCTGTGGGGATCTCGCGGCGTTGGATGGTGAGAAGAGACGAGCTCTGCTCAAGTCTCTTTCCGATGAGGAGTATCGTGACGTATTGGTTGTTTTATCATCAATGCCTCGGCTTTCTATCCAGACTAATATCATTGGTAGGTGGATTCTAGCACTTGTTCTTAACATCTACATTGTTTTTCGTTCGGCTCATTTGATTTCCCATTTCACTTGACTTTTTTAGTGGAAGGAGAGGACGATGCTTATGAAGTGACAGCAGGTTGTGTTGTTACCATCAAAGTTACGCTTACCAGGACTAGTTTGCTGGATCCTATCGTGAGTTAATTTAAAAATTTCGTGAGTAAGCAAGCTTTTTTTTGAAAATAGAAATATATGAAACTTTGGGTGCCGTATATGGATTCGCGAAGGGTTTCTTTTGTGCTAGAAAAAAAAACTTCATTAATTTGATCCGGGAAGCGATGACCTTCATCGCAGAGTACACAGTGTCGGCTACTGTTTGCTAGTTGTAAGATGCGTAATGATTCTGTTTCGATCAATCACACCAACTCGAGACTCGATGTAAAACGAGTTGGCGTCGTTTCTCTTGCACAGAAGCGCTGTAAGTTTTTTTGTGCCTTCCGCAGTTCTAGCCAGATGTTGTGGCATGTCACTAATCAAAACATTTTCTATGTAGAGATGAAGTGGAGTGCACTCGGTGAGACTTGATTAATAGGGAAAGGTGGTGTGAGGTGGAGAGGTTGAGGGAAGGGGAATAGAATCAAGTTTTGCTTGGAGTAGGCGACGGTTTTAAGTGTGAAGGACGCTCAATGACGAGCAAAGTTGTCAGCTGGTTCTAAGCTTGACTTCTTGGAGTGAGAGAAGGTTAAGAGGAAAAGGGTGAGTTATTTTCATCTTCCCCCATCTTGCCTGAGTTACAGGTAGACCATGAGGAAACGAACTCTTGTACAATGCTCGCACCTTCTAACTGCATCACTTATTGGCTCATGATTGAAACTATGAACAAGTTATGGAATTTGCCGTTACCATTGGAAATAATGTTTTGGTTTAGGCGGCTGGCCTAGAAGACCAAAGAGTTCATGTAGGCGAAGAGGCTGACGGAGATGCTAGCGGGTACAGTGACCAAGAAGATGAGGAAACTCCGCTCGGCGGTGGGGATCAGGTTGTCAAAGAGGAGGACAACAATCAAGTCAAGGTGGTTTTTTTCACTTTGTCATAGTTTTGGTGTTTTGCATCTTTGGAAGAACTATGTTCAGAAGAAAAAACCTTGGGAGAAGAACAAACCACAGAAGAAGAAGGGTGGTGCTAAGAAGAAACCTCAAAAACAACCCAATAAAAAGGTAGCGTTTTATTTTGTATCTCTTGTGAGCGGTGATGATATGTTCTTATAGGCTGTGACGGCTCCAGCAGCACCCGTTGTCGTCGAGGAAGAAGAGAAGAAAGAAAATAATAAAAATGATAAGGATGAGGAGGATGACGATGACGATGTGCGTTAAGTAAACTGTATACCTTGAATATTTATTTGTCAACCTTACACACGACTAGTGGTTGGTAAAATATTTGCAGGGATCAATGTCGTCGTCGGACTTGCCTCCCAAATTCGAAGAGGAAAGCGACGTGGACGACGACTGGACCGAAGGCAGCGCGAAGAAGGTAATACAGGGAACTCCAAACGGCTGCGTGCAAGGGGCGGGGCCGCGGCGCAGCTCTCTTAGGCAGAGACACAGCGGTTATGCATGTGGCTCTGCTTTGACTGCTTCTGCCAGCAGCAGACAACCGAGTGCCACGCCGCGCCGCTGTTCCGCCCCTTACACTCCGCCATTTGCAGCTCCCCTACGCTTTGTTGCGAAAATTCCTTCACATGTTTTGGCTAAGCGTACGCAATTACAGGTCACATTCGACGCGAAATCACATAAAACACATTTGGTTCATAGTCCTTACTTCCCACCGGAGAAGTACGAGTGGTGGTAAGTCATGTTTGAACTTAAAGACTATTTTGTTGTTTCCTTTTTGTTGTGGCTCAATACAGTGGTTCAGGTGGTTGGTGTTAACGATGCTGGACAAGAAGCAGCGTCGGTTAGTTTGTCCCACGGTGGCCTGCAAAACGCTGGTGGACGAGCAGACGGTAATTTTGAGAATATTATCTTTTATAAAATTCTTTGCCGGCTCTGCTATTAATCCAAGTTGTTTTGATAGCTGTTCTAAATGTTGAGGCGTTAGATCTTTCATTCACTCAGGTCGAGATGCGGTTTTCTGCTCCACCAGTAAAAGGCATTTATCATTTCCAACTTGCTGTGCGATCCGATTCTTACATGGATTGTGATTATAACAAGGATATCAAGGCGAGTTCTGGTATTCAGTTTTCGGGGCCTTTTAAAGTTTTATTTACTTTAAAAATGTTTTTTTTCTATCGAGAACCCATTTTACCACGTGACTCCATGCCATATCACTTTGTCGCTCTTATCACTCTGTCGTTTTTATTCGTACCGATTCATCCTTTTGACATGTGTACAAAACAGAATACATTAATGTTATTTTCAAAAACTGCAACTTCTCTCTAGCAATTCAGCAAACATTTGTCTAATGCGGCCCGAATAGCCTATTTTTTCTTCTCGCTTCGATAGTCAAGTGCAATTTTCACGCAACGATGTCTTTTTTGTCTCGAATTTAGATTAAAAATTCGGAGCCATATCCTTCAGACATGATCCGATGCTACATTACTTCTTTCCCTAACTGTTCTTTAATATTCCCACCATAGGTGCGATAGGGGTGAGAACGCCCCTGCCAAAGTGAAGAGGGTTACAGGGCAAAAAGTGAAGGGTGTCGACCGGAGGGGGGAGGGCCTTTCTGCTTCCTTTTAGTAAGAGTTGTGGTATTGGTAAGTAAGTGTCAATGCCCTATCCATTGATGTAATACCCAACATGTCTTCAAATGCCATGGAAACTGAGCAAATCTTGCAATATATTTCTGCAAACACACCGTTCAACAGTTTCATGAAACCGTAAGATAGCGATGAGTCATCGCTATCGTGCTGCAGATGCTCTAGGATACTGCTTTCAAATGAGGAAACAGCCATTGATTACATGAATGAAGATAGTCCTCAACGCACCTTCATGATATTGTCCACTCATACATACACAAGTGCACAACATTTCTTCTCTCCTACATACAAAAATTTGACGCTGAAATTACACCTGCTTTTCAGCTATTTTTGCTTATTACAGCTTTATTCGGAAAAGAAACCTAGGAGTGAAGGGTATCTATGTTCTCCTCCTCCAATCCCCTAACTGATAAACCACATCTCGTTTCATGTGGTTGCGCGTCTTTTTCTGTGAGGAGGGGGTGAGAATGTTTCTGAAGCCATTCTCACCCCATACGCGCGCCTCTCTTCCCTCATCGCACTATCTCGCCATTTGTCTAACAACGGGCACGAGAATGCCCCGTTGTTTCGGCTCACCCACCCTATTTTTCAACCAGAAAAGGGTTTCCCTCATACATTTGTATATGGGCGGAAAGCGCATCCTTTCTAGTATGTATACATATAAATACTTACCACTTTCTCGGAAAGACAAGACGAAATCCTTTGAAAAACACCTAATTTGTAGAGTTTTCGACCGTCCTGTTGGTACCACTTTTTTGCCTGCTCATCTTACACTAACTATCACAACTCATACACGAAAATGAAGAGAAAATCTTTGCAAATTGTGGAGGACTATCCTCTTTCCGATTAGTTCACGAACTTTTCCATAATAATCTTCGAAACATACATGCTATGTTTTTCATACCCTTATGTGTTCAAAAATTTCTCCGCAAACATGCTATCTATCGCTTCCCACTTCTAAAATGTAAACTCTACTAGGTTTAAGCTTCAATTAGATACCCTTCACTCATATCTAATTCTTTATCCTTCACATAGAAATTCGCTCGTCATTTTCCCTGTCTGCGGCAATGGTCACATTGCGCGCTCCATTCAACACTAAAGTCATTTCGATTCCTGACTCCTTTATTCACATGGACAGCAATAGAATTGATCCTCTATCATTGAATTTGTTCAGTTTCACCTTACCAAACTTTTGATTTCTTCATTTCCTTATCTTCTGTAACTGGTTTGGTGAAGGGGGTCTATTGGCCCCCTCCCAAAGTGAAAGGGGTCTGAGCCTTGGCTCGGACTATCGCACCTATGATTCCCACTCATTCTTGAACATATGGTGTGAATGACATTTCCCAAGTCCGGTCGTCATTGAACCTCGGCATAGTAGTCAGTTAGTAAACTTGTTAGCCGAACACGAGGTTAGTAATACTCTTTATTGGCCAACGTTTCGGCGGCTTCGCCTTCTTCAGGGCCTGAAAGGATCAAACGATGTATGAAGGTAGCCGCACAAACGCCTCTTCAGTCAAACATTAGATCGAGGCCATACTCAAGAAACCAGCGAACCCCTAGGAAGTCGGAATCTCACCTCTGCAAGTCCACCGAACGCTGGTGTTGTCAGTGACGACCGAACGCGTTAGACTTGTCAGTAGAGTGAGACTTTCTGCCACAAGTCATATCTCGGCTTAGATATCACATAATTTGAGATATGGAAGGAGTTCATTGGTTATGGTGGGGCACTCCTCTTTGCGGTTCATTTTTGGATTTTTGGTGTGAATCCAAAACGCTTCGAGAGTTTTGCGTGCGGAAATCTCAGTTTCGAATTCAAGGATTGTGGTTTCTACTTCATAATCGACACCGTCGTGTACTCGCATTCGATGACAACCTAGAGGAGTAGATGTACGAGAACTCGATTTCCCCTCAAGGTGTTCCTTGATTCGAACACAGAGTGGCCGTGCAGTTTCACCAATGTATTCGTCACCGCATTTCCTACATTTGATCATGTATATGACACACGATATCATGCAGTCACCTTCTCTGCCAAACGGGCAAATTACGCAGTTAGGTGTTATGCAGAGGCGGTCATAAATACGGTTCCGGACTAATTGGTGCTTCAGGTTCCTTGGTGGTATTTCTACGATCGTGACCAAATCTTCCAATTCTGCTCTCCTCAGACAGAATCGCGTGGCTCTGCTAACATCATCGGAGATGAACGGCATGCAAAACTGGATTTTGTTTTCAATACTGGTGTGCCCCTTTCGCGTTTGATTGCTTCGCCGCCAACTTTGAGATCTTCCCGAAGCATAACCGTTAGAAATTGCAATAGCGGTAGCTAAGCCAAGTGACTCTTGTTTCTCTTCGCTCCCAGAACAGACTCCCGCTGCGGTCTTGAACATGTTGCCAAAGGCCATCATTGGCAACATGTTCAAGACCGCAGCGGGAGTCTGTTCTGGGAGCGAAGAGAAACAAGAGTCACTTGGCTTAGCTACCGCTATTGCAATTTCTAACGGTTATGCTTCGGGAAGATCTCAAAGTTGGCGGCGAAGCAATCAAACGCGAAAGGGGCACACCAGTATTGAAAACAAAATCCAGTTTTGCATGCCGTTCATCTCCGATGATGTTAGCAGAGCCACGCGACTCTGTCTGAGGAGAGCAGAATTGGAAGATTTGGTCACGATCGTAGAAATACCACCAAGGAACCTGAAGCACCAATTAGTCCGGAACCGTATTTATGACCGCCTCTGCATAACACCTAACTGCGTAATTTGCCCGTTTGGCAGAGAAGGTGACTGCATGATATCGTGTGTCATATACATGATCAAATGTAGGAAATGCGGTGACGAATACATTGGTGAAACTGCACGGCCACTCTGTGTTCGAATCAAGGAACACCTTGAGGGGAAATCGAGTTCTCGTACATCTACTCCTCTAGGTTGTCATCGAATGCGAGTACACGACGGTGTCGATTATGAAGTAGAAACCACAATCCTTGAATTCGAAACTGAGATTTCCGCACGCAAAACTCTCGAAGCGTTTTGGATTCACACCAAAAATCCAAAAATGAACCGCAAAGAGGAGTGCCCCACCATAACCAATGAACTCCTTCCATATCTCAAATTATGTGATATCTAAGCCGAGATATGACTTGTGGCAGAAAGTCTCACTCTACTGACAAGTCTAACGCGTTCGGTCGTCACTGACAACACCAGCGTTCGGTGGACTTGCAGAGGTGAGATTCCGACTTCCTAGGGGTTCGCTGGTTTCTTGAGTATGGCCTCGATCTAATGTTTGACTGAAGAGGCGTTTGTGCGGCTACCTTCATACATCGTTTGATCCTTTCAGGCCCTGAAGAAGGCGAAGCCGCCGAAACGTTGGCCAATAAAGAGTATTACTAACCTCGTGTTCGGCTAACAAGTGAATGACATTATTATCTCCATAGGAATCTCTATTTCTACTCGATGTTATGACTACGTCTCACCCCGTCCTTTTGTTACAGGGAACTCCAAACGGCCGTGCGCAAGGGGCGGGACTGCGGCGCGGCTCTCTTGGACAGAAACACAGGGGCTTTGCATGCTGGCTGTGGTTGTCTGCTTCTGCCAGCAGCAGAGGACACGACTCTCACGCCGCGCCAAAGTCCCGCCTCTTGCACACGGCCGTTTCAAGTTCTCTGTACATGATTACTACATGAACTACCATTGGTCTGAGATGTTGTGAGTTTGAATGTCAATCAACTGAAACAGTTTGAAAGTTGGTTCGGGAACATAAAACATGGTGGCGTTCCATGCAATGATTTTGGCAGTAGATTTTGACTGAATTTTCACCAGTTATCTGACTTGAGTCGGCTTGGTTTCATTTTAAAAAGAAGGCCGTGGATTACGCTTTTGATTGTTGTGTCATGGCCGTTTTTCCTCTTTCTACGGCATGCTTCTGTTGAGCAGATACAGCCTATTTGAGTGATTGTGATCTGTGATTCTGTGATCGAAGTATCATGGGCTGAGATGCGGTCGCGTCCAATCGATATGGAACATGAATAATAGTGCACAACAGCGGTGACTGCCTTGAATCTGTGAATGCACTACAAATCACATCTTTTCTGACAGACTACTTGTAAAGAACAAATCCGTTGTCCCATACAATAAGTTGCTCTGTTTTCAGCTGGAAGTGAAGGAAGCAAAGGAAGTGGTACTCCCCAAATATGAAGACTCTGAGGATGAAGAAGAGAAGTTGTTGGGTTCAAGTGACGAGGAGTACACTGAAGGCTCGGATTCAGATGAGGAGTAGAAGGAATTGTTCATGGGTACCCAACAACATTTCATGCATTTGTGCTCAAAGATATCCTAACGAGGGTACGCTATTTCCTCATCAGCTGTTCTCGTGATCGGCGCTTATTGCGGAGACGTTTCCATTCGAGTCATTTTACTCATTTCCCATTGTGATAAGCAGATTTCTGTATGAAATAATTTATTTGTTATATGTAGATCTTCTTACAACTTGTCATAGATGAGATATTGCTGTAGCGCTATCAGGTACAGTTGTTTAGCGTGGATCTCAGCTGTCCGCTTTGATGAAGTTGGAACAAATCTGAGGCACCTAAAATTCACCATGTGATTGTTACATCTGGCTTTTCTCTATCAAATCGGGCGTGGTCTTATCGGGGGTAACCGTGTTTTTCTCTTTTTCCCTTTCAAACCAGGACGGGAATCCTCCCTGGGTAAGACTTCAGCATATTTAAGATCATTTAGAGTTGAAATTGTTATTCACTAGGTTTTCAATTTTGAGAAGATTAGGTGGTATTAGTATATGGGGAAGTCAACCCAGGGAACATTCCGTTCTTGCCTTTCAGAGTCAAAAGAAGTGCGACGATGTCTGTATATGGACGGCTGTTACATTGTTGCGTTCAGGCATCATGCCGTTTTGTTTGTTTTTTCGTGGCGATGAAATTTTTATCCGATGCTATTTGAAATAATAAAAATTCGGGAGTTTTTCGGTGTTGGTAGTTGCTAGTGAAATGAAAGGGATTTTTTCACGGAAACTTGGAAAAATCCATGATGAATGCGGGGTGGTATTTCTGTGATTGGGGGTGTTTACCCTATTGATGAGTGACAGGTAAAAGGTGAATTTGGGTGCGCTAACTCGGTCACCATGGGTAAAACCAATAATACATGTAGGCCCAGTTAACAAATGAATGACTGTAGCCAAATTTACCTCCAATATTTTGTCCACATATGAAAATGTACGGGAAAGTGTCTTGTCCGGTGATTCGGATGAGATCCACTGCCAGCTGACGCTGCCAGTCCTCATGACCAGCAAACTCTGAGACAAAGTTCCTTTTTTTCCGGAAGTGTGACGAATTTCTATTTGCTCACCCAGAAAATGTGCTGCGACGTCTGCATAGCTCACTGCGAGCAAATGTTTTGCTCTCTGACAGGGAACACACTGGACAAGCGTGTACATCATGATCGGATAGCGTCGTGCTTGGCGTTCAATGTATCCTAGAATTCGAAGTCATCGAGATTTGTGGAAGTATTGAAAACACAATTAGATCATTGTTGCTATTTCTATTTGATCTGGGGTTCGTTTACCAGTAGTTCTAGGAAAAAACTCACCGGCGTACGAGTACCCTAGTGAAGCGGGTGATTTCCTGTTGTTATGGAGTATGCGAGGCTGAAATATTGCACTTTTTTCCACAAGATTCTACAAAATTTCAAAAAACTAAACTGGAGCTTTTTACCATTCCTTGCACTACCAGCTGCGTTACAAACTTTCATCCCTACAACTTCTATGTCTTAGTTTTTATAGCAAAGCCTCACCTGCGGCGGCAATCCGCTACTCGCCGTCCTTTGTTGTTCATGTGGAATGAAGCTTCCTATCTGTCCTTGCCAATCGTAAGGCTGGTTACTATTCCCGTGATTTTCATTGATGAAACCTGTCTGAATGACCTCCATTTAATTGTATCCCGAATAAGAAACAAAAACTGAAGTTGGTGAGACATCGCATATGATTTATTATCGGCTTTAGGGCAAGTAGTAGTTGCGTGCGTTCGACGTGCGTGCGCTTATGTACTGTACGACGGCGCGCTCGTAGCCTGGAAGCAGGTCAGACGCATGCGTTTGTGCTTCTTGATTCGTGGGTGTTCCGATGATATTTTCAGACAAGGTGTACGTGGAGCGTTAAACGGTCTTCCTGGGAAATCCTTGGCGAATGGATGCGAATGTATGACACGCGATCGATGCACTCATGTAGTACAAATTGTCGTTATATCCGAGAAATTATTCTCCTTAGAGTATGCTGTGGTAGGGACGATGTTTCAACTTTTATTTTTTCTATTTTGCAATCAGACTCACCCACCTGTCCATCCGTAAGTTTTGTCGTTTGCGGTCGTCTCCGTGGATATCCTAGGTTGATGAGTGGAGGTTGCACAGCAACTGCAACTGGTGTTTTGTTCTGAGTATTTGTATGTTAAAATAGTAAAGCAAGAAAAAAACGAAAATGAGGTATTTCGAAGCATCCTCTCCGGATCTTCTTTGCTATGCTGTTATGAGGTTTTTTTTTGGTTACGACAACACTTAAACATTTTGTAATAGAAAGGAATGAGAAGAAATGTAAGCTTAATTTTACGCTGCATTTCATTGTTTTATTGTTTTTATCTGATGATCCACTCAAGTGAAAGTTCACTTTGTCGAGTTGCTGTATTTTTTTTGTTGAGAGAGGTACAGCGCCGGTCAATCACTTCCGCATCCCAGAAAACCGCTCACCTGGTCTGCTGGGGTCCGAGACAAGAGGTGCGCTCGCTCGCTACCTGGGTCATGTCGCACCTCGACCGCACCTTCCCACAGGCAGAGGCAGCCATGGCTACAGTATCCATCTTCCTCTGAACCCTTCATAGCTAGAGAAGACAGCTAGTGAGACAACTCGTACGAATCGTCGCGCGCAATTTACCGTCTTTGCAGTGGTAGTACAACTTGATAAAATAGAAAAGAACTAATTCGCGCAAAACCTTTTTTTGATATCTCAACGCAAGTGAATAAGTATGATTTTCAAGATTAAGCTCTCAATCACTGATTGATCTTCTGAGTCACAAGGGCATCCATAAGATTCCGGCCTAGTCATTTGAAGTTCTTTTCATCTTGTTAATTCATTTATTTAATTCAATAGGTTTCATGGGGATTTTCACCACGTTAGCAGATATACCTGACGTAGACGCTTTTTGCTTTCTTTTTCTGATTCCGCTGAAGTGCCTTATCAAACTTTATTTTTAACTTAATCATTGGTCTTGTAGATCTGCCTGACTTCACTCATTACTCCGTGCTTACGACATCAAGTCTTCGCACGGGAATTTGCTAATTGTTACAGTACAAAAAAAACGCTAGAGAATGCCTTTTTCGCTTGAGAAAAGCTTCCAAGACTTTTCGACTGTTCAACTGATATCTCGACTGTTAAACTGCATCATCGAGAAGCTTATGGAGCTGCGTAGTCTAAAACTTTGCTCAGAAAGTAAAAGAAAGGGAGCTTCGGGTAAATCCTTGCACATTCACTGCTCTCAGAATCAATCTTTCTTATTCGTGTTTTATTTCGTTGCAATTTTTCTTTGGTGGAGCTTGAGTTCATCAGTCACTGAGTGGTGCTTGCGAAAGTGACCTAGCACTGCGGAAAAGATCAACTTTGCCTGTAGCATATCCTTAGGAAGGAATATTTCCTACAAGCGGAGAACTAGGGAGTGGGGGATCACCTGATAACACTTCAAGACAAATTAGTTAGTCATAGACGTGCTCTCCGAGTTTCGATTACATAGTGGCAAAAATATGAATGATGTTCAAAATTGCAAAATACGAATGATGTCCATGTTAGAGAAACCTTTGGAATGGTAAAGTCCAAGTCATCGATTATACTTGCATGGTTGCTGAGATAGATTCTGCGTGATGAAAGGGGAAAATCAGGCGGTGGTTCCCAACTACCAATATTACTGGAAGAAGCTTTCAGCATAGTCGACAAATTTTAGCCACATTCTTGATTATTTATACGTTTTGGCATTATTAGTGCGTATATAGTGCTGACAGTGGATTTTCTTGTTGCATGGGTGAATGCGATTTTGGCATCCCAGCACCAAAAGTTCCCAACTACTTCAAATAACAGCGCATTACCCGATCCATACTATGGTGTCCGCGTCTTCTGTACACCTTCAACGCCCTTCTGCCGCGCGCGACGTTTCTGGCGGCAAGGCTCGGTTCGTGAGACACCCTACATTAGCTGGTAACATCTGATGCCGATATGGGCAGCTCCTACACGACACCCGCAATCATAGGTGCGAGCGATGTGCGACAGAGGTGCGAGGAATTCCCGAGCTCACCTCCTGACCGTCACCCGTCTGCTGCGGCACGCCTCCTGATTGGCGCAGCTGACCTGTAGGGCGCTGCGCTTGTCGGGCAATGCCTGTATTGATATTTTATTATGTGTTCCACCGTTTCCGCAATGAAAGCAGAGACACCAAAAAGAAAAACGGCGGGAACAGGTTCATCGTGGTGCGCAGGTGCTGCGGCGCGGGAGACCAGGGTGGTTCTCTGTGATGCAAAAATGAGTGACCTGCACTGTACGTTCTGACATCAGGTTTTGTCCCTGGAAATATCCCAATATTCAGGGTAATATAACTTCTTCTGGATTAAGTCTTACGATTTACTGCAGGAATCATTCTGGAATTCTGAGCTGCTTGATGCTGTTAGAACTTCTGTGCAAATTGAATACTTTTTGACGAAGAGAAATTCCGAATCCGTCTCTTTGTCGCATCAAAGCATTACTTCTTCGTTACGGGTCGCTCGTTCACAACTCTCTCAAAAATAAAGATACTCCAGTTTTTCTGGAGCCGGTGAATTACATATTTGTATTGCGACGAATGAAATGGCTCTAAAACGTGGTCGCTTCAATCCTACGAATAAGAAATCTGCACTTTCAATGCTATTACATTTTCTGCAGTACGGGAAGCTCTGTAATGAACTGCCGATCTGACGTAAACGAGAAACTCACTTATCCGAAAAGTTCTGAGTATCTCTGCTTTTGAAAAAAGTTGTGAAGTAGAGACACTTTGTGATGGTTTGCTACGTATGGCGCGTCTCTTTTGCTCTTTAGGAGCAACATCGAAACGGACTATCCAAGACTTCAAAATTCATGAAGTTTTGAAAATTTTTTTTTACTGAGGCTCAAAAAGGCTCTCTTCGCTTTGATCAAAGATTAAAGGGGCTTTCATACATTTGCCGCGGCGGCGGTGCCTCCGCCGCGGCAAAAGTGGGTGCGCGGCAAAAGTTGCCGCGCAGCGACAAAATACCCCCTCGACCATTCCTTGCTGCTTGCCGCTGGGCGACGTCGCCGGGCGGCGCCGCGGCAAAAAAGTAAACAAGCTCTTGTCGCGGCGACGTCGCCGCGGCGCCGCCGCCGCGACGTCGCCGGCCTATGCTTAACCATGGGCGACTGCCGCCGCGGCAAATGTATGAAAGCCACTTAAGAAGAAATTCACGTCTGAGTTAATTATTGGCGTGTGGTTTTTTGAGCTCCAATCAGGTAGGATTGAACGAATTCACTAGTCATATTGTAGGTGTCCTTGCTTGAGGCATCTCTATCGTAGACAGCAGCTGGTTTTTCAAATGACCTCTTCCTGTGCTTACACAGGTTTCAGGAAATCTGGTCAAATCGCTCGTGACACAAGGTCGGTTACAACTCCCTTCCTTCCAAGATTTTTTGGGGTAGGCTTTAGAAGACTCCGACCATCCATGCATGATATGTCACGACTAAGTCTTAGCTACTACGTGCTCATCGTGGATAGGACCACCAGATGATTACAGTGGTCAGAACAGTCTTTCTATCTAACAGGCCATTTTTGCTACTTTTTTGCGAACTTAGGACTGAGAATTAGCAGTAATAGCAAATATAGTTAGTTTTTGGAACTTTGAGAGACTCCCGGTTCTAGAAAGTGACTTTTGCGAACTCGTTCAGTCCCAGTTTACAAAGCAAAATTCGTTCAGAAGTGGTTTCACGGGTGATTTCCTTGGCTTGTAGGGATATTTTACCTCACTCACTTAATTTTCAATCCTATGAGCTCCGCTTCAGATATGTTAGTGGGTACTACTAAATAAATTATCCTTGAAAAAAATCTTGTGAAATAATACCTTCGCGTCAAGGGTGGTCAGAGCTGAAAGCTTCGTTAAATCTTTCCAGACCAGGAAAGAGTTCTGTCGGCAAACTTGCTGTTGTATACGGTAGGAATTGCTCCAGCAAACATACGAATAACATGACCTGTGAATTGGCTCTATCACCGCTGATTAGGACTTAAAAAACCAGGCGCCAATAATTCATGCGCACCCTGTAGTTACCGTGGGACCACGCAAAAACACACCACTAAGTGGAAGAGTCCAACAACGGACATTGAGCCGTTGATTTATGATCTCCAAACCGAGAGCTCTTCTCAAGTTCTACATATCCGCTTTGCTATACGTAGGAAGTGGCATCGTCCATATTTGAGTGGGAGGTATCATATTGCCTTCTCATTCCAAGTGTGTCTTCTCAGTGGAGGCATTGTCAGCAGGGGTCGTGTCGTGGCTGTCAGCTAGCGGTCTGTTTGCTCGTCACGATCTCCACACCACTGCCCTTCATGAGCAACGGTTCCGCTTGGTAAGAGCATAGAGATAGTTATGTGAACGAATGGGCAAGAAGATCGTTAGATCTCTCAAATATGTTGGATCTCTCAAATGAAAAGAGTTACTGCGTCAAGGGCAGGACAAATGGGAGAATGACGTTAAGGGGAAATTTCATTTTCTGTTCTGTTTTGTTTACCAATCGTCAGCTAGATTCAGGAAAATAAGATTGAAGTCTCCTTAAGCAATTCAAGAGGCGAAAACTACATTTTTTTCGACAATATCACAACAACTTAAACTACCAAACCCGTTGCTGTAATGCACAGGAGCGTAAAAAGGAGTTTAAATCCTCACCTATCCTGTGCTCCTCCTCCACAGCAGGAAAAGGAAGCGAAATCTGTCGTGTTGGCTCAGATTCGTAGTCCGGATAATCAGCTAGCGTCTCAGTTGCATTTTTGAACCTCCGCGCTAGTGTTGAAATGTCAACCCGCGTCAAGGCACCAATGATAAAACTAATGTTGCTAAGGAGCAGAAGAATCAGCATCACAGCGACGAGGAAGAAAATCGCAGACGGCACTCTCGGTTCAGTGGGATCAGCTCGGTCAAATATGGAAAAGCTGCTCGGCGACTGTCCGTTGGCTCTCCGTAGGCTTCGGTGCAGATCCGCCTCCTCGCGTATGAAATCTAAGCTCGCGATTGTGTCAGCCAAGAGAGGAACTTTTATTCTATAATACACTAGGCGGCATACCCGGATTCGCTCGGGAACTTTGCTACTCTCGGCTTTTCAAACTAATGTGAATAGTTAGTGATACTGGTGCAATCATTCAAGTGCTCATCATTTCGGTGATAATTGAATAATCTTGTTAATCTTTTTTTCCACCAATATGAAAGTGAGGAAGTCGATAAAGCCAACAGTTCGATAATTTCATGCAAAATGGTTGCTATATTCGGGTTAAGCTCGTTAGAGAACCGCAGCAGACATGTTCTCGCCCGCTTCCGAGTGCTAGTACAGAAATCGATATGACCAATAAATCAATGAGCATTGTGCAAAATCACTGATATATTCGTGTTTAGTGCATTCGGGAACCCTGCTTTAACCAACCCCTGTTATAATAGTAGAAATCGATAAAATCAATAAATCGGTATTTTGGCGCACAATGGTATTAGGTTGTCCCATAAATAACGGCCGTTTTGGAGGTGCGCATTCCAAGGTGCGTGACTCAGCTCAAACTTGAGATTTTCCGTTGAAATAAAAAAGTATTATGATCAGCATTTCCTGCACATTTTAGCAGTACAGTGAAACTTATGTAAGGAAGGAAGCCGAAAGCAGAGGATTCAACGAAGTGCGAAAGGTCAATTTTCAGTACACATTGATTCGCATGAATTTTCTAGCCGAAAAGTGGATTCACCGCAAGTTCGAAAAGATTCCATATTAGGCAAAGATTTGGCCAACACAATATTACAAGGAGAGATCCAATGTCTTACTCAGTGAAATTTTTCTTGTTAGGATGTAACCTGTGTGGATTTGTCCGCCCCGCCAGTGGACATGCACTTCTTCGGATCACCAAAACTGAGGCATTTTCAACCGAATCTCGAAGCCAAGCCCAAAATGGTAACAGGCGCGGCATTTAGTAGATTGTGCTCGTGGCTCGGTCTAGCTACGTACACCTCGAGCAGTACTTCATCTATTAGGAAAAACCACCTTTTTCTGAGATGTCGAGGTTTGTTGAACTTATACAGATCTCCCTCAGCGGTGCAAAAAAGTCAAAAGTCCATTTTATTAAGCAATGTCCACTCATCACTAAAAGAGGCCCACTTTTCCCGAAAATCTAGCAGCAGTGTTTATTAGAGGGATTAAAGCAACTGGTGTCGCAAGTTAAGCACTGACCAGCAATGCTTTTGTTCAAAATCCACTTTGCCCATTTTTCGCCATGTTTGGCTGCCAAGAAGGCAGAGCGACCAGTGATTTAGTTGCGTCCAACCAGGCTGCTAATATTTTTACGGACTGTTTCAGAATTCTCGTCTCGCCTCCAGAACTATGATTTCGTTTCTAACAAGTTTCGTGACCATCACCTGGCAAATTTGAGAACTCGTATCGTTCTGGAAGTGTTTCTGTAGTCGCAGCTTCTGCACGCTTACAACCCGACTACCTGGCCAAATACAAAGCTAGCACCAAATCTCGCTTTTATCCTATTAGGGCGAAAAAATAGTCTAAAAATTATTAGAACACAAAAATCATGTTTTGCTTCATCGTAAAATTTCGTCTGCCATAACCATAGAAAGAGTAATTGAGGAAGCCTGTTTAGGAGTTTGATAGAGAGCAGATCTTGCTCTTCTTGATAGTCCAAAGTTTATTTATCTAGCTTCTGAAATAATGGATTTATGAAATTCCAAAAATTCATCACTAGGTTGCGGCCATTTATTGTGAGACAACCTAGTAGTTATATTAGCTTTCAGCGTATTCAATACCAGAGTATACGCGTCCTCATTCACTCCCGAGCAAAAGTTTAGAAAATCAATAAAACTAAAAGAATCGATTTTCTGGCGCACAGTGGTTGTCATATCTGTTTTTAGCGTATTCGGAAACCCCAATATATTTGTCCTCACTGCCTCTGAGCAAAGGTAGAAAAAAATCAATAAAATCAATAGATCGACATTTTTGGTGCGAAATGGTTGTCATATTCGTGTTCAGCGTATTCAGGAACCCCCATGTCTCTGGACAAAAATAGCAAAAAATCAAAATAAAAAATAATAATAAATAAAATCGATATAGTCGATAAATCAGTGGATATTTTCTAGTGATAAGTAGCCTGAAACCTCCGCCGTCCCTTAATGGATATGAGTGCAAAGTTTGGTCCCAATCGGTCAACCCTCCACAATTTCTATAAGGAACATACATACACACAGACATTCTACTTCATATACACAGATCAAAAAGATATAGGCTGATTGCGCCTGTGTTTTCATGTCGTCGCGCCGCAGAATCGCGAACCTATTCGACCATCTCACATGGAGCATGTTCTCTCCGCATCCATCGCTTAGGTCCCACAGGCCCCAGCACCACAGTCCTGGGGGCAAGCTGGGCTTCGTGAGAAGGAAATATCAAAGAGGGCTTCGTACGGGGTCCAGGGGCAGAGCCCCGGGAAAAAAACTTGGGTTTTTATTGGTCCTAAAAGAGGAAATACCTTGATAGAGCGAGGAGGAAAAAAGGCCTGCGAGAAAACAGATCGCACTTTGAGCGGCGCGATAGGTAGAAAAAGTTCGATTGGTGCAGATCATTCACAGGTTCCCAGTATCCGGAGGATTCTAAGGACTCCTGCGCCGCCTAAACTGCATTTATTGACTTGAGATCTTCAGTGAAATAAGAACGAGTAGAGTACTGCGGGTTCTTGGAAAAGACATATGTAAACTAAAAAAGCTGTGCTAGGCAGTCCAAACTCCACGAATTTCTTCAAATTTTGGGCAAAGATGTATCTCGGTGTGCACAATAAGTATTTGAAACGCTTGCTCCAAATTAAAAATCACAAAAATGTGGGCTCATTAATTGATCAGCCCTTCACGCGAAAAGCTGGACACGCAGCCCCGCAAGGCTCAGCCTCTCGTGAGATTTCAGGAGCACAATTTTTCTATACAAACACATGTTTCTGTTGATTTTTCATATATCTCTATATATACATTTATCCAGCCCTATCAAATGCACTCTAATATGTTCCATATAACCTCCTTCTAACAAAGATAGAGCCCTAAAAGGCTAAACTTTTTTCATACCCTACGGTGAGCCAACGAACGAAGTGGAACGCTCGGGTTCCATTCGCGACTCCGCGCGCTCCGTTCAAGCCAGCGCCTCATCTCCCAGCCTAGTTTTTTTTGTCGTCGTTTACTCGTTTTACTGTTTATTTGTCTCTGCAGATACTCCTAGTTTGCAGATACCTGCTTCACTGCTTGGCTCCTGTTTCAGCAGCTGCGTGCGAGCTGGGTTGGTGCGACGAGGCAGTACAGCAGGCAGAGCATGTCCCTTTCGGTCTCGTTCTTGGAGAGGATAAGTTCGGGCGAAAATGGAGTTAGGGGAGGGCCACTCTCGTGAATCCTAAGCCTGAGCCTTCAGGCTTAAGCTTGAACCCATGCTTAAGCATAGGATTAGGCTTAGGCTTAGGCTGAAGCCTACTACCTTTTATCTTCAACACCGAGATTCAAAGAGAAAAAAGCCAACACCAAAAAGCATTTGCTCTTCCTTAGATTAGCTCGATATTCACGCCCTTGTCAGCAAACCTCTGTTATGTGTCCTACAACGGGTTCTTCTTCTCCTGCGACCGCCGAGAGCGATACAATATCAGCATTTTTAGCCCACAAGAAACCACAACCACGTGTGAAGATATCATAGTCAACAGCGATAGCTGGGTGACAGCAGTGGTCGGATTCCGAAGAAATGAGGTCAATAATTATGTATGTCGTCGCAGGCCTGGTAACGCCTCAGGATAGTGAGGAGACGGGACAGTGCGAATATGCGTTGAGGTCATGCAAAAGGCCGTGTACATAGCCCATTGATGCTGTCTGCAACAATGTCGTCCGCTGTAGCAACATTACTCATCCTATGTAGCAACATAATTTATCCTTATCTGAATCTCTATATACTCATTAATAATAACAAGATTATTATTAAAATGAAAAAAAAATTCAAAAAAACTGATAATTTTCCTATTGCCATCGAACGTTTCCCTCATTCAACATCTAATATTTACTCAAGTATAAAAAAGATTCAGAAGTTTTGTGTATTGCTAGAACGTGTATTCTTTACTGAGGACTTTGTTGAGAGTCAAAACCACTATAACACAGTTTTTAGCTATCGGCTACGAAATACATTTTATTAAATCGTACACTTTAAAATGTCTGGTTAAAAACAACTTTATCATGTATAAATACAACCTTCATGATAAGGGACCATGTTTGTACAATTTCATCCGGAATATTTTCTCTCGTTAGTTTCTTCCCTATTCATACATTTCTTAGGCGCATAATTTAACACTTTTATATATACCTTCTTTTCCTTCTCGTTCATATGTACATGTCCCATTTGACCCACTAGTTGATACTGCCTTCTTTCCCGCCTTTACACTCACGAGCTCACAATGTCGGGCCCTATTTAAGTAGCTATCCCTGACACTCCTCTGTATTCCTGCATCTCACTCTCAAAATCCTCATTGCGAACACCATTCACACCGATTATTTCAGAGTTCCGATTCTTGGCATCACTGGTATTCACCGTCTTCATGTGTTTCATGTGTTTCTATTTAATGGATTATTGTTCTGTTATCCTGAATAATGTTAGCAATTGGAGCGAAGCAGGTTAGTTCACTCTGCTTTATTCTATCCAATTGACCTCACCTCCCCTTACTGATGAGCATAGGGGGAGGCCTATCTTTTCGTTTGTTTTCGTCCGGGGTTAAGTGCGAAACGGAACTAAACTACATCTTTTTGTTTTCTTCCTTTTTTAATTACTAGACCTCTTTTCTTCTTTGTTTTTTTTTTAATGCACAAAGGAAGTAAATCGTTCATTGCAATATATCTGGAGTTCGAAAAAGTGAATTCGGAGATCACTCACTACTAAGTCAAGAATCTTCTGCGTCAGAGCTATACCAGGGAGCACCCACAGAAGCGAAAGAAGTACCATAATCGTGCACTAGCTCCTTATCTCAATGCGATCAACAGAATGAATGATAAAAGATACTTACAAAGCTGACTTCTGCAACTGTATTGTTTATATTGTTTATTCTCTGATGTCTTCGAGATGGGAATATGTCTTCAACGCTTCTCAAATGAGGCACATAAGAGGGATACTAGGATACTGAAGAAGAAGCACGAAATACTTCCACATGATTCGGGATGTTAACAAGGAAAAGAGATTTGCTTCTGCATGGGAATTGATGACAACAATGAGGATTTTGCCATTTTCACTGTCAAATTCACAGTTCAACGTGCGTCATAGTTTTCTGAAAAAATTCGCAAGTATGTTTCGAATCGTATTTGTTTCTTACCACCTTCCATTTGTGTTTAGTTGATTGTTGCATGGAGCTCTGTTGTATCAAGGTGGGCGAATTCTACCTATGATTGAGATCAAAAGCAAAGAACACAGCCAAGTTGCACCTTTGAGGTGGTACTTCTTTGAGAGGTACTATGGAGTTGTCCGTGTTTCCTTAAGAAGTGCAGCTGAACAGCCAGAGATACTGCGAGATCTTGGAACGATACAAAGATG
The DNA here is from genome assembly GCA_037903475.1 of Ancylostoma caninum. Classification (NCBI taxonomy): domain Eukaryota; kingdom Metazoa; phylum Nematoda; class Chromadorea; order Rhabditida; family Ancylostomatidae; genus Ancylostoma; species Ancylostoma caninum. The sequence continues at coordinate 771,901 of JBAJFG010000629.1, read as the reverse complement.
CTTTGTTCCTTCCAACAACAGTGCCTATCATGGTAATTGAGAAGCAGTGCTCGTACAATCATTTTTATAGACTGTTGCTACTCAGGTTATGGAAAGTTGGTGAAAGATAACGCTCCAGCTCATAAGAGCACATATACCACCGCGAAGTTGGAGTCGTGCAACGTCGAAGTCGTGGTTTGGCCCTGCCCGAGTCTCCGGATTCAAATTCAACCCAGCTAGTTGAATTTTTGAGGTGAATATTTTTTCAACCCTGTCTAAAAGTTGTTCAACAAAAGTCAACTTCAGGGGCGTCAAGCTCAAATAAGGAACGTGCCACTGTTGGCAGATGCAGATGCCGTGTCTGCCTTCTGGAAAGCCTTGACTTCAGAAATCTGCGCAAAATACATAGGAAGAATTCCAAGGAGGATGAAGCTAGTAATTGAGCAAAATGGCCGGAACATTGGAGTGAAGCAAATTCGTGTTTGCAAATAATCGACTTCTCGACACTATCCGATTTTTCGTTACGAATAAATATATGTTCTACATGTTCGGCAAATCTACGAAGTATGTGGTTGTCAATAACGTAAAATGGGAGAACTTGGTATGCTTTGTAATTGTGCATTCGGACAGGAGAAAAACTACAGAAAGTGGAAATTCGGAGCTATTCAATGTAATATTTATGTATTTTTGTGCGCTGTCGTTGCATGTATATGAATATAATTATGTAGTTATGGTTTTGTACTTTTTTACTTTGAAGAATAACCTTCGGAACGGCCCTTTCTGGACTGCATATTGGATTTAGTTCTTATTTCATATGATTTCGAATCCCATCTGTGCAGTTCCGACGTTGGCCGTCTGTAATGATCATCGAAATTTAACCACCAAAGTTGCGGCAAAGAGGAAACCTCCCATTTCTCAGATAAATCGCTACAAAAATGCAAGATTCGGTCAGGAAGGTTATGGCCCGACTTCTATTCCCGTCAATGAACAGAGCATTCAGGTTATGGGTGAAATCTTACATGTTAATAAGCACTACAGAAAATGCTGCACAAGTCCACGTGATGTGCATGTGGGGCCTGGCAAAACCACTCGACCGCAAGGCCAGTGTTTCGGCGAACACGCAATGTCTTCTTGCCTCAAAAGTCCTCAAATGCTGATATGCCTGAACATTGATCGAATTGGAGACAGTTAATGGAAATCGGAAACTTAGTGCCGATTTTCTTGGCCGGCATTGTGGAGGAGAAGGGCAGGACGGGTGATATGGCAGTCCTGTCCTTCTTCTCAACAATCAGAGTCAAGCATGACGATAGGAAAAACCGACCGTCAATACGACCCCCCAATTCCCTCGTCCAACCCCCGCCTTTTCACGACCCCCCCCCATTCTGCTCCCGCATGTTTTCTCTGTACACAGAACAGTTTCAAGGAAGAAAACACAAAAGAAACACATTGAAAACCCAAAATTGGATCCTAAAAAACCTTGAAGTCGATATGCATCCTTCCTTATCCGATCGGACCAGACTGCAAGCAGGAGCGATCATGTCATTATTTGTCAAAGCAGGGCTGGTTGGCAGCGAATGCGAGGGAACGGTTTCAGCGTTGGTATTTGCGCGCCCACGGGTTCGATTCCCGGCGCCTCCAAGAAATTTTTGCACTGATTGGAACCGCTTCAAGATTTAGGAGTAGAGAGGATTTAGAGGTTTGAAAATGAAGTGAGGGAATCGAAATCGATCGATAAGTTGTGCGAGAATTTGATTACACGGGACGCCAGTTTGTGGAAAACTAGGGTTACCTAGACCTCGTACTGAGGTACTCCGACTGAAAATCAGCAAATGCTTTGTATGTGTCCATAGAGGATGATCAGCTCTATCTTCTGCCAGAGTTTCGAGACCTTCATATGTTTTTGGGAGCTTGATGGGAAATCGATGGGAAATTTGTCGAATTTCCCATCGATTTCCCATCTAAATTGCGGGAAAACGAGCGAAGTTCATGGAGCCAGTAAAATGGGAAATTTTCTCAACTGAAACTCACGGAAAAAAAGTTTTCGTGATATCTGCAAATTGCTTCTCAGTGATTTGCCAAACAGATTTACTCCATCTGTCCAAATTGCGAGATTTTCACTTCTTCAACTCCCATGAAGAAACTTTGCCTTTAACCGAAATTTCACTATCTTCACGTAATAGAGCTCCAAGCATTGATACTTCATCTCCATTATCGCACCCCAATAGTTGCTCCTGCTTGCTGAGTCGGATGGGAAATTTCCCCTCGGAGACCCGAAAATTTGAGAAATTTCCCATCAAGCTCCCATGGGCATATGAAGTTCTAGAAAACTGAAACGCTGGCGAAAGATAGAGCTGATCGTCCTCTATGGTTATTTAGAAAAAACATTTGCTGATTTCGAGTCAGAGAACTTCAGCACGATGTCTAAATCACCCTAGTTTTCCACGTCTTGACAGACACTACAGGCGAATCCTCGCATGTGCAATCGATTGATCTTGCTACCCACACTATATTTTTTCAAGATTTCCACCCTCTTCACTCCACATTCGATTCTGAAGTGATTCCATCCCGTGCAAAAATCTACTGAAAGCGCCGTGGATCGAACCTGTGAGTGCACTGAAGCCGATTTCTCTCAGACGTAAGCATGTGATCCCATCTGAGATGAACGGGAGGGCAAATGGGATCTCTAGGTAAAGGCTCTGGCTGCGCAAGTCGGGTATTGCGCTGTGAGTATGTGCTGCAAGGGTATCCGTTGGAAAACCTGACGGCCCAGATTAGTTCAAACCAAGCGTTTTTCAACATCTGATGCTGTGTTTTGAGCTGTCCTGAGCATGTTGGTTATGATGGCATTCTTAGTATTCCAAGGATGCGCAGAGCGGTAGTGAACCAATGATATCACCGTCCTCGTCGTTTTCCGATTTAATCAGTTCAGGCAGGTGGTGGGACGCGTGAGCGAGAGTCTAGACCAGTGGTGTTTCTCGATTTTTTTCGGTCTCAGTCACAACTTTCTGGATTGTTCGTCGGCGTCTTGCTCTTGACTCGAGTTGTTCATCTGAGCTTTTGACCCTATCCATGGATTGCTTCGATATCAGCAGCGCACCCGTCACGACATCCGCACTCTCAAGACGAGCACGTATTAGGTATTCTTTTTGCCCGTCAGTTTCCTTCTCAGTGGAATTCCTGGAGGAAGTAAATATGTACTGCTTAATATATGAACAGAGATGTTCGATAACACCTTCATCAAAACAAGAAAAAGAAAAAGACGAAAAGAACGCAATTACAATTGGCTCTAGTCAAGAGCCGATATTGTTCATCAAGTGTCTCAGGGTTGCAGAACATCAGTCCTGGCAATGCCCAACAACCGCAGCTCCAACTGGCCTGCCGCGCCGCCTAAGTGGTGCGACGCAGTACACCAGATCGTCTGTATTCTGAGATGCAAACTGCACGTAGATCGATGATTGTATGTAGATGTTGCCGATCATTTCAAACGCTGTCCCATTTTAGACGAAAATTCTTTTTTTTTGTCACCAAAAATTATTTCTCTTCATTGCCGTAATTTTTGCATACCCTTCAGTCCTTGTGTAAATTGCAGAACATTGACGAAAAAATCGTGAACATCACCATACAAGAAACATACAGAGCGACACAACCTGTTTCACTTTGAGCAAACCGTAATCCAGATAATGCCAGCAACCTGTATATGCACGCACTCCTCCTGGATAACGTGTGCCTGAGCCGGAAGTTTTGCTTCTTTCGAAAGATTAACGAAAACTGGTTGTCTACACTGTTATTTTTGGCATTTTCTGAATGATGACGCTTTAGGTAAACACTTTTTTACACTATGGCGTGATCATCATCGCCCAGACGTCGCCGATTCGCTCGCGGTACCAGTCTCGATCACAGATCTGCGGAAATGGAAGAGAGTGTGAGCAGACGCTGTTGACATAAATCTCAGATGTCTGCTACAAAGCTGACACTGCTCCAGATTCTGTTGAGTTTGTTTGTTTAGTTGTGTCAACACATCAGCGCTCGTTTTAGCACTTTGTTTTCTCATAAAAAAACGAAATGTGTACAGATATTGGAGCATAAGAAACTGCCATGAGAGCACAAATTTCCCTACCGGAACGCATCGATTTCCTGTGAAAAAACGTAAATTTCTCGTGCGTCCGATCTATGCAAATGACCGGTTTAGGCCGATCGGTTTATCGTTGGCAGCAATCCTGTTATGTGTTGTACAAGCGACACTGATATGAGTGATCATCTCGCATCTCGTCAAGTCGGCCCGCCTTCAGACCTTTAACCCAATCCTCGGCGACAGGTTCCGCCGAAGCTTTTGCTAATAGAGAAGACATTTTGAACCTTCTTGAACAGCCACATCCCGTAAACTGTTTTAGTGACTAATTGCTTCCCATTTCCTTCGACCAATTGTTGGACGCATGTTTTGTGAAAAATCTCATGAATATTCCGAGGTACATTTTGATTTTTCAATCAGTACAAAGGTCATGTTAGTGGATTAGTGGAGGGTTTGGCCGCAGCAACGACCAGAGAACAATTTTCTTCCCAAAGACTGCTCTCTTGCTATAATGTCTCCTTTTTTGAAGTTTCCATTCACAGCTCTACCATTGTTTATTCACAACCAGTTTTTTATTCCCTCAGTCCGCCAAGTCAGCCCAAAAGAATATGAAATACAATTGAAAATATTCCTGTATCCTTGTAGATTTTTTATATTTTCGTATATTTTCGTCAGTTCTACCTATCGAACTGTCCATAAAAGGAAACAACAAAATATTCGTGGCAGAATTCAGCTCTGCTTTAATTTGGTGGCACCATGGAGTTTTCTAGCGTTTTTCTTGGTGAGAAATTGAGCTAATTCATCATGATCATCATGGAATAAAGAGCAAACGTATGAATTTGACGTAGTATGCGCAAGATACGAATCCGTATCTGGTTATCCATTTAGTTATTATCCGTAGCTTTTTGCCTATTCGTTGCCCAGACCGTTACTCGTTTCTTAGGAGATCATCACCTCATCGCTGTCACATGTTACCAGTACGGCTTGGGTAGAAGAGGGTTTTACCAGAGCTCCACAAAAGAAAACACACGGCCTGATGAGGGAAATTTTGAGTTGCAAGAGCATTGCAGTGCCACAATTTCGCCGTATATCGCGCGTTTGAAAACCTTTATCCTTTATCTTTTACATCCTTGTCAATTTTCTCAAGAAGAAGGTTCAGAAATCAAACTTGATTTCCTTCCGTTAAGTGTGGATAACTTTGTCGCATTGCAGTAAATCACAAAACCCGATCGTATCAGTCCAGGATTCATGGCAGAAATGCTCTGTGACATTCTCTCGTACGATACAAAATCGGCTTTGAATTTCTGTTCTAAGCATCCAATCTGAAGGTTTTTGTCAGGTGTTGCTATTATTCTAAAAATAATTTCAGTGGATCCACAGTTGCATCGGTTACATTTGGTTTTTTATTCTCGCAGTAACCAAATATGTGTCAATTGAAGAGCGCTGTAAGTCCCCCGCTGCGCTTTTCACCAAGGCAAAGAATATGCATGTACCATAAAGTTTTTACATACGTATAGGTGAACCATCTATGGAGTGGTCGATTTCTACGGGCAACAGTCCAGATTGGGCCCATCAACTTCCTTGTGATTTTCGGTGCACCACACATGACCAAGTTTACCCAGGCCAGACTTTACTGTGATGGATGTCGTCTAGAGACGATGTTTGAGTTCTTATGAGCTGTAAAAAAATATGATTGCCAAACAGTTCTTGCTATGATTGATGGCGTCATGGGTGAGAAAAGTATTACAGTTGTTTTTCAGTGCCCATGCAGGATAACAATGCGCTCTGTTCACTTGAGGAAAGTTTCGATTCTCATCGCCTCCACAGTCCCCAGGAATTATGGTGAATTTCTTGTCCTGAGTGAAAATGTTGCGATGACAGTGCTGACTTCATAGAAATTAGACAGAATACAAAAATTACTAGTTAGTAGTTAGAGTAGTTCAACACAAATGAGATAGTGACACTCGAGTTACATACCCCTTTGCCTCCATGTGAGTCAAACCGAGCACCATCCGCCTTTAGCTTAATTGGCTGGAGTCGGGTCCAACGACGTGATAAGAGTGCGCCGACGTCCAAAGGCGGGGAAACGCCTGGAGTCGGGTCCAATGGTGTGAGGCTGCGAGGGCGTCCAAAAGTAGGAAAACGCCTAAAAGTGTGACGACCGACAGAGGAGGGGAGCGCGGTGCTCACTACAAAGAAAATGCTATGAGTCAGGTCCATCTTTGCTGGACCAGTTCGCTCGCGAATAACATTGTTCGTAAAACACTAAGGCCCGTAGTAAAGTGTCATGGCGGTGAGATCACCTGCCTGCACAACTCGTCGCCACATTTAGGGCGATGATTGCACGCGCGACGACCTTCCAACACTGAGGAGTGGAAGATCATCACCATCTGTGGTGGTGCTGCGAGCACGTATGTGCGGGGCGCTGATCTCATCGCCCTCGAGGGCGATGAGCGCCATCGTTTGACGACTAGATAGTGTGCGGAGCGAAGAGACGCCGAGTGAAGTACTCCGGAGCATCTCAGTCGGAGTATGGTGATGGTGTGAAGCTACGTATGATCAGGTGCGCGAATTACACAGAATGCATCTGAGCCTACGGGCTCAAGCATGTTGATTTTTGCCGCACAGCACAGGACAAGCTCGAACGTGTACGGCTTGTCAGAGGTGCTTCTGGTGCTTCTGACAAGTCGTACTCGTTCTAGCTTGGTGCTTCTGACAAGTCGTACTCGTTCTAGCTTGTTAGCAGCAATGGTTCTTAACTGTCTCACACGCTAAAACAGCTCCGGAAGTGATGTGCGAATATGTGAAACACGTACATTTGATCACTTCTCATGTACGGACACTCCGACTCACCGTGGCAATGATCACCATACTCCTCTCCAACGCAGAGTGCAATCACCGCCCTGAAGGTGATGTGCGATGATCACACTTGACACTTTACTACGAGCCTAAATTTCAGAGCTCAGCCATGAGTAGTATGTAATCCGTGAATTTCCTCCACTTCACATTCGCTCCAGCCTTTCTCGCTTTCCATTTGTCCATGAATACACCGCACCCTCCTCTTTTATGTGCTCAAACTGACTCTTGTAACTTGACCAGTCAACAAACAAAGAATGGTAAACCATTTCCGTAGTCATCCCAGGTTGAATCAGTTATATATAGCTACAAATAGTTGAGCGAAAGATAAAATAAGAAACGTTATATATAGCTACAAATAGTTGAGCGAAAAATAAAATAAGAAACGTTATATATAGCTACAAATAGTTGAGCGAAAGATAAAATAAGAAACCGGTCAAACTTTCTTGATAAGTCCAGTTTTGTATGAGGGTATGCAATGGAAAGGATGAAGAACGCATTATAGCAAAAACGAGGCATGGCTTTGAGTCTATTAGAATGAAAAAGAGTCAAAGTCATGCGAGCGAAGCGAGCATTAGAAAAAGTCTGGAAGTCCGGCGTGAGCCGGACGGCCAGACTGGTTATCCCAAAGGACACGTGGTTGGTAAAGTACGTACTGCTGGATGCACCCGATTAAAAGAGTTCGACGGTTGTCCTATTTTTTGACTTCCACCAGAAAAAAATCTTTCGAAAGTCTCCGCACTAACACCAGTTTTGTAGGGATATCATAGGCATGGCGTAGGAGCAGTTTCTCACAAAATCCTTAGACAATTTGCACAGAGGAGAGAAAATGACGTTGGAGAGACGGATTGCGCAGCTGATGGAGCAATGAGCCCTACGATTAGTACCAGGGCACGATTTTTCAGTATACCAAACATTTCCAACAGGTGATACCACTCTCAGTTAACAATACAATTAGCGGGAATTTGTGTATGCAATATAATTGGCGAATTTCGTTTGTTTGCTAGGGGTGCAAACGAAGCTCGCCAAAGGCATCAGAGTAATAGGACCAGGACAATTTCATTCATAGACAAAATTCAAAATTCGATTTGAATAGTCCATATTAAGTTCGAAAAGACCTAGGGAATACTCGTATTCAAGCGCTGGGAAACAGGAATCCTCACGTGGTTTCTAATATGGAGAAAACATGACCTACCCACTATCAACGGAAAAGTTCATCATGTGCCTGTGGGTGTGAGTACAACAGTAGGACAGGGTCATGAACTGAAAGTGACGACTATAGGTAAGTACACAGCTGCTAGGTACTTACTCACTGTCTGTTCTATATCACTTCACTACATACAATAGCAGTCTTGATTCTTGTATTGGAATCGATTCCGACTGGATAATTCCTTGGAAACCAACACATCCGTTGGGAGCGGTTCAAGTTAGTTCTAGAAAATATCAATGAAAGGGTCCTGAACCGCTACTTCCAAATATGTGCAAATTTTTCAACAAATCTTGTATTTTATTTTATTTTAATTAACTTTATATTTAATTTCTTGCCGCAGCTCAGCTGTGTTATTGCATACAATACATGGGTTTTCACGTTTTGTTAGTCTTGCTCGCTTACAAAAAAACATCTGGAATATGAATTCCAGCTGGATACAGGTGGTATCTAGCACAATGACAGTCCAGATCTTTCTGTTGAACCACCTGAAATTATGATTTTTTTCCGATTACTCAAGTAAAATACGTGAGGCACGTGAAGTTCTAGCAACCACGAGGAGGAACTCTGACGTCTGAAGGACGGAAGACAATTGGTTAGAAGAAATCGTAAATATAACCCACTGTGTACCCCAAGTCTGAGGACTTAATTTCTTACTACTTCTATTATTCTTTGCTGTTCTCTTATATTGTCCTTACGTGGCCCTTCATGGATAACGAAGGACTCCATGCATGGGTATTTATTTTAATTTTTCTTTTTCTTCTAGCTTTAGGTCTAGCTTAGAGCTTCTTCTTTTTACTGATGAGTACTGAGGGTAGCCCTATGCTTCCTGCTCAACTTCCAGTACGAAACGGAAGTTAGGTTTTTCCTTTCTTTTTTTCTCCTCTTTTCTTTTGCTTTTCTCTCTCAATTTTCCAATATGTATGTGTATTGATTGAAAGGATTTAATGAGATTACCCACAGGTTGTGTGAGATGAGAAGTTTGGAGGCTTCATTATGGGTTAACTATTATCACTAACAGATGCAGCGCATATATCAAAGCTGGAAATAAGGAAATGACCAAGATGACGGAAACGAAAATTAATGGGGGGGGGGGGGTTGCTCAGTAATAGAGGTCTAAGTATAACTGTACATATCTTCATTAGCGCTGTATGTAATCTGGGTTCATTTTACTCTCACTACATGTCCGCTCGAAAGCTTTCAGAAGGCTAGTTTCACAGGGAATCTCTCTCTTAACAATTGGCACCAACAAAGAAACTCATCAGCCGTTTTCCAGTATAATACACCACATGTTCGGAATAGGCCGATTGCACCAAATGGATTTACTTCCGGCTAAACACAGTGGTCATAGTCTGAATGGACTGTTTTTAGTACAACTGGACAGGAACAGTGATTGTGTGAATGTGCGGTTTTTCCACAACGAGCTGGGATATCAAGTGGTTCAGCATACGTTTGTCCTATTGTTGCTGCTCTAAACGCGATGAATATTTGTTTTAGGCTTAGATTTTCGACTCTGAGGAGGACGAGGCTAATGCTTCAGTTATGATATATCCGCTCACGTGACGTGAGCACAGGATCGTTTATCTCATGGGAAAGAAAACCTTTTGAAATCCTCGATGTAATCGTAAAAGCGCCGTTACACTCGAAGGAGCGACATCAAACAGCGATTTCGCCCTCCCCCATTTTTGATTTTCCCAGGAATTCCATTGCCGCACTGCACAATTCTGCCTTCAGATTACAATTCCTTTCCTTCTTCTGCTCTTCTAATGTAATAGCAGAAATTTCCGAAGGTGTGTTCTGTTCAGTCAATGAAATGATGAAATCAAATTATTGGATCGAAAATGTAAACTCAGACGATTTCTGGAGGTCACCGATGCTGTTCTTCTTGTTGCTGTCTGCGCTGCAGTGTTCCACCTCATCAGATGCCGTTTTGCCAGAGAAAGCTCTTGAAACAATTCTCTCTGGTTTTTCTTAGAGCTCATTCCTTTCCGTGTGGTTTTATTCAACGATCACAAAGGGCTATGATTAGTGAACAAATAGGCAGGAAATCCAGAGCCCGAATGCATCACTGAGATCACCCATGGTAAACGAATTATTGTATCTAAATTAACCCTTTGCTTGCACCTATAAACCTTATTATCAGTGCTTGAGCTGCCTATGCCACGACTCTACGCATAGGATGATATTACCTATCTCTCCAATGATGAATTCGGGTTCAGGTGAGCAAACCACCTTCCATGATGCGTCTCTTAACAGTGTAGGTAGATGAACAATCGCGCTAACCATGGTTGATTTGTTTGGTTAACGTTTTATGAATCGTAACCCTTGCAGGTAAGCCTAGGAAACCAACGCAAGCATTACTTAAGAGCAGTGAATTGGTGATGAGGTTGATGTACGAAAAAGCATGTACGATTTTTCATTCAATGTTGTCACTACATTTACGTAGATATTCAAATTTACGAAAATTTCAGTAAAGACAGATATTTTACCAGTAACGTAACTTGTAAATGTGGAAGTGCGAGGGACCTCGTCCCTGAATTAATGCAGCTACAGCCTAGTACATCTATGAGGCAGGACCTCTATGGCTTCTGGACTTGCTCAATTGTTAACATGCCGCTTTTAGGGTTTAGCTTATCTAGCACATTCATAGGTGTCTTATGCACATTCATGTGACCTTTGATGAGCAGGGAAAATTTTGTTTACGGCGTGGTTTGGTGAGATTCCAGGGATGATCTCTGATTACGCTGCAACCAATGAAGGTCGGTTTCACGTGATCCACGCAACAGCGACCAGTTCGGCGAAACCTGAACTTTCACCACCAACAATGAATGAACCGTCAACTAGCCCTAATTGGGAAGGAGATTACGAGAAAACGTCATCGTCACGTGAAAAAGGATTAGCTCGAGTTTTCGACGGAATTAGGCTTTCTAGCCGCGCGGTATAAAGTGCAGAGAGCGGCTGTTGGCAAAAATGCTTTCTGGACTCTGCTCTACCCTTCTGGACTTTGGGGAAACTTCTGCTCGTTTCTGCTATACATAATAGTATCTGCCCCGCCCGTCCGGTGATCAGCGACATCACATGTGACAGGGGGTATCAACTGATGGCGGAACACTTTGAGCGGAGATTTAGCGCCTAGTCGGCTGTTGCCGTTTCTGTCCTCGCTCTTGAATACGTTAATGCTTCGCTGAAGAGCCAAAGGTCGCTACATTTTTCTCACTTCTCATGCATTTTTTTCCTCGCTTTTACCTTACTTTAAGTATTTCTTGGCATAAAATGGATTGACGATGTTAGATCTATTAAAAACAATCCTTTGACTGATTTCTCTTATTGCATTCTCTGCTATAAGAAGTGAATAATCGGCTGAATAAGTGAGCCCTATCATACTCAGACGACAGCGGACGGATCCTTACCTGAGCCAGATATGGCTCAGCCAACAACTGAGATCGCTACGACAACTGAAATAAAATTGGCAAAAAGATTACGTATAATTGCGAAGAGCCCTCGCCTTTTGTGTGGATTTTCCTGATTCCTGAAATGCGCGACATCGTAAACCCAACTGTGACATTAGTTACCATGAACAGGCTTCATGACAGTATCGATCCCTTCAATGACTAATTCATGCGGTCATTAGCAGTAGACGACCGAAGAGGAAGAGAAAAGCGATTATAGATATCGGATCCTCTCTTCATTCTTTCCATTTTGAATCTTTTTCTCCATTCATGCTCTTTTCTGCTTTTCCAACGGTTGATTTTCTTTTCTTGAGACCTGGTCCTTAATGGATGTAAAAATTTGCTCACTCATTCCAATCATATCAGCGGCTTTGCAGTTTTCACTCGAATGTCGACAGCGCTTTGAATCATACCTGAACTTATTCGTCCAGTACTGGAGTTACTCCTGCTTCAAAAATTCTGCTTTTATTCATGGTGTTTGCAAAAGGCCGACTCAGCATCTCGAATCCGGCAATGGTAAGTAATCAAGGCTATACGTACTTCTCTTCTATGCTGATTTCTTGAACAAGATATAAAAAAACTTTTAAACATATTCTATGCAGTGAAGAATTCTTGATCTCGTTAAATCGTTAAGCAAATTCGTTAAGGAAGGAGGTTGTTACCCTTTAACGCAACAATTCATTAAGTTCTATCGCGCATCAGTTCGAAGACGCTTACATTAACAAAAATCACATTTGTGCTTATGTGAAAGTCGAGAGCATGTCATAAAACCTGCGTCGAGATGCATAATTGAGATTGAATGAGGAATGTGTTAACGTATCCAAATTTACCTTTTATCTGGCACTCATCAACATCTCTACCCATACGTGACGCTATACCCAGCTGCTATACATGAGTAATCTCACTACTGTACAAGCTCATGGGTATGAGATTACCCATCCTCCCAATGATGCATCAACGCCATGGTATGAAGTGTTAGTTCTGGACACCCCTTGTCAAATCCGAAAGACTAAGTCGCCTGAAAATGTATGTATACGTTGCCATCATCAACTGTATTATTGTAGGACAAAACAAATCTTCAGCTGAAGACTTGAGAAAGTCGTGTTCTCTAGATTCTATAATAGGACACATTCAAAAATTTTCCAAGATTTTCTGACCGCGATGAGGGATTGTTTATCCGGCAGAGGAAAATAATCACCTTTGGCCACAACTTCGTCATTTCGCAAATCCTAAATAGTCAAATGGTTGATTGAAAAGAGCAAAGGTATAAGTTGCTAGCAAAAAAAAAAGGCTCGAAGGAGTGTTAGGTCAAGAGAAAGTAACGATTATTGCGTGGTCTCCGCAATAATCTGTATGGAAGATTTTTGACCACAACAAGAAGGAATACGAACGATTACTCTGATGCTATTCGTTTCTTTTTCTGAATTTTCCAAAGTCTCTTGGGCTCCATCGTTGGGGGTTTTCTCTGCAGTTCACTGGAAGCTGGAGACTCTCGGAAAAAGTTAAGAAAGGGATGCGAACGAAATATTCATGTATATTCAGAATTAAGCAGTGAACAGATAATAATCACTTATTTTTCAACTCATGTTTTCATTGAACGATGATTCCTGTCCAAAGAGTTTTGGCGTACCCACCTTGTGAAAGTACAAGGACTACATGTCGAATGTTTTCATCAGGCATTGCCTTTGTCCAATACTCATGAGTTATACTGCATACTGCAGACTAATGACCGATTGCCCGATGTTTCGCATACATAGCATGACTTCATTTACTCTATAATTGTGACAAGTCATCGTTGCTGAAACAAAGGACATATGATAAATGAAAGTATCTGGGGTGTGACCTTTCTGAAACTGTCAGACTGTCAGTTAATGTTAATAACATCCACTCGCAGCTAACTGTCAGCTAACGAAGAGCTGTAGTGTAGGTAATGCAAGCTTCATTGACCGAAATATGTTTTTTCCAAGAAAGTTGGTTAAATATTAGACCAAGAACATACTTGTAATTGAACTCACAGTTCGGAATCGAATCATACTCGATCCAGATCATGCCCGATTACGTGACGTTCGTCACCCGTCCTTTCGCAAACGCGGCGAAAAGGGCGGAGTGCGCGACGAACCCTCCCGGGGTGTGGGGTGTTATACCTGGAGAGGGGGGTGCGGCCCAGCTCTGCGATTGGTCAGAGCTCGTCCGCGCCTCCCACTCCAGGTATAACGCTCCATACCCACCCTCCCGGCGTCTGCGCTAGGGAAAAAAAAGGTAGTGCCGCGCGCGAATTCGCGCGCGGCGGCGCGGCGGGTGACGAACGTCCGTAGACGATCATGCCCGTAGGTGAAGTCACAATTTGCAATCGAACTATGAGCTCACCTTTGTGCTGAACTTCTTTCTCACCCAGAGCGGCAAGTGCAGGGGGAGCGAGAGAGTGTGTCAGGTGAGTGACCTAGCCATCCGCCAAGAAGTATTCTGTAGGATCTTCTGCTCACGATATGAGTTCTTCATTGTAGTCAATCAAGCCTAGGCTGACGCATTTTTGGTAATGACAACATTCCGACTGCACCCTGCTGATCGATGTTCCCATTGTCCCCATCACTCTCCGCTACTGATCATCAATGATTCCGATCTCTTGGCAATTTTGAATGCTTAGCTTTATGGCTTCACAGATTGAATCCCCACATATTTTCTGAGTGCAGGAATGTATTTTTTGGCATACCTCATCAAAGTTATTCTAAGCGAAGCGAGATTCGCTGGCCGCTTGGGTTATAATGTTCGCATGAATCCACGGCAAAGAAGCACGTCAGCACAGACTATAGACATCGACTATTTCGTGGTTGAAGGTTCGAAATCTCTCGTGGCTCGATGACTTTGCAGAAGCCACATCATTCAAGCAATATCACTGGCAGTTAACTCGTAGCTTGTTTGTGGTTGCAAACGGAATCTAATACCCCCCACTTAGTGAAGGGAGTGGAAGGTCAGATTCGAGCAGCAGGCAATAGGAGGAAGGGACGATTAAAAAACAATTGATCGCAGAGTTCTATTCAGACAAGGTTGTAGCTTGTCTCAGCTTGTAGCTTCTAGCAGGACAGCTAGAGTCGATCGAATCAGAAGACCTGCAGCAGAGGCCGTCCTGGTTGCGGCCATCTGTCGACTCTTTGTGCGATCCTTCTGCGATTAGGCGAAGCGGTTTTTCAGCGAGTTGGTCTGAATGAGGTTAAAGCCCTTTACATTTCTAGGATATCCATAGATCTGCCCAGAGTCTTTTCCAAGACCTGCAATGCTTCGCCTGAACAACTGGACTGTCCTCCAAAGTTACTGCGCGCATAGAATGCTAAGAATGACCACCCATGCGCCCGTCGCTATAGGGCAATTTATACTTGATGCATGCGACTGACGCGCGTGCGTCCATATGATGAAGAATAGGGGCCAGTCGCATAGCAGTCGCATCGCAGTCGCAGCTCAGACGCACGCGTTTACGGCCTCACGGCGGCCGCGCGTTCTTCTCATTGAGGATGTGCATGCCGTGTTGACCGGTCTTAATGGAAAATTCCTTGCAAATGGATGCGTGCGACTGACGCACGCAGCTAGTATAAATTGCTCTTATTGGTCAGAAACGAAGCTGGGTATTACTCTGAACTTTCTGCCCGTAGTGGATCCGAGGTACGCCCGAGGTGGGGAGTCGGTTCGCCATCGCGGACATGTGCGGGTCCACTGTGGAAAAATACATTTTCAAGGGACTGGTTATTTTCCTCAAAAAGATGTTCCTGTGTCGAAGTACCTGTCGTGAAGAGGAAGGGACAAATCCACGATGGCATTGGCACTTCATCCTGCAAACGGTTGTACATCAGTGGATTCGAACCCACGTACCTTCTCGAGCTCATGTTTCCAGGTCTGCTGTCCTACCAACTCGGCCATATGCGTATCGTTCGTGAAGGTTTTGTTGGCATTGATGACCCAATCAGCTTTACTGTGGATCCACCGCGGGCATGTGGCTTCATAGCGGGAGTACGTCACCCCCATTTGTCCACCGCGGGCACGTGCGGGCAACCGCCGATCCACCGCAGGCGAAAAGTTCAGAGTAGATACCCGTATATGGTTGCAAAACAGAGCTGACATATCTTCTTGGTCAGCGTTTGCTTGTCGTTTTAAGAGGTTTACTACCACGCCTCTCCCTTTATAATACGATTTCCTCACTCGTTTCGCCTTATACTCCACTTGATTGGAACAGTCCTTTAGTGCTCATTGATTATTACCAGAGAACAGCAATTACAGTTTGCTAACTTTTTCTCGCTTGTTATAGGAACAGAATGAACATGAGAAACACCGGAACACAAAGGGCATATCGTGGCCAATGGCAGCGATTTTCATCGTTGGAGACATGATGGGTGCAGGCATGATTGCAATGCCACTAGCCATAGTAAACGCAGGTATTTTAGATTCTGTTCAATTTTTTGTTGAGCTGTTTAACCATGAACATTAGAACCGGCACAGTGGGGAGTTAGTTTGGAATAATAGTAGTAGGTGCGTCGTAGCAATCAACCAAAGTGATGGGCGCCGTAGCAAAATGACGCAGCCATCATTTTGCTCCAAGGTAGATCACGCAATAATTACCTATGCTTAGCCCTCTTTTCTTTACAGAGTGGATTATGCGGTCAGCGCTCCCAATTCCTTTTGAAACGTGCTATTTATTCGACTTTACTCAGTAATGTAGAGGAACTTGTACACGTACATCGTATATGCCCTACAATTATGTTGAAGTGCGATGCGTTTGGTTTAGGATGGAAAGAAAGATTGTCGTTGGGTGTAAATACTCGAGAGAAAATTTGCTACATGATGTAGTTCCATGGAGAAACAGCGATGAATTTGCCATACTATACAAAATTCGAAGTAATAGAGTTCGCGAGATATACAGATTGTATTTGGGAGTGTGACAGTGCAAGAGGCTGGGTGTGTTTGTTTCCAAATTATGCGGAATAACTGCTCATTTCGTTCTCGTTTGGAGTTTAGCCATCATAGGTGTTCACAAGTATGGTGGAGTTAATAACAATGCAGTGGACTCTGAAGATTAGTATTAATAATTATTGCCAATTCTCCGCAATTTCGGAAATTTTGCGCAGTTGATAGCACTTTTAGTTGGCAATACATTTGGTGGGATCAAATGGCAGTAGGATTGGCGAACTTCGTTTGTCTGGTTAGATTAGACAAACCCGATGGTTCGAGTTCAAGTTCTAGCAGCAACGGTTCCCAGTTTCTGCCATCCTCACTTCGATTGCTGCCATCGCTCAGCAATTGCTGCTAAAGGGACGAAAGCTTGAGCAGCAATCGAGGGGAGGAATGCAACAACTGGGGACCATTGCTGCAAGGTTCCTACTCGAACAGTTACGCCGTTCGGGGTGAGTTCGTGCTGCGCAGTTATCAGAGGACAAAGATTGACAAATTTATTAGGGTGGTAAGAAAGTCGTGAGCCGTTTCAGACTTTTCTTGTGCTTTATTTTATTACGCAGCATACAATGGAATTTACTCAATAATATAATCACCATAGTTAGTCGGTGCAGTGTCCCACCTAAAGGGCAGGTCAGCGGTCCCCTTATCTCAGAACTGGGGAGATAGGGAGTCAAAAAAATCGCTGACCGCCCTTCAGCATCGTCAACTTTGGTGAATTCTTTCATAGATAGGAATGCCTTATAGGAGCGGAATAGGTGGTAGTCGGAAGGGGCAGTGCCCGAAGAATAATGTGGGAGAGGAATCTTGTCCCAGTTTAGCTCCTCCAATTTTTCACGGGTCTCTTTAGCTAAATGGAGGCCTAGCGTCATCGTGCGGAAGGTGTACAGAATCTACATAATTTCGGCCGTTTTTCTCGAGCAGTGTCTGCGACATTCTGGAGCTGATTCACGTAGATGTTACTGGTGTGTGTGTGTGTGCTTGCGTGAGCAGCTCGTAATACAACATTCATCGCGAATTGCAGAAGTAGTGAGGAAGACACCTGTTTGGGTGGTGGTGTGATTCGGCGGGTCTTTTCCTTAAGGGAGGCACGTGGCACGATGCTTGTAAGAATTGTGGAGGATCCACCTCTCATATACAGTAATCAGGTCTTTCAGAAGCTCCTTTCGCTGCGGGAAGAGAGGGAAAAACTGATTATGGCTTGAAGGTGCTCTTGTTGAATTGACGTTGTAACGAAAGTTAAGGAAGGCAAGCTGGCCATATATACCTATTATGGAGAAGTTCCGGGAGTGGCCTACAACTATCACATAGTAGATCATGGGTGTCGATCAATAATCGAAAGTTCTGGGACTTCCAAACAAGTCGGCTTAAGACTTTCTTACCACCCTAATGTTATCCATGAACATCAGGGTATGAAGTGAGTGGTGGGAGATGTATCTCATATATTACAAAACGCTTCATCCGCTCAGATGGGTCTCTTTCTGTTTACCGTTTTGTGGGAATGGAATGCTTGACTGGCCTGTTGCGAGTGCACCTCCACAAAAAACTTCTCCGCAGAAGCTTTATCATCTTTTGCGTGGACATGTGCATGTAACGATGTTCACAGTGGGATCAAATGTCAATGAAGATAACGTCGTCAATTCTCCTCCTTACACTAAACAACCATATCAACACTTAAACACCATTACTGCTAGGTCAGGTGTCATTCGCTTTTCATCTTAGCAAAAGCGTCGTGACTAACTTCTGCAAATTCCCCACACGACGTCCTAGGTGTTGGAACAATAAGAGATCGTGAATTGTACCCGAAGTAATCGCAGTGTTTCGTTGCTCTTTAGCGAGGCCAAAGTGCCAAAATTCCATTTGGTGTAGGATACATAATACTGTACACACTGTACACGAATATGAATAGTCATACATACCTTCTCTGAGCGATTCCATGTTTAGAGTCATACAGATTTAGTGGTTAGGGTCACTTCTGTGGAAGATTCGTTCATTGGCGTATCCAAGTTCGTTAAGGAGTGGTGCCCGGTGTTGCACTAACCATCATGGCTGCAATATTTACTGGATATACCGGCATTCAGCTGGGCGAAAACTGGGCACTTATGCAGGTGTGCACTGCCTCGTTACTGTAAGAGCAGACAATAGGCCGACTTCATTGCAGAGACGATGGCCCGAGTATAAGGAACATTGTCGACGCCCATATCCTGAAATGGCATATAGAGCAATTGGACCAAAAGCGAAGTACGCACAATAATAAATTATGTACTTCTATGATACTTTGTAATCTAGTTTCATAACCAGCTGAAAATATTATTTTTAATTAATTAGAAATCATATGCGTGAGTTGTGCAACGATAGTAACTGTGGTTGTATCGTTGTAGTTGTACTCTTATTCCATGACTACTTTTAATATGCATGATAAATCTATCAGGACGCAAAATTATGGATGCGCGTTTTCTCGCGGAGCACAATTTATTTTGAAAAAAAAACAAAGCAGAACGTTTAAACCAAATTTTTGTGAATATTTACTCTCAGATGTTTTCCCTCACCCTCCACTCAGGAAATGAGGTTCTTTCTTGGAGAAGCCACTGCACTGTGACTAGAAACAGGCTTTTATCCCAACCCCCCTCCACCATTTTTTTCGCGGTTTATAGATTTTTTTCGTTAGGAAAGCTTCCTAGCCAGACCTAAGCAGTGGTCTAATAGCGGGGAGTCTTGGCTACGTGGCGACTGAGATGGGCTTACCACCCTAGGGCTGTGTATCGCCTCGTCTTCATGTTTGAGGTTTTAGTGGATTCTGAATCTTCTCGCCACGCTGAATCCAATGGTATACATGGAATATTACAAAACGTGCTCCAATCCTTTTCCTAACGTTTTTTATTGGGGCGGGATTTGGACCAGTTTATCCAGCCAAGGAGACGCGCAAAGCTTTGATCTTATCGATCGGACACGTCGAGACGTGTTGCCCTACGCTGCAGTCGTGGGTCAGCATTTACACGGACAGCTACACCCAAGTGGTCCGTGAACTGCACTTTCGGACCCTCCGATGGCGGTTTTTTCCTCTTCTATGCGTCTTGTCCAACGTCATTGGAATCAGCTTGAAGAGGAGGTCTAGAGTCTTTTGATATCTGCAGCCCATGAAACGAGGTGACACACTGCCTTTGATTGTTTAGTTTTTTGTAGGATATTGTTTTTCACCTTCCAATGGGCCTAGTCGTGAAAAATTGCTAGTAGCCGTGTTTTTGAGAAGATAATGATGAGATGGATGATCTACGTTGCCCAATTCTTGTAGGTGGAGATCTGCCCTTATTATTCGTATGAAATTCAGCCGTCCCCATCAGACCACTCCTTTCATAATTTGCCATGAAGACAACGTCTTCTTGCAACCATGTTTGCAGCCGGATGGCGGTGCTCTGTTTTGCAGCGCCGCAGCGGTTTTTGCGCTTGCTTTTGTAATCTCCCACTCTCTTAATAGGTACCAGATCTGTTTCAGAAACTCGTTATTCAAGGTACTACATAGACGAATTTGTTCAACGACGAATTATACTAAAATTCCTTGACTTGATTTGGCAGTCTTCCAAATTATCTTAAAAACCAAAAAGTGAGTTTTCCTAATGGAATCGTGGGCCAACAGTTGCGCAAAGATTTGCTCTTTCAGCTTCTCTTGACAGCCGAAGATGAAAAAGGGTGCCACATTTATAGTTTTGCACCATAATATATAGGTTTCTATCAGTGGCGGACGCAGAAAGTGGGCGGGAGGGGGGGCGTGGGAAGAAAAGTGGGGTCTCCGCCGTTTTGGGGACCCAGACGGAAAATAAAATTAATAATAATATTAATTATAATAATAAACAATAAATAAAAAATATATTAAAAATAATAATAAAAATAAACAATTAAAAATAAACTAACACAAGATTTTTATTTGTATTGTAAAGTAATTTCGAAAATTTGGCGACCCATTCTCGGGGGGGGGGGGGCGCCCCCCCCCCCCCCCCCCCCTGCGTCCGCCACTGGTTTCTATGTATATCTATCAATATTTAAGCAGTGAAGAAAATTGAAAGAAAAGAATGTCAAGATCTTTATAGTCAGGCATACTAGTCAATGTAACTTAACTTGAGCCGCAAAAGATTTCTAGGGAATGTTGTACTTACCTCCAACTGCAAATATCGGTACTGTTATTTATCCTACAATGATTGTTTTTCCCTTAGTGTTTCACACTAGCTTTTAATTATTCTCAGATATTCTCGGTCCCACCAACACCCTACGCTTCCATGCTTGTAGGCATATTGTCTCCATTTGCCTCGTTCTCAATCAATTCGGCATCGTCACTTCGATGGTGTTACTTGCCTCAAACAACATATCCAATCTTTGCGCAGCTATTTTCAAATTTCAAATCAACTTCTGTTACGTCATTCTTATTGTCGGTGTCTTAGTGTGGCCATTTCTCATGCTGAAGAGCCCGATGAGCTTTTGGTGAGTTCTTGTTTAATCCGTTGTGGATCTTCGATATCCGCCACATTTCTTAGGCAAGCCGCTATCGGAGCTATGATTACTAGCATTTTTGCTGCCACATTCATTGTTCTTGGAGCCATCCATGACGCTCCGACATGTACGCAAGTGAGTTTCCTCATTTTCTACCTACCTTCTCAATATTTACTTTCTGCGATGAAAAATGAAAGAAATCAAGGTATCCTAAGGAATCAAGGTGAGGTTCAGTAATCTGCCCGAGATTGATAAACTTCTTTATCAATCTCGAGTGTATTTAATATTGTTACTGTGTAGATTTATTTCCTTGATTATTTTCTTCAATAGATCTATTCCTCTTGATTTTATACGAGTTCGTAATATACCGAGATTAAACGAAAGTTGTACATGGATCCTATAGCAGTAACAATTTCTAGGTTGCAACATACCCAGAATATTCCCTCAAAAACCTCTTCCTTGCCTATGGTACTATAGCATATTCATTCGGTAAGTCTTGTGGTAACGACTCCTTCTGATGCCTCACTATTGCAGGTTTAAGCTTCTTTCAGGTGGACATGGCGCCTTTCCGACCATTCAGCACGATATGGTTAAACCGTTCCGATTCAATCGTTCGGTCTGGGCCAGCTACATCTGTGAGATCCTAATTCATTTTGATTCACAGACTTCTACAAAAATAATATAGTGTTGCTATAAACGACAAAAACTCGATGGGAAATTGCTATGAATCGTCCTGGTCTATTTCTTGATGATATCTAAAACACTGAAATTCATCGTCAAAGTATTCTTCAGGAGAATAGTCCGAAAATGAATGTTTTCAGTTATTCTCTTCGTATATCTCGCCGTTTCCTTAGCAGGTTATTTCGTGTATGGAGGCAGCATGAGGAATACAATAATCCCTTCACTTCAGGTCCTTTCTCATCTTTTTTTGTAATGTTCATTTTGACATTATTTCTGATTCAAGTTATCGTTCTGAATTCTGGTTCAGAAAAATTCAGGGAGACTTTAACAGACGTAAAGGATTGCAGGAGGACATAAATCATAAACCACTATGTTAATGTAAACCGCAAAGGAAATCATCATGATTTTCTCGAACGAAGAGAATACAGAATGTAACGTGAACTCTAATCTCCTCAAGCTTAGAAAAAAATCTAACTGGTGCCATGTGGGCGGTAGCTGGCTGAATCATTTTGGGATGAGAGGGAAAACAGAAGAAAAACGAAAATGAAATGAAATTGGTGAAAAATATGAGGTTGTAGGGAAAGTTCTCGCGCGAGATCAGGTATGTGTAAATTCATTACTATCATCACCCGCAAACTCCTGCACAATCCCGTCCAGGAATATGGAACTGTCAACGCAGAACTTTTGCCACCTTTTAGTATATGACTTTGAATCTGGTGAATCAGCAGCCGCATGCAGTTAGTGCATTAACGCTGTATTCGAGGATGGTAGGATGGTACAGCATCCGAACGCACCGCACACGATTGATCCAGACGCCATCCTGTTGGCGACTTCAACCTCAATGTTTCTGCACTGTCGAGATGCGCATCCGAAGTCGACAATGATCGATTGCAGCAGTTGGTGGGTTCAGATCCATGGCAACTATGCGTGAAAAGACTCAAGTCTTGCACGCTCACTTTGTCAGCATCGCCGATCACCTGCGTCATTTGGGCAAGGTAAGAAAAAATTATTACAGTGAGTAATTGTGATTTGACCGGGTGCGATCTCCTGCGATGAGCGCAGGTGGCTACTGAATTGCTCTCTTACAGGAGCATTGAAAACCGGCTGAAGTCCATTTTTAGAGGATATGAGAAGTGGTCTGTGTGCGTCAACAATCAGCACCACCGACACTAAGTTGACGAGGATGAGCAGCCTGAGCCGTAGCCGAAGACAGTTGATCACCCTCTGAAGGTTGTGGTCACTGCTTGGTGTGACAGCAAAGCCATCGTCCACTATGCGCTGTTGCCACGCGACCGTGCCCTCGCGGTAGACCTGTGCGATCAGAAACATGTGCCACCTTCTCCTCTCCCCCTCAAATGCCATACAAGATAGAGCGTTCGATGATAAAGATCACTTGGGTGTGGGTCATGATGAGGCAAAATGGGGCGGCGCCTTCCCGCCCTTTGGCGTCGACTCGTCCCCACTCACACTCGCGATTTCTTCATACTTGCATGGGCAAGTATGAAGAAATCGCGCGCGAATCAGTGCGAGTAGGTCCTGAAGGGCGGAGCGAGGGTTTCATTGAACCAATCGCAGGCACATCGCCCACCCACTTTTGCCTCATCGTGACCCACACCCAGATCACTTGGATCGCTGATTGTGCAAACTTTTTGACTCAATGCCAGAATAGTTCTAAGCCGAGGCCATCAAAACGGTTTCCAAAAATGGGCGAAGAGTGGCAGTACGTGATGGTGATTTATACATTTCTTTATGTGCTCTCCTGTTTTAGAAGATTCAAGAAAATCTACTGTTCCCAAAACCGCGAGAACTTTGCCTACAATCTAATATAAGCAAAACATCACTAGCAGTGACGGGTATTTGGTGCGGCGCGGCAGGCCAGATGGGCGGTTTCTGGTATGCAAAAATGACTGACCGGAACTATACTTTAAGACGAAAGCAGAGAGTGTACGGGCATCTGGACCCTCACGATACTTCGATGATAGTCTGGTAACTGTATGTTTTATCGATTGTAGTGAATCATTTTCGAAAACCTGCTTGCTCGCACGGCTCTCCTTCATCTAGTGTTCTTTCGATTCTCTCAAGAAACATTCGTGTGGAAAGCTTGTAGACGAGGGACCGAGGGCAGATGACGCGATCATTGCCGATGTCCTGCAGACCTATTGTTTATCAGCCCAGCCCCGCTGGTGTTCCAGTGGTTAGGCCCTTGTATTCCGACAGGTACCGCGTGAAAATCCTAGCCAATGTGGTGATAGGAACTGCTGGTGGCTCTTCAGATGCACTGTTTGAATACTGTCGGTGCTCTTCTATCCTTCACCAACTTTACGGCATGTCATCTTCACGTAATTAGACGACGGAGCTTATTTCTTGGAGGTGACTCTGAACCTCCTCGCTTGTACCTCCCAGTCACTTGAGTGTAGAAACTTTGTTCGAATAGATGTGCAGAATACGATCTAAAGACACGCAAGTCACCCACGCGCGCATCCATGAGCGTAGCCACACGAGGCACTCGTGCCGACACTGCTGCAGAGACAGGGGCATCCATCCCCTGAATCGATCCGCACCTCATCGACTCCACTTCTTTAAAAAAGAGAGACAGGTACAATGCCGCATTTGGTCTGCGATTAGCCCCTACTCGCCACCTGGGGAAGCACCACACCGCAACTTTGCGACTAACCTGCTGAGGTTCTTCTAAGAGGCAGTTTCCTGAGCACTCCGCGAAAGTTCAGATCAAACATGAAGATTTGTATGAGGGCTTCTTCTGATAAGATATGACCACAGCTTGATTAATTATCCAACACCGACAAGACCATAATTCACTTAAGTTCCCATACCTTGTTTCTTTAGAAAAGAGATGAGTTGGCCAAACAAATCTGACTCTCTGCAGGTCACATGGATTTCGCAGCTCGTCAGCCTGATGGTCACAGCCCATGTTCTTCCGACAATCATCATCATGTATTCACCTCTTGCTCAGCAGGTCGAGGAATGGACCGGAGTGCCACCACGACGTTAGTTTGGAATTTAAAGTGAAAATGTCATTTTTTGAAAAAGAATTTCGTCAAATGAGTAGTAACCACCAGGATGTGATGATGGAGATGTGGTTAGCTCCTGATTACAGGTCGGTTACTCCGCTCCTTGTGTATTCAAATGTTTTCGGAAAGGAAAATAGGGAAAACATCTCATGTCCGAAAAATGTACAGGGTGATATAATTGAAGTGACAATAATTTGGAAGGGTGTCTTCCCATTATTTAGCATTGCAACTGAGAATAAAGGAGGTATATTATTTTTGTACATGATCTAAAGAGCACTACGGATGGAGCAAAAAGGACTGAGTGGGTAACATCGGAACAATGGAGATACTGCTGCATAGAAGTCCTTCACAAAGTCCAAGGAAACTTTGAGAGATCACTGGAATTTCGAGAAACGGTGTGATGAGGTTTATGGAATGAGTTCTAGAGCTCATGCCTTTTAAACTGCAGAAAGTTCAGGAAGTGTCGTCGCCTCAGAAGAAAAACTGGCTTGCGATATCCAAGTTGCTACTGAACGAGGTCGTCAGTGATGAGCTGGGAAATATGGTTTTTACGGTATGGCAAGTTATGAACAAGCAGAATGACAGATTATGATAGGAGGTGTGAGATCATTACTGTACACGGTCATTTGCGAGCAGAGCTCTCTATGGTGATATGAAGCAGAATCAATGAGTCAGGCCGAACTCCGCTGGTTCTTCTGAGAAAAGAAGCAAAGTGAGTGCTAAGCCTTATCGATTTTTAGTTCTGGAAACAAATCTGAAGCCGTGGAATGAAAAGCATTTTGAAAATCTGAATTGGTCACAAACTCTCTTGACCTGTATTCGATGGATTTCAGCATACGGTCTATTTTGGAGTCAGAAGACTGTTCCATAGCTGCACGCAGCGCTGAAGTTCTGAAGGCTCGATTTCGCAGGGCATAGACCAACACCTTGCGGGCAACCTGCTGAAATGTCAAGAGAACATTGTCGCTTAGCGATGGTGGTCATTTCGGAACGTTTTACTAAAATATTGTTGTCAACATTGTGTTTATTCAATGAATGCCAAAAGTTTTCAAGAAAGAAATAATATACCTCGAAGAAACTTTAAAGTATTATTTGTCACTTCAATTGGACCACTCTGATATCCAATATCTACCGTTAGTAGAGACAACATTTGACTTCTGAATGCAGCACAGCATTGCGGAAAACCTCAACTACGCATCTTCAGGGTCTTAGGGTAATAATGAGACGACGAAGTGGAGAAGCTAGAGCGAAGATAACCAAGTTATGAAAATCAGTAGACTGCGCTCGAAACTTGCAGGTTGGTGGCAGAGTTGCCAGAGAGAGCGCATATAGCACGCTACAGACCCGGGTGGACGTTGGGCTGGCTGATTCCAGAATGATACATGCAGTCACAACATTAGGCACACTTTCTGCTGTGAAGATTCATTAATGAGCGTATGGGTTTCGGTTAGTAGTAAGTAAAAATTGTCAGTATTTTAGATTTTTATTCATTTTACCGCGGACACTGAGTAACACATATGTCATCTGAACTTCGTACCCAGTGTAATTGGCCATGTCCGAAAGTAGAAAACCGTTTTTTTTTCTACGAAAATATTCAGACTTTGGTATCCATCGATTCATCTGTCGCTCTCTATTGTTCTTCAGCAGTATTTTCGTTGCTGAAACGATACCGAATTTTGGAGTTTTCGCTCAACTGGTAAGTAAAGTTGCCTTCACATTCTACAGGGTGGCTGAAAATTACCCGTGCACCCCCATTTCTACGGGACTTCCGGATTTTTTCTCGTTATCTTCTCATATTCCTATTACTTCGTTACATTTGGTTCAAGAGTAATAGTTACTAGCGCCCCTACGCTAGGAAGTGGGGTGGGGCAGAAACTTGAGGTATGTGCAAAAGCTTCACACGTGCGGAATGCTTAGAAAATTAGCAAATAAGCAAAACTAATCATTAACTGAGCTCAAATACAAAAACCTTCTTATGGGTTGCGTATATTCTACGAGTTTGGCGCCTCTTCAACGTCGGGCTTGGAATCTTCTCGCAATCCTAGCCTTGCTTGCAAATTCTTAATCGCGCACCTACATGCAAAGCTGATTTCCGATGCAGTAATACTACCTACTTTTTTTTGTCACATTTCTTACATGCCTATGGACCCGTAATGAGCGGCCACTTTCAACCCTGCGCAGGAGTATCTTTCACATGGCTTTAGTACTTGTGAACAACAGCGTGTGCCGTGCGAATAATCACCTAAAATGATTTAAGCTTCACGTTGCTGAGATAGTCCAACTGATGAGCTTCTGCTTCAATATACAGAGAGGAAGAAGAGGTGGTCGACTGAAACACAAATGAGCGCGTAGCGTGCCCCTACTCCACCGGTAGACGTGCACCTTGGTGTTTTTCTCACTACTGGGCCACGGCGGACCCATTCGCCATCCGTGTACCCGTATGCTGGCGTTTTCCCCACTAATGGGAATCATGCAGATTAATGAAAACATTAACTATGATGATGAATAATAAATAAAAACTATATTAAAAATAATAATGAAAATAAACAATTAAAAATAAATTAATACAAGATTTTTATTTGTATTGTAAAATAATTCCAAAAATTTGGCGACCTCGGGGGGGGGGCACCCCCCCTCCCCATGCGTCCGCCACTGGAATCATGCGGACTCACTCTCTATCCTGTGCACCCGTATCCAGGCCCTTTCCACCCTTTTTGGGCCACGGGAGACCCATTCTCCATTCATGGATCTGTATCCTGGTGTTCCTCCCACTATTGGGCCAGGGCAGGGTATCCCAGCACTTTCCCCAATATTGGCGTCCCTGCGGACCCATTCTCCATCGATAGATCCGTATCCTGGCGTTTTCCCTACTATCGGGCCACGCCGCACCCTTTCTCCATCGGTGGACACCTATCCTGATGTTTTTCTGAACTACAGGGCCGGCACTTCAGTTTGTCATCAGTGCACCCGCACTCTTTGTAAATCTTGAAAGTAGTGGAAGAAACTTAGGAAATATTTGGAAAGTTTGATCAATTGCACAACTGGTTCAAGAAAATGTCATAAGTGCTTATAATGATGTATTCTTCGTTCGTTCATCCTGTGTATGAGATTGTACTGAGCTTCTTAAAAATAGACGGATCCTCAAGCTGCATCCCCATGGGACCTCAACGATGAGGGGTGCGCAAAGAGCACATCCCACATGAGGAAATCGAGTGGATCCTATCGCTACGGCCGTGATATCGCTACGGCCTCCACTAATCCTTTCGAAGTGATTGACTTCCACCGTTCCAAGATTGAGTGCAGTTGCTGACAAAGCTCCATCAGAGGGGCTCCTCTACTCCGTACATTGCTGCTATGCATCGTCAAATTGCTGTGAACACTGTCTCGCCCGGAGGGCTCGAGACCGTTAGCCGCTGTTCCCACCGCGAAATCCCGAATGCACCCGACTTCCACCAAGTCTATGCACCTATGACGAAACATCGTCCGAATGCCTCGTCAGCTGCGCATCCTCGCGAACCATAGTCTATAATTGAGCCTCACGGCTAACGCATGCGATCACGTTATATTCCCCCTATGCCTGCACTCTAGAAAATTTTGTTGCACTACCATGATTTATATAAGAGGATCTCGAGATGGTTGCCTCCAAAGTCATGAGCAGTGCCGATATTCAACTGCATCGGGCGATAGAGGTTAGGATCGACCGCAGACCTCCGAGAAAAGTTGTGTGGAAGGAGCTGAACATCCATTCCATGTTTGACTGTCCTTGAATCTTGGCATTATGAATTCAAACTTGTACAGTACTTGTTACAGCTGTTCTCGGCCAAAATTGTTAATCAGATACTTTTATTCGCCAGTGCAGAAGGTCTACGTTTTGGCGATATCGCCTTCGTCAGAGCCTGAATAAGTCTCATGTACAAAAGGCCTACCCTCTCAAACGGCTCATCCTTATACAGAAGTTATTCACTCAGTCAGTTAAGTTATCAGAATCTGTGCAGATTCTGATCTATAGGCGTATTGTTAAGATACTGCTCACATAAAGACCATTGGGAAAAGAGTCTCGCCATTAGCGGTCTGTGTAGCACCAACATCGTCGACTGCCGAGGTGAGCACTGACCAGCCTGTATTCCGCCTTTGCTCTTAGGTGACTGACTGAGTGAATAACTTCTGTATAAGGATGAGCCTTTTGAGAGGGTAGGCCTTTTGTACACGAGACTTATTCAGGCTATGACGAAGGCGATATCGCCGAAACGTAGGCCTTTTGGACTGGCGAATAAAAGTATCTAATTAACAATCTTGGCCGAGAACAACTGAAGATGAACATCTATCCTTACCATTTTCAAAAAACCTACACCTTACCGGGTACTTTGAGAAAGAATAGGAAGAATTTGTGCAGGCAGACGCTGGAGCGATTTTATCATTCTCGCTAACACACGTTCGTTTTTGCTGGCGAGGAACTTTTCACTATAGCCAACGCCGCGTGTGACAGGGTTCCCACCCAATTTGTTGAACCTATTGCTTGGACCTACTCCAAGGCAGAACTGTTGCTAGAACAGGTCAACGCCTGTTTTTGACGTCTTGGCGCGTTATAATGTCCAGTGGCAAGGGTCCTTTAGTTTTTGTGGCTTCTGATGTTAAAATTTAAACTTATGTGTGCAAGGAGGTATTTCCATAAAACATTTTTGAATTGAGGAGATCTGCACTTTTTGAAAATATGAGACATGACCTGCAACAGAGTTCCGTCCTGCAGAAGAGGCAAAAAAGTGTTAAAGATTGGAAATGTGAGCGTTTGCCTGAGTTCGTGAGGCATGAAAAATGGCCTTTGTACTGCTCAAATTTGAATCCAGCGGATTTTCCCCTGTAGTCTCTTTGAAGAGGAAGACCTGCTCTATTAGCGCAATAGTTTGTATTCCCTGAAAGGAGCCACAAAAAATTTCTTGGAACAAAATCAGTAAAGAGTACGTGCGAGAATCATGTGCAGAACCTACGAAGACGTTGAGGGCCACCGTTTCTGCCAACGAATGCTATTTTGAAGTCTGATGAGTTTTTTAGATATTTTGAGTCATCGATAAAATTTTATTAAAATTTTGGCTCTCTGTATTTGAAGACTTAGAGCATCACAATTTTAGTGCACGGGTAATTTTCGGCCACCCTGAATGTTGTTCCATTTTTCAAGAAACAAGAAAAGAGTTGTTATCGAGAACCTTGCCGTATGAACAGTTCTATTTTTACGATCGAAATGCCAATACAGGTAGGAGGATCTACGATCACCTTGATGACGATGCTTTTGCCGGAAGTCTTCTATCTACTACTCTTCACGTCGGCAAAAAAGCGAATAATTCTCATCAACAGGATGCAGATCTCTCCCGATTCACCTGATGACCAACTCGCCGGTATACTTGAGTAGGCTTTCACCTGATCTACTCCATTTACAGAGCTTCTTAACTTAAAAAAATAGCTAACATGTACTTTCAGTGTGGTTCGATACAGCTCTAAGAGAATCCTGCTGTTTAGCATGGCTTGTTTTGGTAAGGTCTCATTTCCAACTAACTGGTTATACTTATACCAGATACTCTACATTTTTAGTGTTTGGCGTAATCGGTGGAATAGCGGCTTCCAGCTCATCCATCATGGAAATTGTTGGCTCCAAAATGGTTCCTCCATGCTACGTCCAGTGGTTTAGAACTGGATTAAACGGACCAACAAACACTAGTGCATCCACTCACTGCTGCGGTCCCTTCATGAACATTACCGTGGGCGACGTGGACCCTTTCAAATTTTGCATTATGCCGTCACACATATGATTCAAGGAATGTGGGCATGCACACATTCCTCCTACTTTACTAGCTGGATGGAAAACCTATTATACTACTCTGTAATAACTTTAATCACTGACTGGTGGATACGGGGTACGTTCCTCTCAGGATTTTTCTGTTGTTGAGAAGCTACGGCTCCCAAATATGCACTTACTATTACATTTCACTAGCGTTTACGTCTCATCTTTTATGGATACTTAATAAAAGATGTCTGGATTATCCCAGTGGTTGGCAGACATTTATACTAGTTGCATCAGTCATCGATATATCATGAACGTATGATATCATACGATGCTTTTATGCCACAGATTTCCAGATTTATGATCGAAGATTTCGACGACGTGAATGCAACTGGTATAAGCTGTGTTTGTTGAGGAAAACAATGCACAGTTGATCCTTTCCTGTTTCTTCCTCTATCTCTTCCACTACTGACTCCTTTCCTATACACTTTCCCTTCCTCCAATCCCATCTTCTCTAAAGGAATCACCTAAAAACAGCCGTGCGGGAAGAACTTATTCTGTGACATAGGAAATTTGCATTTCCAGAATTGGCAGTAGTTACGCTATAGCTACTTGTTGAGGATGAGGGTAATTCGCCTGTTATGCATTTCATAACCAAGAACTCTTATCATCTTGGATTACTTACTTAGGGAGTGACACAGGGCGACCCGACGGCGATTACCCGGTGACCCAATAGCGTCTGTTTCCTTCGCTACTATCTTGTTTCTTCCAAAGATACTGACAAAAAGAATCAGTCTAAGTTATAAGACCATCAGTTATTTAAAAGCGCTGCTTCCTCGGCTAACCTAGGGACACTGATAATCAGCGGCTTCGGCGCAACTCAGGCACTTTTGGGGGTCCAGCCGCCTTCCTAAATTTGACGGGCGGCGTGAGGGATGAAAACTGGTCAGCAAGTGGGTGCGCGGGCGGTCAGCTTCTGGTCAAAAGCGGACCAGCTGCGCACCCAATACCTGACAGGCCGCGCGCTTCTTGGAATGCTTCGGACAGCTACCGTAGTCGCTGCTTTCTACTTCACTAAAGTTCAACGCTAACAGTCCCAAATAAACATCACATTTAGATTCAGATTTATTTAATTCCAGCAGATCTTCCCATACAAATGAATAGTCCTAATACGGAAATTTTGCTTTCAAGTGTAGAGATGATTTAATGATAGGCTTTTCCTTCTCCATACTTTGCCTTCAACCTGGGTAAGGCATTTATTTCATAAAGAAGTGGACGCATACAACGCAAATTTTAGGTTGCGAAAGGAAATAGGGGACAAATACGCTTAAATTGTTGGTTTATGCACCTAGACCATATACTGGTATCTGTGAAATACAGCAGCTTACCTTAAATAAAAATTGTCAAGAAGGGCAAATGCTTGCCTACGAGGTTCCGATTTTATAGTGAGCCTCGGAAACAGTGTCTCACCTCAGAAATCGTTCTCGAGATTAGCATAGTAATAAAATCTTCATGAGCAGCAGAGAACAGCATCTTTTTTAACAACCTTTAAATTTTGAATTTCTGGACAGACAGTGGGAAATGATGGATATCTCATCAAAAATGATCCGTAATCACTGTTTTTTTTTACATTGCGACACACTTTCGGTTTATACATTGAACACGGGCTGCTGATACAAGCTACAATTGGGGGCCCCCGTGTAAATTTTTTTTGACATTCTGGAGCATTTCACGCATATCACTGGAATCAGCGCGTCGAGATGTTCCAGAATCTGTCATCAACTCAAAATCTAAATGAGGTGAGACAGAGCCTTCAAAATAAATACTCACCAGTCATAGGAGCTTTGTTTATGAACAAGTTCTTAGAGGTTCGGAAACTTTAGCGAATACTTCCCCATCGCACCTGACAAGAGGCGAAGCGTCAAGTAGTTCATCAAGTTGTAGGGCGCACAACCTCACCTAGGGGCTCTGGAGCGAACGCAGTTCTTGGAAAGCCGTCGTAGCGGAAACGAAATTCGTGACCAAACTTGTACACTGCACAGTCCTTAGCACTTCATAGAACAAGGATGAAACACCACCATAATCTACAAAAGAATGTTAATTATTATCAGAGCTACTCTGCCCACAAATAGGAAGTGCGGCCGGTCAGATAAACAAGGTGGGGTGCGCGGCTGTGAGCTAAGATAAAAAGGGGTGTGCGGGCAGTCCTGCGAAATCAAGAAGGGTGCGCGGAGTCCTGCGAAATCAAGAAGGGTGCGCGGGCGGTCCTCTAAAAGTGCCTGAAAATTATTATAGTACAGCGAAAGATTATTGAATATTTAGATGAGTTCGAAACGGGCATTACAACCAGCATCAGCCTTTCTCATCACTGAACGCAATTCTTGCGATCCTGTCCAAATTTATGGTGAGGATCATCAGGAAAAGAAGAATACCATCATCTACCCTTACTCGTTTTCAAGAAGGGCTCCAGCGGGACAGTTCATGATTTGGCTCTCGTTACTTGTTCACGAGGCCCAGGAAAAATTCATCGTCTCTACATGAATGTCTCAAACTCAGTCAGATACCGTGGAGGAATATTACCACCGTTCAAAATCTGAGTTTATTAAGGCTCTGCACTTTTACAGCTTTTCTTTGGCGCTTTGCATGCAACCGATAGCTACCTATCCTTTGTACCAATGTAACAACTCAGCACAAAACTGAAAAAAAAAATTAGAAAAGCAACGGTGAAGGAAGATCTGACTGGAAATTCGGGATGAAGTGCAGAATCTGGTCACTCTGGGGGCGGTGAGGTATAGCCACTGCTCGTAGGTAAAAGACCACCAACTCAGCGAACCTCCCCACCACCAACTCAGCGAACCTATGATGGAACGTTGGCGTTTCGCATCCAGGCGAGCACAACCTTGGGCTTAGCCCATGATGAAAGAGTGCGGACAACGGACACGTGACAGCCCCTCTCCCATGTCTACGCTGTAAAAAAAATTTGCAGCGTTGTCAGGACTTATATAGGAGGATATCTAACCAAAGCCACCACCGATGCCCCTTATGCAGATCATGATCACAATAGGGAGGAACTCTGGCAGGGAGTGTAGATTTGGAAAAATTGTATGTGATGACGCTTATACGAAAAGACAGAATGCGTCGAATGAGGACAGCGAACAGTCAGTAGTATCTGTGTTGATAATGCCGGACCCCCAAAGGCCAGTGTTCAAGTACCTCAGCAGACTAGTCTGAACTAAGTGTCGAGCAAATGCTGCATGGAATGTTGGAATTGAAGGCGAACATGTGTGGCATCGTATAGAGCGGAATGCTGGACGACCCATCTGAACTAGAACAAACCCTCCATGCAATGGGAACGCGGTCGCTCCAATGAAGCAAAAGGCTCAAGAGTTCTGATGAAGTTTTAGGCCAAAGTATAGAGTAACTCTAAACGATGCAAAGATGAACGAGGCTCGGCTGCGCTGATGTGGTCAGGAACTGGGAAGTGACGACAGTTCTGTCATCAAATTAGTTATGAATATCACCGCTAATGCTCATAGGGGAGGAATACAAAACACCCGATGTCTGGATAGGATAGAGGACATGTGGTTGTTGAAGCTTACTTCTGTTGACGCTTTGAATGCAAGTAAAATGCGAAACCGTCCAAGAAACGCTTCATTCAGCTTGCACACCAATATGCGCACGTTTAACGTCTGCATGCAGTAATTTTGGGAGTAGATCCAATTGCTCTGCCAAATGGATTCAGGCCTCCAAAGAGTCCTAGACGAAGTTTGCGCATAATTTAATATTGTGAAACAATTCTAATCTTACTCAGACTGATTTACTGAAGGGCAACTTGGTTTAGTTGATGCAGAACGACCTGTCTAGAAAGTCGACAGATAACTTTATCCAGAGGTCCTCCTGCTGCAAATTTATCGATCCAATCGATCCCTGCTATCCTAATGAATACTTGCATGAATGAACCTTTGTGATCAAATGTTTTGTAAACATTTCTTAGTCACATTATCTGCTGGCTTACATCTAGAGCCGGGCAGGCCTGCAGCAGGTAGCGGCATCGTTCCCCGGCGGCACAAGTGAACTTCCAAGGGGTACACTTGTACAGCGCACTTAAAAACAATAGAAAAACTATCGGATTTCTTGAGTATTCCAATTGGTCACTCAGTTGCTGTACCTAGGGTGTGTATCATCGTGAGGGAGAACGAGGCGGACCTTTCCCGCCCTCCACGATCAACTCGTCCTCTGTCCATTCAAATTTTGCATAGTCATGTATAGCGAAATCGCGCGCGAAGAGAATGAGTCAACCGTTTGGGGCGGGAGGAGGATTTGAACGAACCAATCACAGGACTGTACCACGCCCCGTTTTCCCTCACGATGATACACACCCCTGTACCTAATGTGTGTCCTAGAAATACGGGAGAATCTGAAACATGAATCTTTCCTGAGTTCTTACATCAACATGTAATCATTCAAAAGAGAACGCACGAACAATCTTCCGCCCCCTACCCCAGAAGCCAAATTTTCCGTTTGCGGAAAAGACAGCAATTCATCACCATAGTCCTTCTATATGGATAAGAATCATAGTTTTCACGAAATCTGCAAAATATGTAGATACAAAAGTGCAATTGTGCCCGCCTTCACTACGAAGCAAGTTCTTTCCACTAACGAGCGATATTCCTCATGTTCTTCTCAAAGCTAATTCCCCACTTATTAGTGACAGCACAGCAGTTTACTCCAACCTTCATGGCATCCAAGACATTCGAGCAGTAAATCCTAAACTATTGGCTACGGTACTGCTTTAATTCCCTGGATTTATTCAATATCTACTCTTTAAGACTGAAAATTTACTAACTATCTCGTAGGATTCGCAAAAATGGTTTGATAGCATTCGACTGGATAGATTCCGATGAATTAAACTTACTCTCAAACGTATTTTCGGCACTTTTGTAATAAAATCATTTTTAAATACTCCAAACAGAGTCCACGAAGTTTTGCAAGATGCGCACCGAACTTCTCAAAGCACTCTAATTCGTGGCGGAGACAGCCTAATTTTTTAATTGAATTTCCTGCAACAAGAAACCACTGAACATGCGTGTCGACAACACGTTTCAAGTCGCACCCTTCTCCACCTTTCCCAATCTGGGTTGACAGCCTGCCTAGCTTTTTTCCATAGAAAATCGTTTTTAGCACGTTAGTGAAGGCGCTGAAAAGTGGGAATGTGGACGTGATTTGATTAGAAACACGAGATTTCCGTGAAATAGTTCACGGACAGGTAAACGACGCCTCCTCACGTGCTGCGAGCAGAATTTTGTCTTAAAAGGCGGCGATGGACACATATGTATAATAGTTCCATCCCCTCGTCATTGTAGTTCATATGTACTGAACTCATTTTTACATCCATGCAGATGAAAAGATCTTTAAATAATCTGCGCTGTAATGATTTGTGGCAAATCCAGAAGCCACAAAAAAATTCTTATGCTAAGATGTTGCGGACGTACCGTTTGTATCACATTAGTACGTTCCCTGTACTCGTTAGAATTGACCGATTCGACAGTTATTTTCTGTGCATGTATATAGCTATCGCATTTCTTTTCTATGACGAGTGTTATAGTTCCGATATTTTCCAGACGGTGGGTTCCGACTTATCCAATGTAGCCAAACTTGGCCTCCATCACTTTCTCCATCGGAAAATGTTTACGGACAGTAGTATGACATACATTCTTCAACAATTTTAACTAGGGCTTTCGGAATTTCTTCGTAATCTGGATTGATTTCAATTTGCTCCAATATGTGGAGACAATTTTTGTACATTTTCTCTCGGCAGTGTCTTTCGAAGTTCAAATTTGACCATGTTGGTCGTGCCGAAATCCAGTGACTTGTCTATCAAGTTGAGCACACGTTGTCATTGAACTAAAAGGAACAAAGCGAGCAGACCTGGACTTTGGGACTTCCGATTCTGCATATTCAGCTTCCCATTTATTTTTATTCTAACTTAGATGTAATTGGAATGCAGTGATTTTTAATGAGACATACATAAATGTAATAAGGCCATAATAGACTATTCACCGTCGGGTTTTTATGTACTGAATAATTAATTTAATAATTTACTATATTTTTATCTGATTGCCCGTTGCAATCGTTTCCCACGACAAAGGCAACCCTTCACCCAAAAGATAGCTTGAGAAAGAGAAATGCAATGAGGTTCAAGGGGATTTGAATAGACAAAAAGATAATTTTCACGTAATCAAAGCAGAATTTTAGGGTTAAAGGTGCAGCATTGTAATTGTGTGTCTTTTCGATCCATGTTTGATGTTTTGGACAAAAAAAAACAACTCTCTTAACCAGCCGCTACCCAAATATCCTTTGTTGATGATTGTTGGCACAGAACTAACCTTCAACAAAAGACCAAATGACCATCTCAGCCGAAGTTCATATGTGCTCTAGTGCACTCGTTCCTTGTAATTCTAAGCTATCCTATTATTTCTTCTTCTGAACTCAAATCAGCTCTTCCGAACTAATCACAAATACAAGAGAGAGAAAAAGCATACGGAAGTAATGAGAAACAAAGAATACTTGAAAACATCCTGTTACTGAATCCTATAGGTTATTATTTTTGATATTCGTTTATTCTTGATATGCTCATGGTGTGCAAGTCAAACTAGGCGCAAAAGCGATGACAAACTCAACCTTAACGAGTAATATTTAGGAGAACAGTAAAACGAAGAGAAATAGTATGATTTGCTGTCGATGTTGGTTCAATGACAATTCGAATCCACTTGAAGAACTCGAACTAGCACCACTTCAAAAGAGTAGTACCGGCAGAGTTGTCTTGTTCATGGTTCTCATGGAGGCATTCCGTTCATTCAAAGTCGCACCTTTAGCACACACCACAGCCAATTGCATCGAAAAACTTAACGACCTCATCTTTTGAATATGAAGCAATGGAGAAACTGCAGTACTCTCCATTGCTTCATCTCTTTCAGCTGTTGTAACTAAGCAGGTCAAAATTAAGTGAATCAATTGCTAATTCTGCAGCGTACCATGATGGGACTGAAATCGCATGGATTCAATGCCTGCTAACATCTCGGACAAAGACAACGGGGAACTTTGCTTTGACATTTTGTTATGGATTGGACGACTGAGCTGCAAAAATTTCTAGACAAGGCCATTTCAGAATCGTATTAAGAAGTGTTCCTCCCTAGCCTCAGCAGTTCTTCTGTTCATTTAAATAAGTGTTATACGCCATGCCTGCTCTGGATTATCCACCCAAAAGCCAATCGTCCTTCATTCATGGGAAAACGAACTATGAGGGGTAGCCGATTCGTGGGTTCCCTTCCGCTAGTAAAAACACACTAATTCTTGTGTAGATGCTCGAAACTAATCTGAAAATGGATGTTTCGAGTTTTCCTTCATTCTCCCGGTCTACGCCTTCATGCCTCGTAGTTATTCGTCACGGTTCTCGGTGCATTTTTTTGCGATTTTTTGATTCCCTTGATCAATCCACTCAATATCCATAATTTTACCTTGCAGTTTCCCCATCATATCGTCTGTGATCCGTCTCGTATCATAATTTGCTCATCTACGCTTTAGTCAGTCCACCTCTTTCCTATAATTTCTTGTTTCAGATATGGTGTTCCTGAAAAGCCGAGCCAGCGTTTCGGACGCCACCGTGGTACGTTTTCAGATGATTATTTGATTCCCTACATAGGAAACCAAATGTTTTGCATGACGCAGAGAAAATCGTTTCTTTTTGGTACTATGTTTTGAATAAATACATATAGGTTTTACATGATATAACCGCCGCCGACACAGCAATACTGATTTCAACAGAGCTGTATTTTTTTTTTTCGAATAATTCTGTTGTTTGATTCGTGGAAGTAGTATCTTTAATCCCGAGTAATTAATTAAATTTAACTTTTTTTAATCCTCCGAGTCGGTGTAGATGTTCGAACGTTCGTAGGTTCCCACGATTCATAGGTTTTCATAGATGTTTTAGAGACAATTCTTTTCAATTTACTTGTTCAGATCGAGAATGTGCCTCATGGAGACCACAAGTCTCCCTAACAAATAAATAAGAAAACCAGTGACGTCATTGCTATGAAGAGGATGTCATGGGTTATGCTAACAATTTTTCATTTTGTAGGTCACCCCATCTTGATCCTGATATTTACAGTTCCCTGATTTTTTGCCAGATATTTAATGCCACTAGATGCTACTATAATACATAAGCGCCGTTAGAAGATATGGGGAATCAGATACCAGTAAGTTCCTTGAAAA
Organism: Ancylostoma caninum; assembly: GCA_037903475.1. Lineage (NCBI taxonomy): Eukaryota > Metazoa > Nematoda > Chromadorea > Rhabditida > Ancylostomatidae > Ancylostoma > Ancylostoma caninum. Next base: position 733,170 of record JBAJFG010000629.1, on the reverse strand, counting down.
TCCTGTAGGAAAAAGCAATGATTCGAAGTTTTCAAACACAAAGCAGCGATAATTCAAGTAGTGGTAAATAGTAAATAGTAATAAGCAGCAATATTCTCATTTTCAAGAGTTCACGAGACAATCTAAAGAGAACGCGAACAAAACTAACAAACTGAGCGGAAGGCTTCTTCAATGATCTTCAATTTTACAACATCTGCTCTTTAGGTCTATTCACCTCCACTAGTGAACAGAAAATGCTTACTTTGCAAAAAATCTTAAACTATTGTTTGGAGCAATCAGAAGACAATAACATCATGTCAAATCAGTGGTTTCTGAAACTTAATGTGATTAGATGCACAAACACGAACGATAGGAGAAGTAACACTTTTACACCAGACGTCAAATTTGTTCTTGAGAAAAGAAAAGAATCAGTTGTTGAAGGTCACTGTGGGTTTTTACTTTTTTAAAGATGGTTCAAAAAAGGTGGAAGGAACTGGTGGAATATGACAAGTAAGGCAATTATAAGGCCATGTAAAGGCATCCGAGGAGGAATTGATACCGTCACAATATAAACAGTAAACTTTGTAGGCTTTTACTTTCCTAGGGCAATGTCTTTAGACCTGGGACTTTTATGGAGAAGACAGGCTTTTTTAAAGTTTATTATTCATTCTACACATTTGATGAAGATTGTGGAAAAAGACATCCACGGTAACTATAAGCTGACACGAAAACGCAGGATTGCCTTGAATGTCAGAGGGGCTCCCTACTGAAAAACTGTGTTCCAAAACAGTTTTTACTCTATATTTGCTCATTTTTATTCTTTACAAACGCCTTAAACCCATATCTCTGCATTAATTAGACTATTTGTAATGAATTTTACCAGAACCTCCGAAGAAAAGTAGACTACATACATAAGATCCCCTTATTTGGGAAAAAAAGCTATCATAGTATGACCTTCTAATATGACCTTTTTTATTGTAGGAAAGTACTAAACCTGAAAAACACCGCAACACGAAGGGGATGTCATGGCCAACGGCAGCGATTTTCATCGTTGGAGACATGATGGGCGGAGGGATGATCGCACTGCCTATAGCTGTTGTAAATGCAGGTACTTGCGTTTGATATTTGATATTTCATACTTATTTCATTAGCTCAAAGCAATAATCGAGTATGACCTGAGTTCCTGAAGAATACCTTATCACCACGGGTAAACCACGGTAATTCTACTTTCTATTGCTTCTATTGCTTTATTGCTTCTTTAATTCTATTGCTTCCCAAGCCGCATATCACTCATGACTGGGTGTTGCCAAACAAAACTGTTGTTCTGGAGTATTTAACGAATAATAGCGTGGATGGATAAAATAGACTTATTTCTTTTCTCCTGTCATCATCAACGTTATAAAAAAACATTTCTGGAAAGATCAGAGTGGAACTTAGGGAACTATCATACTGGTCACAAACCGTGAAGACTTTACTATATGTATATAAAAGGTTACTTCCCCGGATCCCAAAAATAAAGGTTATTTTGCGTGTCGGCGTTTTAGTTAGGGCTAAGAAACTAACATGGCCTCGCATAGGATCGCAAGATTATATGGGGCTTACGGGTTTCGATTCCGACAATGGTGGATATTTGATAATGAACCATTACTATCTCCGACGGGGCTTAGGATGGGGATTAAAGTCTGAGTATCAACTCAAAACAAGTGTGTGTTCACTAAAAAGTTCGTATAGTAGAAAAACTTTTTGCAAGTTGCTCTTCTTGCGAACACGGAATTCTGAACCGATTTTGTTATTATGGAACACGCTGTATGTTTACTTCCTTTTCATTCACGATCAGTTCACATGAAAGGTAGGTGGGGTGTCACGTGCACCCTGGTGCTAATGCAATTAACCAGCAAATCAAATTACTCTGAGAAACTTAGAAAGAAGAAACTGGACAGCTAATGAAGTACTTCAGCTTGCAGTATGAAAAGAAGGTCCGGAAGCAAACAATTGAACGAAGAAGAGGGAAGAGTTTGCTTTGCACACTTTGACAGCTCCTATTAACTGCTAACAAGATACATAGTGACTACGGAAATAATTGTGAACTGTGCAGGACGAGCGTAGACCAAACGGCGTAATGGTTCGGGTAGAAACCCTAGCAGCAACGGTTGCCAGTTGCTGCCATCCTCCCCTCGATTGCTGCTCAATCTGTCGGCCCTTTAGCAGCGGGCACCTTGAACTCTTCAAAAAGAAGAGCTTAAGCCGTTGGGATCAGCGCCATCTGAGGATTATTCTGATTTTAAACTCTCATGATCTATTCTGAGTTGAGGCAGTGCCTTTAGGCTGGTCGGTCTTCCAGCATCTCTGATAACTGTGCTGCCACAAAGAATTGTATTTCCAACATTTTACACGACAGCGATAGATATCAGCGCTGCTATGCCATGCCGCAACTCAGCAACACCTTGTGCTGACTGTCACAACGGCCACTTAGAACTCTCCAAAAAGAAGGAGTCCGAGAAGAGGTTTTCTGGCACTCACATAAGAAACCATGTGTATTATTGTGATCAGTATCGTCCGAAGATTCCTATGATATTGGAATCGTTGAGAACCCAGAATCACTTCTGAGATGAGACACTGAATCGTAAAGTGACTCCTTGTCCTATGCACCTAGCAGCAATATTATGCTAGAGGATATCTCGAGCGTGATATTTTCCAACTTTTCATTCCTCTCTCCTTCATTTTACATTTTCCTCTGGCCGCTCTTTATGCTTCAACACATCGAATTCAAGCTTTTCTTCTTCATAGAAAATCTGCGCAAAACCTTACATGCCAGTAGATAATATTTTGAGAGTAGATTCTCTATTGGATCACTACATCCGCAAATCTAATCTTCTTGACAATTGGTATTGTATCCTCACCATGGTTTGATAAAAGATGTTTGTTACAAGTCATCACTTTCAAGAGCACAGCCTGTTTCAATCGTTTTAATTGTTGGCAATCGAAGAACGAGTTGTTTGTTGAAACGTGCAAAAAAGAAAGATAGATGTGACATGGCATATCGTCAGAAGCAGGAATGCAAGAGAACAAAGAGCACTCGGGTACACAAAGAGCACACGTCACATTGACACTGACTACTTCGAGACACCAGGTGTTGATGAAAACATAACAAGGCCTAATTCCTACGTAATGAAACTTGAGATGAGTACTGCTGATGAAATCTGGGCCCTATTTCATCTTCTGTGAAGCATTTCGAATTCATTGATACGAAATGCTTATCAAAATTTTGAAAAGTCCGGCTATCAATAAACCTCGGCGTACTTGCACAATAATTTAGTTGATTTTGTGAGCTTCAAGCGAGGTTAGCAACTAGTTTATTCTTGCTTACGTTTCGGCAAATCGCCGTCTTCAGGGCCTGAAATGGGCGATTCGATAAGCTAACTATCCGGTCAAATCTCTACAGAACCACACAAACGAAACACTAAGCCTGTTTTTCAATCATGAAGCTAACTGCTGTATCAAACGCTCACCACTTTGATGCTCTGAAGGCGATTTGCCGAAACGTAAGCCAGAATAAACTAGTTCCTAACCTCGCTTGAAGCTCACAAAATGAACTAAATTATCAAAATTTTGTTTGTAAAAATAAGTCACACTGTATAAACATCGATGTAAGAGTAATTTATACTAGCTGCGTGCGTCAGTCGCGCATCAGTAGCACGCATCCATTTGCAAGGGATTTTCCATGAAGATCGGTCAACACGGTACATCTTCGCGTATCTAGTCGCACGCATCTAGTATAAATTGCCCTATAGACGCACGCGCGTCAGTCGCACACAACCAGTATAAATTCCCCTATACCTCCAAGATCATTTCAAGAAAACCTTGTGGAGCCATAAATGGGAGTCCCTCGACAAATCATTTTGTTGATGAGTCTAACCTTGTTTAGGATTGGTTCCCGGCATTGTGATAATTATTCTGGCAGCGATATTCACAGGATATACCGGCGTACAGCTAGGCGACAATTGGACACTCATGCAGGTATGTAACTCCTCATTGCACTTTCGCTGGTTGAGACGGAAGCTGATTTGTTTGCAGAAACGGTGGCCGGAATATAAGAAGCACTGCAGGCGGCCGTATCCTGAAATGGCATACAGAGCAATGGGCCCCAAGGCGAAGTACGTGAAGATTCAAAGCGGTAGAAAGTGTAGAAAGTCAGAGAAGAACGGGTGGAGAAAATTGAGGGCTGCATAGAGATAACCAAGGCCCCCAATGGCAATTGTTCGGGGACAGTGCCTTGGTTTGCGAGTCGTAAACCAAGGATGGTAGCTTGAACTGGATGCCCAACAAATGTAGGGTATTCCCATCACCTGGGTAAGCACACGCTTGTCTAAACCTACCCAAAAATTAACCTGAATGCGTCTGTAATTTCTGCGACATCGCCCTTTCATCCACATCGCCATTGAGCAAGAGAAGAAGGGACCATAAGGTTTTTTGACTAACACCTTATTCGAAAAAAAACAGAGAATTTTGATATGAGTTACTCCACGTCTGTTAGAGATATCAACTGTCGGCACCATTTCCACTGCCATTTTTGGCTTTGATCCTTATGTTCATGCTCCTTTAACATTCTCAGGCATTTCGTCTCCTTCTGCCTCTGTCTCACACAATTTGGCATCGCCACTGTGCTCATGTTACTTGCCTCAAATAACCTCTCCAACTTGCTCACAGCCGTCTTCGGAATTCAAATAAACTTCTGCTATGTAATTCTCATGATCGGCGCTGCTGTGTGGCCTTTCGTCATGATTAAGAGCCCGATGGACTTCTGGTGAGTGCTTCTTCGATTCGATGTGATTCTTCAATAGTGGAGACATGTTCCAGGCAAGCCGCGGTAGGCGCTGCTATCTCTAGCACTGTAGCTGCTGTTCTCATTGTTGTAGGAGCGTTCCATGATGCTCCAGTTTGTGGACAAGTGAGATTTTGCAGCAAATTACTCCATTTTACAGCTAATCATACACCATTCCTACGCTTCTTAGCGTAAATCCTGTAATGGGTTCTGTAGGTCAAAATTGGGGAAAGATTCTGAATGTTATTCTTTCAGGTTGTCACCTACCCCGAATTCTCGTTCAAAAACCTTTTCCTGGCTTACGGTACCATTGCATTCGCATATGGTAAGTATATGACTATTCAATACCATCTAGCACTTCCAGTCGTGGTTCACAGCTGTTGATTTACTCTCATTTTACAGGTGGACATGGAGCCTTTCCAACGATTCAGCATGACATGACCAAGCCGTTCCGTTTTAATCGTTCAGTCTGGGCAAGCTATATCTGTATGCAGATCAATTAATTTTTTTTTTTGTAAAATCCAACTCGTGCTATAAAATCGACTTTCCAGTCATTCTAATCGTCTACCTTGTGGTGTCCATCACAGGATATTCAGTGTATGGAGCAAGCATGAGAAATACCGTTATCCCATCACTTCAGGTATGACTCTATTCCCCATCGAAAGGTGAAATTTCCCAAAGCATTCGAATATCATGCACTCCGAATATTTTCTACACAACCTATGGCCTAAAACAACTGATATTAAGCACTAAATGTCTCTGGGTTTGTCACCGCAAGTTTAAGTGAATCTTGAGATTTTGGTTTTCTGCTTAGTCTTACATTGTAGAAAGTTAAACTTTGTAAAACTTGATCATAAGGTGAAACCAAGATTTTTTCCGTAGTGTGATTGATATGAAATCTTTTTTCGTAATATGATTGATGAAGTGAAGTTCCTAGGTGTAAGTAGTACATCACTCTGTTACCCAGAAATCATACATCTCTTCAGATCACATGGCTTTCGCAACTTGTCAATCTGATGATCACAGTGCACGTCTTACCAACCATTATCATCGTATTCTGCCCTTTGGCACAGCAAGTCGAGGAATGGACTGGAGTTCCATCAAGACGTGGGTTCCCATTTTCTGTACATCAGATCGGCTCAGTTTAGGGCCCGGCTGCATCAGTGGAAGGATGAATAATCTCTTACTCATGGGATGATTACTCGTAGGTAGCAGCTGGGTTCTCACAATGTTATCTATGGGTAAACATGTTCATTGGTGCTAGGTAATGGGTAGATTTGGTTACCTCAACACGTTCACCGTGCGTAGTCGTCCACGAATCTCCCTCCCATGACCAATTCGGCTCTCAATTCTACGAGGGATTCCAGCCGAATTGCTGCGAGGCTACGTGGCGCGACCCGGGTGACGGATATTGGGTTTAACGCGGATCAAAAGCAGCCATCCGCTTGCCCTGCGAAGTGGGTAGATTTAGGGGATGGACTCCTTAGGTCGACAGTGAGTGTGAACATGCACTCGCGCGTGTGGATGTGTGCTAATGCTTCTTGTTGGCAGTATCCTGCAGTCCGGATTTGGTGAAAAGCTCTCATTCTAACGACTGAGAAGCGCATGAGAGGCGAATTGGGGCCGCCTCTAACAAATGAGTCCCTCGTTCACGGGGAAGGGAATCGCTCCTCTCAATAGTCGGATGCCGGCTACAGGACGTGGCGACAGGCTGGCCGAGGAAGACCCACGTCACGTCGTATAGTTATGACGTCAATAGTGCCTGAGAAAAAAGCTACGGCGTACACGGGAGTCGACGCGCACTTTCGGGGCCTGGCTAATGTGAAAACTGTGCGAGGGTCCCCGATGCTCCGCAAACGGCGGTATCGGGGGGCAAGCTGGCGAGTCGTTAAGAAGGACAACGTAGCCAGGCGCGCATTGCGACTTTGAATGTCGGCACGTTGACAAGTGTGAGCTAGCAGCCGCACTGGAGCGCAGAAGAATCGACATATGCGCGGTTCAGGAGACGAGATGGTCAGGCAGTAAGTCGAAGGAGCTAGGATTTGATTACAAACTCGTTTACCATGGCAGTGCAGTCACCAGAAGTGGCGCCGGAGTCATAGTTTCAGAACGTTTCCGAGACGCAATAACAGTACAGCGTTACGATGATCGGCTTATGAAAATTGTCATCGCCACTGTTGAACTGCGGCTCCACTTCTCAGCATACACTCCGCAAACTGGCTGTTGTGAGCGAATCAACGACGGCTTCTGGGCGTTGCATGGTGAGAAGATAGCAGAGGTACCCAAGGAGGGTTCGCTTGTTGTCGCGGGAGACCTTAGCGGTCACAACGAAGAGCAACTACAGTTGTCATGGTGGGTTCGTCTACGGGACACGTAACGAAGATGGTGAACGCATTATCCAGTCGAGTCGAGTCTCACAACCTTGTCATAACGAATACATGATTTCAAAAACGCACACCATCTTGTTTCCTTTTACAGCAGCAATGCGAAGACACAGATCGACTAAGTACTTTTGCGACGTCAAGATCGAGAGCTAGTCACGGACGTGAAGGTCGTGCCATATGAGACGGTAGCGACACAACATCAGCCGCTGATGTGTGAAAAACACTTCATCGAAGAGGAAGTATGAGGAGAGATGCGGACCAGCTCGAATCAAGTGGTGGAGACTGAAGCAGAAAGAGGCTGCGGTCATATCTCGCATTCAGCCACCGCCAGTAGCGGCTGTCGGTACATCTACGGATTTCCTCATTTCCGCTGGTGTGCATCAAGGCTCTGCTCTGTCTCCGCTTTCTTCATTGTGGTGATGGATGTTGTAACACGGGTTCTGCAGAAACCCACGTCGTGGACACTGTTGTACGCAGACATGCTCGCGTCCGAAGACAGGCAAGAACTAGGGCGGCTAACACAAGCTTAGAGTGACCGACTTGCACGATCCGGCCTACGTCTTGACGTCAAGAAGACGGAGTATTTAAGAACCAGCGTGACCAGCCCGGTACCATAGACGGTGCTGAAGTACCGAGAACGGAAGTGTCTAAGTACCTTAAGTCCGGAATTTCATTTGAGGGTAGCCTTTGCCATATAGTTGTAGCCGGAGTTAATTTTGCATGGGGGAAGTGGCGCTCGTTGACCGGTGTTCTGTGTGACAAGAAGATCCCGGACCGACTGAAATCGGAGAACTATCGTACCGTTGTTTGGCCCGTTGCTCTCTATGGTGCCGAATGTTGGCCTGCGACCAAGGAAATAGAACGGCCTCAGCGCTGTGGAGATGAAGATATTGCGCGGGATGGCTGGAGTAACGCGGCTTGATCGAATATGCAACGAAGAGATCAGTAATCTGTTTGGCGTAGCGGCGATAGCTGACAAACTTCGCGAATCTCGTCTGCGATGTTACATGCCGAGAAGGGAACCGTCCGCAGAAGCGGCCTTGATCTCGAATCGCCGGCAAACGCCCAAAAGGTCGACCAAAGCAACGCTGGCTTGACACACTCCACGCCGATCTTAAGGTAGCTGGAATCCACCCGGACCAAGCGCGCGACAGGGTTAGATGGCGTCAACGGACCTCTAAAGCGGACTCGGCTACTAAACGGGACAAACGCTGAAGAAGAAGTGGGTAGTGGGTAGTCGTAACGACGCATCCGGTCCCAGAGCAAATTAGAACGAAAATTAGGAAAACTATGGAGAAGAATAACAAAAATCCGGCCAAACTTTCCCTGACTTCTTCTGACAGGATGATGTGAATGCCTCCCAACTTTACGACTACATGAAACTAGCCATTATCAAAATTTACCAAAATTAGAATTTCCTAAAGATATCTTTCAGATTTCGGTTTTCGTCGCTTCGCTACTCGTTCATTGTTGTTGTTCGGCTGCATCTTTACGGCTGAATCAATACCACATTTCGGAGTTTTCCTGGATCTGGTGAGTTTCTCGTTTCTAGAAGTTATATTGCAGGCTTTTTTATCTTAGCGAAAAAGAACGTTCAGAACGCGGGTTCTTTTCATTCCAAGACCTCCGAGTTCAGTGACTCACATTGATGGTCTTTTTGCAAACTGCTAACTTGACGTATTTATTAATTTTATTTATGAAGTGATTTAACATTCAATAATATTTATGAAGCGATTTAATAACCACTTCTATTAGGAGTGATAAGAGCCACACTCTGTTATCAATTTAAAATTGGATTATTCACCATCTTTTTGCCCCCATCGACGAAACATTTTGTTCCGCTGATTGCTTTTCCTATGAAATCTATCACCACCGCTTTGAATTCACTGTACACCTCGAAATTCTTCTACAGGTCGGAGGGTCCACTATCACATTGATGACGATGCTTATGCCAAGTGTTTTCTATCTATTTCTGTTCGCATCCGAGAAGAAACGAATGGATCTCATCAATACTATGCAAATCTCACCCGACTCTCCAGATGACCAGTTTGCTGGGATTCTTGAGTGAGTTCCCACTGGAGGGATTTATCCCCATTCCCTCTTTATTTTTATCATAAATTGTGTCTTCAGTGTCCTGCGATACACTTCCAAGCCAGTCTTACTGTTCAACATCGCCTCCTTTGGTCCGTCTTCATCTTCGTTTTATATGGGCATTTCTTAAAAGATTTGTCTGACGTTGCATTGATTTTGCCTAATTTTCAGTTTTCGGAGTGATCGGTGGAATCGCCGCTTCCAGCTCAGCCATCATGGAACTGCTCGACGCTAAAATGGCTCCTCCATGTTACGTCCAGTGGCTCACCACCGGGTTTAGTATGGCGCCAAACACGGGTGGTTCCACCCACTGTTGTGGGCCTTACCTGAATGTCACTGTGGGCGACATGAACCCGTCCAGCTTTTGTCTTATGCCTGATTACGCATGATTTACGGGATATGTACTTACTTACGCTCCTGCCCGGTGATTCTTGGTGAAGCTCCTGGATGGATAACCGATTGTGTCATGTATATTGACTGTAGTTATTCGCTGCTGCTGGTAATGCAGCGTATTGCTCCTAGGAGCTAACCTATTGTACAAAAAGTACTACTCCTAAGAGTGTTTCTAATATTATCAGTCGTTTGTATGCATCTCTTTTATCGATACTGAATAAAAGGTGCTAATATTATCCCAGCGACAGCAATTGTTCTCCAGTAGCAGTGCCCGCTTCAAGACCAATGCAGACAGCAAACGCACAGATGTGCCTGACAGTGAGCGACCCCGCCATGAGAATTCGAAAAAAAGAGAGAAATGAAAACAAATCATGTAAAATGCCTATACGTATGTACAGGGTGCGGCTTAAATACTGTGTCAAACTTTGTCGCAAATTCCACCCCCATTGCGAAAAAGCTCTTCGCCCTAAATTTCATATCTGAAATTGCTATCCCTTTCTATGCATTGCCTCCTCGTTTCGTAACGTCACATCAACATTGCACGTTATAACAAGTCCAAATCTGAAAAGAACCAAGATTGAGCTATGAAGCATCACCGTGCAATCTTTTTTCTTGATCGCCTATTTTTTGCAGCAATACAACTGCACCGTCCAATTTGCAGTACGATGCTCTGCTGTTGAAGGGTTGTTCCCATATACATGCCACACGGATGTCGCATTTCTACGTTTCGAGAAAATCCACGAGAAACGAACTCGTTGCCAAAATGCGAGGTAGAAGAGTTAGGTGCACACAGAGCCGTGATCTTTGCAGAGGGCGATTAATTCACCTGCTAATGAGGAAGTCTAGACGGAACACTACAAGCACTAGGAGCAGCATGTTCACAACGAAGCGCGTCAGCACGAGAGAAGGCAAAATTTAGTTATGTTACCTTGGAGGGCCGCAAAAGTTAAGCACCTTAGGACAATGATCTTCAATGATCTTTTTTTCAATGTGGGACAGAGCTTCATCAGCGAAAATCGCGTAGTGTAAGGGCAGTTCTCCAATACATCAGATGGGGTAGGAAAGGCCTCTCTTGCAAATCACATCTGGCCTGTATTATCACTGGAGCTGATGTTTCTGAAAGTGACCATAAGCCTCAGGTCGACGTTGAATTAAAGTTGGGAAAACAGCTCTTTGCTGGAAAAAAGGGTAGTTTAGTAAAGAAGGTATAGCTGCTAGTTCATCTATTAAAAATGGGTCCGCTAGGACAGCAGTGCTTCAAGAAACGAGGCGCAGAAGAAAAAGTGACCGTTTGTGCACCAACTCCACGAACTCATACCGGCAGAGGAATCGTGTGCAAACTTCCCTCACATCGATCGTATGGATGCGTCAACTGGTAATCGTAGAGATGTGGACATGCGCTCACTAACCCACTGCTGCTGCATCTCTGGGATCGCTCACAGGAAAGAAGGAGGAAGAAAACCTCCGGAATTTTTTTCGGGCCTCAGTGGTCGTACATGCTTTAGGTGTAACCTCCGTCGCGAAGCCAGAAGGAGACCACGTTAGGCGTGTCCCAGTGTGTTTAATTTCTAAGAGTTTAGGTAAATAATACTGAAGAGGAATTAGAGTTTCAGCTTCTGTGACAAAAGTTATTAACAAATATTTTTGACACAGTATTTATGCCGCACCCTGTATATATACACTAATCTACATACGTATGTACAGTGGACGTGAATGGCGGTGGCCCATTTGCGGCCTCGAGAACGACGCAGCGCGACCGCGCTGCGCGCGCCGAGATCGGTGTCGTCGCAGCCGGAATGCTATTTCTAGGGTCTTTTCTTCCCGATTTGCTTGAAAATCCTTAAAATTGGGTAGAAAAGCCGCTAGAAATTGCATGACAGCCGCAGAATACATAGGTTACAGCGCAGGCGGCGCGGTTGCGGGACGTTCTTCTTGAGGCCGCAGATGGGCTAACGCCATTGACGTCCACTGTATACTCCTTGTCAAAAAGGAAGGGGGGATTGATTCTCTAGTTTCACAGCTTTGCAGTCACAGAATCGCTGCGGGACCTACTCGACTCCCTCTCATTCAAAGCGTGCTTTCTTCGTCCCTCGTTCACGCCCCGCAGCGATTCTGCAGTCACGGATTCTGTCTATCTTATCGATAAGTATTGTACCTAGCAGAAAATGTGGGCCGTGAATAGTGCAGGTCTTCTCGTACATTTTCCTGGGGGACCCAGACCCTTCATTGAGCCTACATTTTCTTTCATTTTTTTCTCATCTTCATAAGATTCGACAAATGTTTTATACACTTGTTGTGCATTCTGGGACGCTTCGTTCCCGCATATTTGCGGAAAATCCATGAAATCCATGACAGCCAGTGGCGGACGCAGGGGGGGGGGGCGCCCTCCCCCGAGAATGGGTTGCCATATTTTCGAAATTACTTTACAACGCAAATAAAAATCTTGTGTTAGTTTATTTTTAATTGTTTATTTTTAATATTATTTTTAATATAATTTTTGTTCATTATTTATCATTATTATAATTAATATTTTTATTAATTTTATTTTCCATCTGGGCCCCAAGGCCGCTGAGACCCCAATTTTTTTCTCACGCCCCCCCCCCTTCCCGCCCACTTTCTGCGTCCGCCACTGACGGAAGCCTATATTGATCCTAGAAAGATCCGTTCTGAGACCTGGAAGCAAATAATATTTTTCTCAGAAATATCGTACTGTAGACTCAGACAAAGTATAGCACGCATTCGTAGGACAACTGTAGGGAACCCAGAGGACTTGGTCAGGAGATATGTTCTGTTACAGACCGCACGTCCTGATTTAGTTCTCCGCAAGTCCCGGTACCCTTCTCCGCATGTCCCGAAATGGGGCTTTCGGACGAAAATTATCACTCTCACTGCCGCTAGGATATTTTGAACTCACCCACCGATCATTTACCATTGCTCTTCGATTGCTTCCCAGTCCGCTAGTTCACCTCTGCTCCATCCAGGCGCAAAAGCGAGGAGCTAATCGAGGCATCCACTAATGTTATTAGCGCAGTGCATTTCCAATAGAAAAGAGTGCTACAGTACCCGATCTATACCTATCAGGGTCAATCGTACGTAACCTCTATAATGGAGTTCTCAATAAGCTTTTCACCACTGCATCATCGACTACATTAATCTCATTGATTCCTCGATATTTTTGCCCAAGGGCCGCTGACGACATCTCTGTTGGGTTGTTCATTCGCTGAACACAAATTTGACAACAGTTTGGTCTAAAATTACCTATTTATGAATTTTGCCGAGTTTCTACTTTCGATGACGATCCGTTAGAAGAGTACAGGAAGAACCTGTGCTCTTCTAACGCGCTCAACACGAATATGGCGAGCACGTCGCAACAAAGCAACGACATGTTGGTTGTTCATTCATTCTTTGATTTTACTAGTGTTGCATCTGGAATTTCGGGTGGAATATGAGAGGGATAGCCCAGTTATAGTCAGCAATGTGTTGCTTTGCCAGTATCGGATATTAAACCCCATTGTCAGTGTTTTTTCAAGGAGAATCAGCCTGCAGATTGCAAACATTCATGTCCCCAGTATGATTTTCATAACTTCTTTAAAGTGTTTGTCATCAGAAGCGAATGCAGAATTTTTATGGAGAAACATTCAGAAGGTGGAGATGGAAGTTGGTGAAAATTGGTATGACGTTCACCAGCGACATAGAGCTTGTCCATCACACTGACCAGCTGGGCATCCTGAGCACACTGCTCCCACTTGGTAGACTTGCTGATTGATGTAGTTACCTCTGAATATTTGTGAGCTTATTAAAATTATTTTCGTTGAAATTTCCATTGAGAAATTTGAACATGATGATTCAAATAGATTTCACTGTACCCTGGACTGTACATGCAGGCGATGTAATAAAACGATCCGCAATTTTGTAGCGAACAGCCAATGTTTCTGTTGTTCCACCATGCCATCTGAAAAGATTTACGTATTCAGCCTTCACTTGCGTCTTCATCACATGTACGAAATGCATTTATCTCACTTTAGACCAGCTCAAAACATTGCTGTTCCCTCTGCGATTCTCGCTATTGAAGAACATCATATTCGATCGCATTCCAAATCTTGCTAATTGGCCCCACCATGTAACCATCGCCTGGAAGGCTATTAGTAAGCATCGATTGAATTAATGCTACTCTATATTACTACTGAATTCTATACTGCCATGTCGACATACATTCTGTGCAGCTCCTATCTGGTTGACTTGTACGTTGCGCAAGACGTGAGTGTTCACTTTGTATCCTGGATGCGTGTGTGCAGGCAATCCTCTCACGTTACAGCTGCTAATGTACTGCTGCGCATGAGACTCTGCGTCGCAGCTGTATTTCTGAAATAATACCCATGCCTCAGTAGCTTTATAGAAAGGGAGAGCACGTACCATGCGATACATGAGAGCCGCAGGTGGAGCGATGCCCCAACTGAAGCTAATCTCCGTTTGTCCTCTTGCAAGGCTCCCTCTGAAATCTCCATGCGATTGGAATCATTGGCAATGTGTTGGAAATAAAGATTTACCTGAAGGTGTTGTGCATGCCAAGGAAAACCTCTCGCACTTGGTTTGTTAGTCGTGGATTCCCACAGTTTGGCTCTAAAAACTTTCTTATATTGCAACACTTCTCCTTACTTTAGGGAATCGGCTAAAGTGAATTGTAGTGTTTCTAATTAAAACGAAGAACCTACTTGGCCATGCTGGTCTTGGCTGTGGCTGGGGTTGTGGTTGTGGCTGTGGCTGAGGCTGAGGCTGTGGCTGAGGCTGTGGCTGTGGCTGAGGCTGAGGCTGTGGCTGAGGCTGTGGCTGCGGCTGTGGCTGTGGCTGCGGTTGTGGCTGTGGCTGAGGCTGAGGCTGTGGCTGCGGTTGTGGCTGTGGCTGAGGCTGTGGTTGAGGCTGTGGCTGTGGCTGCGGTTGTGGCTGTGGCTGAGGCTGAGGCTGTGGTTGGGGTTGTGGCTGTGGCTGAGGCTGTGGCTGTGGCTGCGGTTGTGGCTGTGGCTGAGGCTGAGGCTGTGGTTGGGGTTGTGGCTGAGGCTGAGGCTGTGGTTGGGGTTGTGGCTGAGGCTGTGGCTGAGGCTGTGGCTGTGGCTGGGGCTGTGGCTGTGGCTGCGGCTGCGGCTGGGGCTGAGGCTGTGGCTGTGGCTGCGGCTGAGGCTGTGGCTGAGGCTGAGGTTGAGGCTGTGGCTGGGGCTGTGGCTGAGGCTGAGGCTGTGGCTGAGGCTGTGGCTGTGGCTGGGGCTGTGGCTGCGGCTGCGGCTGAGGCTGAGGCTGAGGCTGTGGCTGTGGCTGCGGCTGAGGCTGTGGCTGAGGCTGAGGTTGAGGCTGTGGCTGAGGCTGAGGTTGAGGCTGTGGCTGGGGCTGTGGCTGAGGCTGAGGCTGTGGCTGAGGCTGCGGTTGAGGTTGTGGCTGTGGTTGACCTTCAACGGCAGGCCACCCAAGGAGCAGGGACGCCACCTAAAGATGCAAGTCGATTTTGCGCCATGAATAAAAAGAGGAACTCACCACTATTAGGGAAAACACACGAGCCATTGACTCACTATGACAGTATCACCAAGTGATTGCTTTTATAGGGGGTTTCATTTTTGTTGTCAGCGCTACGTTTTCTAATTAACTGAACTCCGCAATGTTTATAGGGCATTGTCACAATTGCTCGTGGGTGGTTGTCACATAATCACTGTCATCCCTTTGTATTCCTACTTTTGTGCTGTGATTGTACTTATCCTATAGTCTAGAACTTCATGAGCTCCGCCTTCTTGGCAAGTGTCGGGAGCTCATTCACCGATGCTTGTGCTTTTAGTGTCCACACGAGTTTAGACGAATTTACGGCTGTAATGCTGTCAAAAGCAAAAGCAAGTGCTCAATGGAGATTTCCAACTATTTTTTGCTTAACTTGGTTTTCATTGTGAGAACGTAAAGAAGAAATGACGATGAAATTTCGAAACAGGCATCTTATTGAGTCGTGTGCTTCGTGACCCTCAGTGTTCCACAAATCTTCGCCTCAAACTTTTGTTTTGTACAAAACTATAATATTATCCTAGAAATGAAAACTTCAAACAAGCTGCGTCAGTATTTGGAGGCGGGTGTTTGGAGAAATTTCATCTGAAACAAGCGATGATTCTCTGTTACATCAGGTTGTGGAGCATGTTTTCAAGCAAGCTGTTTCCCCTTATCGCATCTAAAAACAAATAATTTCGATCTGGGATTTCGATTTCAGCAAATTTTAGCATCATTTTTTTCGTAAAAGAGAAGAGAAGAATGATATATCAACGCATACTTCCAGATTGTCCATACTTTACTTCTTTATAGGAATTCATGCCCTACAAGAGGTTGTCAACACTGGGTGTACATTGTCTCTCGTAATTTCAGCCCATGTCTCCTCCACCACATAGTAAGTCCAGCAACTGAGCCCTGTCGGAATAGAAACACCTTTCTTGCGAGATGAACAACACCGAAGGGCAATTTAATCGAATAAAAACACTGTCTCGCTCGGAGATCTCGAGACCGCCAGCAGAAGACGCGGGTTCCGCCACCCTGAAAACACCGTCTAAACCTCTCAATTTCATCATTGGAAACTGTATGCACTTTTCCGCCACTTTTGCCCTTACGGTGCTTTGTTAAGAGAATCCGGGAAATCCGACAGCGAGACATCTCCGCTTGGTCGAGAAAACCTAGTAAAGCTTTGTAAAGCTAAAGCTAAGTTTCTTTTTAAATAGGCTACAACTCATTCACAGAAAACTGCAGGCATTTCCACTGTAAAGTCACAAAAACTAGGAGGAGCGAACAGTTTTGTATGATTAATAGCCTGGCTTGATCTCCGTCCCTTACTTGCATCGCACTCCCACTCCAATAGAAGCAAAGAAATTTTGAAAGGTTAAGCTTCAAATCTTTTCTAGGATTCTCCGAACAGTTTTTTCGCTCACGACCGAACCTAACACCGATTTGTTCATGGAGCACCAGTAGTTGTAGAGAATTCGCTTATTGTTTCGCTGCCAGGCCCAAGATTTTGCCTAAGGACACTATTGGACCAGCTTTTCCATATCATCCCCAAATTCTCCAAAGTGCTTAATGATGTAGCAGAATATAGGCGTTCGCAGGCAAAGTAAGACGTCAAAGATGGGCCGAACATCAAGGACGCCGATCGTGAAACTCAGATAGTTGCTGGATACTGGTGGTGTGCAGCAAAAAACTGAGCACCTCACCAGTCATCTAGCACAGTGACATAACTGGAGGGTAACAAGAGCGAAAAAGGCCCAGTTTGACTGCACAGGGGAAAGAGTTATCGCATGAGTGCCTAACCCTCATAAAAAGTCTTAGCAGTACACACCGGATACAAAAGATTTCATTCGAGATTGCATGTAATAAAGGAATCATCAGTCGCATGCGCATAGGAATAAAATGTTAAAACTGCTATACAGGGAGGAACACGAGTTATTGCACATCGTTTTCTGGCTCACTTCTCTGCGGTAGTGAGATGTTTTCTCCTAAGCTAGCTCTTAATAGAACTGGATTTGGCCTATTTTTCAAATACAAACATGATCTGAAAATTTGCGAATTAGCGAAGAAGTTTCATCGGAAACCTTCAGTGCAGATTTTCGGTGCCGCCAAATGCACCGTTTCGGCCAGCAAATTCCGAGCAAAACAGGTACAAAAACCGTTTTTGACAACGGTTCTAAGTGGGATAGAAATGATTGTGTATTCCCGAGCACGAAAAGGAGATGTATGCAGATGCAAAGTCCGTTCAAGGTCGGCCTTTATAACAGCACAGCGCGAGGCTTTTCCAGAAACTGCTCGGATGAGAATACCAAGCCGTAGGCTTAGAGAGGCACAGTTGGCCCCTATCCAGGTCTATTGAGAACACGGCACAACCACCTTGTAGCATTTTTGTTCAAGTTCTCAGATCATATTGACTCAATAGCTGTTATCATATCTTCCAGCGAAGCTCACGTGTCTCGCTTTTGTAGAAATAGAGCACGATATCTCAGTTCTTGAACACTTGCTGGAAACTATAGCATTTCTGTGTGGTATATTTCACCTGATGCGAGATTTGATGGGTATTATTGTTTCATGCTGTATTCTAGAAACTTATGCGCCTCATTGCTGGTAACACATCACATTTCTATTCCTCTTTAAAATAAAAATACAAAGGGTGAAACGGGTGATGTGCCCAGCTAGTGATAGCGTGTCCGGGTAGGATATCTGGAATGGTTGAGAGTCCTGAAAGCACCAGTGCATAATATCACCTTCTTTTTGAACTAAACCATCACCTTGCACAGGATCCAACACGTTACAAGGTGGTAGATGCTATTCACTATGGCTAAAACTGCCGAAGGAGGTCAATCTTGAGGTGATGTCAACTGAGCACCGGAGATGACAGGATTCTGTCTCAACTTACTCAAATTTTATCGGATGTAAATTTAATTCCTCGGAGGAATTCGATTTCAAGAGAATTTCCACCACAGAATGCCGCAAAGTAGTTGAACGCACGTAGGGCGGAATCAATGATACTGATCTTTTCGGGTGAAATCTTTTTTCTTCCAAGAATTTGCAAACGCAGTTGTGAAAGTGGTATCTTTATGCATCGGCAGTGAACAGCTGCCGATTCTACTTGAGAAAATTAAAAATTTCAGGCTTCACCAAAGGAAGTTAGGAACAAAAGTTGAAATGGTGATTTCTTTTGGACCAGCCACATAAAATGACGGTTAGTATTAACTATCACTGCTTCGAGAAGTATTATCGAGGACTTAATAACTATTTTATGTCCACGTGGCAATCCAAGGTCTGAAGCATTTCTCTAAATGATACCACCAGAACTTCGAATTTGGAACGCATCGAATTTAAAGATTCATTCGCTCATTCGTTCATTCATCATTCATTCATTCATTCATTCATTCATTCATTCATTCATTCATTCATTCATTCGTTCATTCATTCATTCATTCATTCATTCATTCATTCATTCATTCATTCATTCATTCATTCATTCATTCTCTCATTCATTCATTACGTTTCCTAAGGGAAATGTGTGGGAGTTGAAAGAACATAAAGACACATTTTACGGAAAAACACAACTCATGATGCTTAACACACATTTACTTTTTACATACATTTGCCTCAATACCCAACGATCTATCCTTGAAGTGGAGCGAGAAATCACGCGAGGCAATTCTACGGGATGACAACATCATCTAATAGATATGGGCGTTCAACTCTACTGTTAGTGCTACCTTTTGTATTATACAACAATATGAATTCAGCATTATGTTCCGAACAATATTCAGAATTTATCGTGGGTGGATGTCGGAGGACTTTGTCATCCTTTTGTGATCTTCAATTTGTGTCGAGGTGTTCCTCGTCCTTTCAACTGGAACACTATAGAGCATTATGACATATAAACTTTCTGTGTTGTGCTAACCTCAGTTATGAAAAGATAAAAACCAGTTGTAATACGCTGTACTTTATGTTTACATGTGGAGATCCACGAAAACAAGACAGTTTATTGCAATAAACGACAGCAAATAAGGAAGACAATAGCTCCTTGCAGCAATGAAAGAAGTCTCTTCATAAGCAATTTAGCATAATGAGCGGAAGACATTGAGCGGTTTTTTTATGAGAATTCTACTAGGTCATCCCAACATAATGGCTGCAACCTAGCAATGATAATTTGGAGCTTCATAACTCCATCAATTTGGACGCTAGACCGCCAAGATTCGTGGATAGGATTCAAGATTCCTCTGTTCTAGTGAACAGAAGAAGTGCATCTTCACAGGCGGAGTCGAGATCGACACTGTTTCACATCCAACCGCACTGTGTTGGCCACATCTTCGCCTACTACAGTCTCCTTTTGAATATGCAATGAGGCCGCTCCTTTCTTCCAGTAACTTCAGGTGAATCAGTGTGTACTGAAACATGACCTTTCGCACTTCATCCACTGCAGTAATCCAAGCCTTCTTCTTTCCTTAATTTTCATTGCACTGCAACAATCTGGAATGCTGATCATAATAGTTTTTATTTCGAAGCGAAATCTCAAGTTCAAACTGAGTTACGCACCTTGGAGTGATGCCCACCTTTGAAACATCCATCATCTCTAGCATAACCTAATAGTTGCTTTATCAAATCTTATCACTTGTTCACTTGGACACTACTCTAAAGCTCGATGGTGGCACAATTGACGAGAGAATGTGTTTGGCAGTCTCAGATCCCATTAATGCAAATAACAAAATTCCAAGGGGTCAAAAATATTTCCAGGCAGGGAATACTAGTCTTGGCCAGCGAGTCCGTCACTAAGTCATAATGTATTGTAAAATGGATTATGATTGGAATGGATATACATATTGCTGCTGTGTTTTTCATTCTCGTGGTATATGTTTTGTACGGACTAACGGAGACAAACACAAATAGTTTACCATTCATAGCAATTTTGCGCATCTTCACTTCGAGAAATTTTACCTATTCATTGATGTCAACGTAGACCATCTGAAGGTTAGTCTGGAACTTTTCGGAAATGAAAAACTCAGTCACCAACAACATCCTTTTGATAGTACTTAAAATCAGTCGCTAATCGAGGCAGACAGAAGACAATATTCGACATTAGTCTTTGAGGCATTTTTATCTAATAGCATGGATAGAGAAAACAAATCATGGGAAGAACTTTTATAAAGATGCAAGAACGAAGGAGCGATGAAAAAGAAGTTAATGCAAGACGGAGGTATAAATAATTGTATATAATTAATTATATATAATTGTAATTTATAATATATAATTAGGTTGCCAATTTTTGTATTGTTGCTATGAAATCGTCACGTGCTACACGATAGTAACGAAGTGGAAGAGTGAATGAATAAACGAACGGGACGAATGAGGGAATTCTCGGACTTGTTCTCGCCAATAGCGTGCCTCTATATGTATGACAGAGCGCGCAACGGCTTGCGTTGGACGGCCGTCTGTTGTTCAAACGACTAAAGCCTGGAAGAGAGATGTACTAGCAACCATCATTGGGAAAAACGCCTTATTAATGGTCCGTCGATAAAGAAAGTTCTTCTTTGGTGCAAAAGTGAGGAAAAGGCAAGAGGACGGGTCCATGGGTGAGGGATGCGGCGAGGCTCACTAGGAAAAACGATGTTGTATGGGTCCATCGATGAAGGACGGGTGCGTGGGCGCTCAGTACTGTGGAAAATCTCGAGAGAAAGGGGCTCCGACGGAGGAGGGGTCACCACATCTCAGTAGCGTACAAAAGACAAGAAAACGTAATTGCCAGAGGAGTACGGGTGCGCTGAAGTTCATTAGTGACACGCAAATCATGAGGAGGATCTCGTATTTGAGCGCAATTGATGATTAGTTTTGTTTCCTTCTTCTTTTCTAAGGACTTCGAAGGTATGAAGCTTTTGCGTATATCTCAGGTCCCACCCCACATTCTACCAACTCGTTGAGGCACTAGTCTTTCAAAAATTTGGTAATTGTTGAATATTGTACATAGATTCTTCTCATCTTTCCAAGATGATTATGTCAAGCACGCTTTACCCACCTCAACTGGCGCACTAGCCCACTTCGATTCTCAAGCAAACCTTTGTAGAGGAGCTATCCCTCGTACAAGGAGAATCGCAACCGACAAGAGGCGTGTAAGGTGTGCGGAATGCAAATTATAATAAATTCGGTAAAAACACTCGATTGTGGGTATTTGTTTCCGTTTCCTCAAGAAATCATTTAAGTGCATCCATTTTATCTATCTTATGGTAGCGAAACGCTTTCAAGAATCTGCGCGATACCTTCCTCTTCAAACGTAAGGAACTGTGTTCAACGCACAAAGTTCTGGTAAGTCGCAGGGAGGGGGCGGGGGAAGGAGCACATGATAAAATGGCCATTTTGTCACGAGTTAATGTTTCCTAATTAATCAAGCAATGCCGAGTGATAATTCCATTCTGTCTCTGTAATCAATATCCATTTGCTTCGCTAATACATGCCATGATTTTTTATGGCGCGATACGCCAATGTTCTGAAAAGTGAAGAAACTGTGGGGAATATGAACACAGCTTTAGTGATGTATGTCTTTCGAAAGAAGTACTGGTGTTCATCTATGTTCATTTACTCACTGTTTTCGGGTTACTGCGGCCGGACGGAGCACAAGCTGTCCGAACTTCAACTGGATGCAATGAGGGCGCCGATGCCTAAAAGGAGTTAGAAAAGAGCTGCCCTGCAATCAACTGTCACCACAGCGACGATAGCCAGAAAGGCACGTTGATTGCAGCAGATATTCGTAGCTTGGATATACTCTGACTGGGCAGGCAAAAACGGAAGAAACCTAAGAAATTTTTGATTCATTTCAGGAACTGATGGACTGGCGAATGCTGTGAAAGGAACATGGACGTATGCGAATCGTTTTGAATCATTCCGCATGTTTTTCGGAGCTTCCCTGTGCTCATCCAATATTTGATGTGTTCGATAGATATTTGATTGAAATAATTCTTTAAAGCTTCATACATTGCTTCCTGTGTGGCGAACTCGAGGAATTGGAAACACGTGCCTCTAAAAATCTAGATGCTTTAGTTGATGCAAGAGAAACCTAAGGAGATGAATGCACGCCACTTATTAATCACAATCTCCAATGTTTATTGGTCTCCCAATTGAACTTTTTTATTAATTACTGCCCGAAAACTTTTTTATATGGTCTGTTAGCTCAGGAAGTGCACCAGAGTGAACTTTGTTCGCAATTGCGACCACAGTGATGTCGGCCGGCCGATCGGTCGATTCCATGGGAATCCATGGGAGACAGTAGCGCAAAATCAAACTGGAAGGAGTCGCACCAAATGCATATAAAAACTTACAGAAAAAGCTTAATGGCCGGCCGAAACCACTGGTCGCAACTGCAGCCAGGTCCACCCATGTGCACTCCTGAGCTAACAGACTGTACACCTTCTCTGTAATCAATTTTTCTGAAGTACATGTGCTTGATGCATATGACGTTTACGCCGAGTACTTTACTGTCGAATTTAACGTAAATGTCAATCTTCGGTGTTGATTTTTATACAAATAAAGCCATCATTTTTTCATGCTAATGCACATTCAAAAAAAGGCTTTCTATCTTAAATTGCTGAGGTTATTTATACATAAGCGACATGAAGTTCGTGGGATATTACCCCGTCGCGTTCACAGAAATAGCTATTGAGCTGAAGGCTTTCCACCTTCGCCTCAGCTAAGAACTCACTAACAAAACGAGTCGCGCTTGTCAGGCGGCTGGCGGAGTGTAGTGGAAGTTAGCAGAAATCTCTTCGATCTCTTTCTAAACTTGATACATCGCCACTCGCTTTCGCAATAGCTTCCTCTACCATCTTCTTATGTAACAGTAGTAGTCCGAGCTAATGGTCCAAGCTGAGATAGGACGTTCAGGCCCACGGATTGGAGATGAGTAAGTCTGAACTTAGTAGCTGCTCCACAATTTCGTCAACAAAGTTTAATACCGTAGAAGCTTGCTTGGTCCTACCACAAACCCTTACATTGTTTCAAACTTTTTGTGAGAACAATTTAATTCGAATCTTGTGTGCTTAAAAGCAGCACCCACCGGAAATTTTTGCTCCAAAGATCTTGATCCGATCGTAGTCCAACCGACTGTGGGGTCAATTTTGCAATAAGAGTACCAGTTAAAACTTTTCCCATTGTGTGTAATAACAGGTAATACTGGACCAGCAGGATCACTAGGCAGTAATTTTTTCGATTTGTCATGCTACCACCGATCTCCAAAATCGTCGTTGGAGCGCGGAAAATAGCAAATGCCGGCTGATTAGGTCGTGATTTCCAGTGGCAAGCTTTCCTATTATGTGTTCGTAACTCATTTCGACCAAAATTACATTTTTATCTTCAGCAGATTTCCTTCATTTACTTCTTTCCACTTCTTTTTAATCTCCCAAACGTTTTATCTCACTCGGAACATCAGATTCCTCAAATATTGCGTGTATCTTAATCATCTATAATACATAGTTCTTGAAATTACCATGTGATTTTGTTCTTCTTCCGAGTCCTGTCCTAATGATGAACTTCCCATTTTTTTCTCTTTGTGCTTTTTCTCCTCTATGAGAACTGCTTTACTAGCCAAATATCCGAAGGTGCAAAGAAAATAGGTGGCAATGATGGCAGCGTTATCGACTTTTCTGTCCATAGGTGTGACTCGACCGCCCTGCTTCAACTTACCAAAAAAAGAGGCATCCAAAAACCGTTTTTTCATGAGTTTTGGCGGGATTGGACACTTCACTCGTGCTCTTCGTAGTCAAAAATTTAATATTGGGCTACAATCTCAAAGGAAGAATTTTCCGTGGATGCTGGCTTTAACGACAGTGTGGCCGTTTGAGCTCTAAATTAAAATAACCTTTCAGATACGATCTGAATGAAAATTATTCGAAATGAGTTCTGAACAAGTTTTCCACGGACTGGGTATCACTCGGTAGTGTGCCTGTTCATCCGGTGATCTAGCAATTTATCAAAAAATGCCACGCACCCACGCCTCCCAGCGGGCAAGCAACTCTCCCTCATTTTGGGACGCCGGACATAGACAGTACAAGAATATCTGTGATTGAACTGCACGAATTTTTGATTATTAGATTCGATAGTCTGTGTAAACAAGCCTAGACTAGACTCCCTTTTCAATATTGAACCAAGTGCTTCGGACTGCAGTTCCACGCTCACAATAGGATTTATTTCAATGACGAAACGACGTAATCAGATTTAAAGTGCTACAAATTTGAGACCATGGATGAGGGACTATAATATCTATCATATACACGACAGAACTTTTGTACCAGAACTTGTGGGTCACTCTGTCTATGTTCGGTAGATGAAAGTTTACAAAGATGAAGTTTATAAAGTTCACAAAGATTTAAAGAGATCTCTCAGAATTCACCTTCGCAAACTTTCCATTATCAAACTGAGACAGAGTGAATGGCCCCCATAAAAGTTCTACAAAAACATCCTGAAGTTTTCTGAATTTCTCTGAAGCGACAGACCGTTTCGTAATTTAATGTGCTTACTGGCAGCTATTAGGTTGTAACATAAGTTTCCGTTGTTTTCGCATAGGCATTTTCAAAGGTTTCTAAATAATGATTACTGATCAGATTTAGCACATGTCTAGGCACTGTTTTGAAGCGCATGATTCTTCGAAAATTCTTCAATGGGAGATCTATTTTGCGTCTCAGTTTGAAGATGTAATTAACTTCGGAGTGGACCCTTCAGGAATGCAAATTCGGTAGCTGCACTTGCACAAATAACATCATCATAACGTTGCATGAGACTAACCAAATTTGGGTGAAATAATCTCGAGGCCTTGGAGTAATCTCAAAGCCTTTCTTATTCTCTCTGATACTTTCTCTCTCCATTTTATTGTCGAGCGGTCACAGGTACCAAACTTGGGAAACCAACATTTTGACTACGCCGTATTTCTCTCGGGGTTTGAAGCGAACTGGAGTGGGATTCCTTCCAATGTGGTTACAAACACCAACCGTTTGCGGGGACTAATTCTTGGAATTTTGGGACAAGTACCAAGCGCTCTGTGGGAATCACACCATTTCGTCATACACCATAATTTTGAGCACCATTATATGTTGGCCGAACTCTCTTGAAAGGGGAAGAGCTCGCAGAGGATATTTTAATTGAGCGTTATGTAGCATAAATCTGGATCTAACCACCCTCTAACCAAAAGCAAAGAAAATGCTCCAAAAATTGCTTGTCTGTGTTTCTCTTCCGAAGCAGCCGTCAGGCCAAAGCTCGATAGTGAAATTGGTAACCGTCTCTAGGTTAAATGAAGGAAAGATATTTAGAACGAAACTGTTCGTGATCTCAATGGAAATCACGAGAAGAAGGAAAATCGGGAAGGCGATGTCTGCAGGCATCCGATTATTTCCTGCCTCCTAAGTGCAGTCGAACTTATCAAACCTACAGCAGAGAAGAGCAGATTCAGCTCTACGAGTCCATTACCACATCTTGTACGTCACGGCTGTACGTGCCGCGCAGATCAGGATGCTTTGGGCGTTAAATGATTTTTAAAATTTCTTTTAAAACATGGATTCTATAGTTTTCCTATTCCCAAAAATTTCACAATTTCCAAAAGACAGATTTCACAAAACAACTTCCAGAGAATTGTACAGGAGAACTTGAATTAATCGAGAAGTTTTTTTCACTGCGGACCCCGTACAAAGGCCTACGTGCGAGCCGCTAAAAAGGTAGCCTTTCAACCGAGAATTTGATCTATTGGAATGGATCAGCTCGCGCGCGTATTGCAACGCGATGTTTACTCCGAGGTGAATGCCCTGTATATTTTCAATTATTAGTTTAATATTGAATGACCAGCTCAACCTCGCTCAGAAATTTGTTCATGGAGTAAGCTACTTTTTTTCTTCTTTTTCCTTTATTCGTTCATAGCTCAACATTTAGGTGGAATCTCATTCGTTAGTGATTTTTCCACGTAATATTGATCAGTTGCCACCATCTTATTTTTGTTTCAGTTCATGGGCGCCGACGGTGTACTGCTGACACGTTTCATAACGCAGAAAGCGGGACCCGATGGCGTGTCGCGACGTCGTGCAGCGCGTGCGGCAGAAGTACTCTAATGAACGCAGAGCGGCGAAGACGTTTCACGTCATCCGGAGGAAATTAAAGGATCTTAGAGAAGAGAGCGACAAAACTTTTGCACCAACCGAAAATTTCTTAACCCAATTTCTTCTCGAAGCTCAACAAGCGTGGTCCGGTCTGTTTTAAATTATTCATTCTCTACCTAGAATATGTAGATTCTCTTAAAGGGAGGACTCATGGAAATTTCCGCGCTGGAGATTTCGCGGTATATCGAGGTTCTTAAGGACGACGAACTCATTGACAATGATGAAGTAGCGTGAAATACGCGGAAAACGCAGAAAATGACTAATGGGCTATTTTATGTGCGTCTACGGGGTGGATGAGTGTTCCGTGATGAGTCCCGCCACAAAACACTGCAAATGGTGCGCATTCCACACGAACTCCTCAACCACAAACCGCTTGCGCGCACCCAGTGGATGGCTTTAGCTGAAGCGACGGAACACCTTTTGTCCAGAGCGGCATATGTGTCCTCGGCAGTATCTTCGCAGATAGGCCTCTGTTCGCTGTGCTCAACTTAATCTTGTGATTGTCCTGTTGTCGACTACATGGAAAGCGGCTCCCTTCGGAGGTGAAAATCTCCATGAATGTTGCCTTTAAAGGCAGTGTGTCACCTCGTTTCGTGGGCTGGAAATACCAACAGGCTCTAGACCTCCTCGTCACGCTAATTCCAAAGATGTACGTCATAAAAATGACGAAAACTCCGTTTTCGGAAGGTCCGAAAATGCAGTTCACGGACCACCTGGGCGGAGCGGTCCGTGAGTGTGCTGGCTGCACGTCACGTCTGCAGTGTTGGCCAACACGTATAGACGTGTCCGATCGATGAGATCAATGGCTTCATGCGCCCACTCGGCTCGACAAACTGTTACAAATCTCGTCCCGAAAAACGTTTAAAAATAGGGTTCAAAGACCTTTTTGTAACATTTTAGGGTACGCCGTTGGATTCAGCGTGTCGAGTAGATTCAGAATCTGGTAAAAACTCAGACACGGAACCGAGGTGACACACTGCCTTTAGGCTCTTAGAATAACCGGAGAGAAGTCGAGGCAGAAACATTATTGATGAGGTAGGATTTTATATCTCGTCATAACAAGTTATTTGATGACCCATGCCGACATGAAGGGACCATTCTTTTTCCTCAATCAAATCCGAGCGAGCCGCTTGGACTATCACATCCAGAGATCCGAAAAATATCGGCTAATACTCAATTGCAATAGCCATCAATTCTTTGGAACTCCAAAAACAGACGCAGTCACCATCCCACCTCGGTGAACGGCTATTTTTTCTTCAGGATCCATTCTTCGTGTCTACTAGTTTGGAAGTATTTTTGAGCAAAAGCTTGCAAAACACTTTATTTGAGCTTGTTTGCAAATTGTTTTGAGAAACTAAGTCCTACTTTTAGCAGTTTTGTAGAGCTGAAAGATTGTCAGTGAAGAATGGGTCAAGAGCAAGCTCATAAGGTCGATAACTTGTCGGCAAGGAAGGGAAAGAACAAGTTGTCAACAAGCTTTTGAGCGAACAAGTTGTCGACAGGGAAGTGCAAAACCAAGTTATCGACAAGCTTTTGGAAAAGCGAGTTTCAGATGCGATCAGAAACGTGCTCGCCAAATGCTTGTTGACAAGTTGTTCTTGGGATTCTGACAGCCTATCCGAAACGATGGTGTAGATGGGGCCGGTGGGAAATTTAGAGACAGCGTGGCTGCGGCGTGGCCGATTTGCCGGATTACTCCGAATTGGCCAGCTGTTTGGAATAAAACTAATGAAGAAACTCACCAGAAGGTAATGGAAGGAAAAGTGGTAAATTGGTAGAAAAGAATGCAAACTTTTTTTTTAAACGCTACCAAATACAATGGTAATAGCTGATCGAATCATCGTGTGCTGCCAATCCGGCCGTGGCGCCTCTACATTTGCCAACGTCCTCATCCCCCCCCCCCCTCCCAAAGTTTCGGATGGGCAACACGTTCCACGTACGTCCACATATATCCCGTGAGCTCTCTAACATGACATGTAGCTAGAAGGCTTTCAATTAACAACTTAAAGGGAGCCTCAATCACGATTGCTCCTTTCCGCCAAGTGGAGTGCTGCTTCCCTTACGCGGCGAGGGCGGGTGCTGTAGATGTCCAGTGTTGGCTCGCCCAAGCCACATAGATGGTGCAGCGCTCCAGGCCCTGGAGAGGTGTAGTCGTGATTGACGCTCCCTGTAGAACGTAGGCGACTTGATAAAAGCATTTTTGCGCCCTCCACGTAAGAATAAGTAATGATCACTGATTTCTGCAAAAAGGAAAACTTCCACTCAATTAATGGCCGTTGAAAGCAATGAAATTTTGCGAAACGAATGCAAAGAAGTATCAGGTGGCTAAATACAAAGAATATTTCCGCAACGTTTATTTCGGTTTCAATCGCGATGATAGTTGAGTAACCGTTGAGCAACCGCACGGAAAACCTTTTCTCTCCTTCCTCTCTAGTTGCTGCACACATTCCTACGTTCTTTTTCTCTCTGTTTTCTCTCTGCCGTATTCCCAACTACCGTACGGGTGAAACGCACTAAACCGTCTCCCCAAATCACTTGTAGCAATCACATGATTGAACGATGTGCTAAGGGCAAGCGGAGATAGTAGTGGACCCTGTTACGTAAACTGGAAATAAGGATCCCGAGTGACAGCAATCGGCAGGGCTTATATGTGCTACAACAACAGTCCTTTCAATCATAATTCTGCAAAACCACGCCGCTAATTCGAATAGGCGAGCGACATGTAAGGTTTGAAAAAACAAGGCGAAATGACCAGGACTGACTATAAATATTTAGGTGACTCCAATTGTCAAAAAAAGGTTGCGAGAAAGGTTGTAAGGCAAGAACTCGTGCGGCCTTATCTATGCGAAAAGGACGAAAACATTGCAAATTACCCCACAAGCATAATAGATATGTATTCAAATAGATGCATGACCCTTCATCATGAGAAAAAACAGCTACAAAACTGGTGTCGTCAAAGGAAACCTTCCAGCATGAAAAATTAGACACAAAACTGGAATTGTCAAGAAAAACTTACCTCTCGGATAAAGGAGACCATGGATCAGAGGGGCCAGGGTTATGAAGGGTCCGGTTGACGCATAAAAAACAGCTAATCCGCAGCCTGGTGCCCAAACTTAAAGGGCTGCGCCCCGGGCTCTCCCATGCGTCCCGCCACGAAAAGGTGCGAATTTTAAATGGGTGAGTTTCGATTCGTTTATTGACTAGAATAAAACAACAAACAACAATGAAACAAGAACAACGACAATGATAAGACAAACAGCAACAACAGCAATAAAAACAATAACGACAACAATGTCAAAAACAACAAAAACAAAGCGAAAGACAAAAAAAGCAAGGATGAGAACAAAAATCACGGGCGTTGCAGCGTGATTCCGCGCTCCAGCGCCACACCGGGTTGCCCGACGCCCTATGGCGCGCTAGGCCACGATTTTTGAATGTGAATATTTGGATTCGTTATATATTGATTAACTTTCTTCTAGGGTGGGTCACTGTGGACAAATGCGTTGAGGTTTTTCAATAAGGACCATTTTTTGGAAACCCATACGTCATCAACTTTGCCCGAAATTATCAAGCAGTTCTTTTACCAATCATTCGCGTTCTTGCTCAGGGATGGCCCACTAGAGTTCTCTAAAACGGTGATCGCAAACAAGGCAAACATTTTCCATCCATGGAACAACCATCCGAGCGACTTTTATCGACTTCTCGTTTAAAGCGTGGTGGAGGAAAATGGATTTATGACGACAATGTTAGGCATTTTGAGTGCATTGATCACTATTAGAAACTGACCTCTTCAGTGGTAAATAGCTGTGAAACGCCTGAACGAGGTACGTCCGCTAGCCAGAAATAATCGTGAAAGGCTAGACCCCCCGGACTTCTATTTTTGAGAAGAAAAATGGGCAAAGATGTCTACCTTTGGATGAAATGTCTCATGGCTTGTAAGAAGCAAGTTGTGCTTTGCTGTGTGAATTTTGACAAGCAGCTAGGAACACCCAGGATTTGTCCAGTCAACACTCGGAAACTGTTCGGACATCACCCAGAAACTGTTCAGGCCTCACCCCGGATGTGCACAGAAAGTTACATAAAATTGTCCCAAGCAATGTGATGTCCCATGAAACTTATGGGAATCCACCTTCGAAAATCGCAGAGACGAACAATCCCACGCTCGTATCGTGGGCGCTATTCACCTATGCTACAACCTTTGCCTTGAAAACTGGACAATAGTCTAACTAGGAGTGTTCCCTAGTTAGACACCATGGTCGGTACTTGCGGCAGGTTTTGACTGGTATATCTGGTATTGTAGAGGAAATCTCTTCGATAGCAAAACTGCGTAATTTTCGACGTTATAGCAGAAATCCGAAAAATCTCCTAACGTTACCCGAAAACTGGCCAAGCAATTTGTCTCGTAGTCTGAGCTGGCATAACCCTTTTCCTGGCTAGATTACAATTCACAGATACCTTCAATTCATGAATATCTTTACAAGTTCACTTTGTAAAAGAGACACTACAGAAGCTATGCCGATGATTGCCAGCTTTTTCCAAGTGA
The DNA here is from genome assembly GCA_037903475.1 of Ancylostoma caninum. Classification (NCBI taxonomy): domain Eukaryota; kingdom Metazoa; phylum Nematoda; class Chromadorea; order Rhabditida; family Ancylostomatidae; genus Ancylostoma; species Ancylostoma caninum. The sequence continues at coordinate 702,303 of JBAJFG010000629.1, read as the reverse complement.
ATGTGATAATAAGAAGTCTAATAAACCTTGTTATAAAAGAAGGACGGAATGCAGGATAACTAGTGGGAAAATAGGCAGAACTCACTGCTCTTAGGTCAGGCATCGGGGAGTTCTCGAATTACCTGCCATGTTCCTCCGCACCCATCCGAAGCTTTTCGGGGGTATGTCGAACCCCCGACTACATCCTTCTCAAGTCCCGATGGTTTTTCGGACCCAGATCGCATCCCTCAACTACGTCCTCAGCATGTTCCGGAAAAGGCGATCACCGCATGACAAAAAAAAACTTCCTTGAGAAATGAGGGCTATCGTCCTCCGCATGTCCTGACATTTTTGTCTGAGGATTAAAGGAGAAGAGTGGCACCACTGAATATTATATTTTGAGTTATGTTTTGGGAATTTCCAGATAATGGCGATGGTATCAAAGCTCCAGCTACGATTTACGATATACGACAGTTTTGATGACTTACTATGTATGATAATAAATGGGTTCTTAACGCGCATCCTAAATCCAAATTCCCGCCAAAGCACTAGTAGTTACAGTAGAAATATATATTCATCAATAGTGGAAGTTGTGCGCATATGTGACTTTGAAAACTTCATTCATTGCTCAAGAGCCATATTCTTAGAGAAATTTTGACAAGTTCAAAAGCAGGCGAATGTCGATTTGCTCTTTCCTCCCTGCAGCAAAAAAAAAGACCAGCGCGTACGTGTCTCCGTTGATCAAATATGTAGTCAAAGAAAACCTGTGTGGAATCACCTACAAAAAGCCACAAATCATCCCTAGTTCTCTCTGTGTCTCCCTAAAATATGGGTTTTCTCGTTCTCATGTCGTTTTCGCAGGGCGAATAGCGGCCGACAAGTCGACTGACCACTGCCATCCGCTGCCCGCTTCACTGTGGCCCCCGGGCGTCCTTCAGCTCTGGGCCGAACAGGTTTTTCGCTTACATCGCTAGCATTGATCCACAGCTATCAGTCCAGCTTAATCAGTCCGCTATCTGCCAGCCAGCTTACTCCACTTTCCTCTCGATGAATTTTAGACTTTTACTGCTTTGCCTGGTACTAGTTGTTCAGCGCTGTTATGGTGGCCCTGACGACGGGAAGAAAGAGTTAGAGGTAAGCCACTCAGATGAAAAGCAGCATTTCGGGATCTGTTTGAATGCGTTATGTTGATCTTCTCACCAAGGAAAATATTACCAAATAAACAAATCTTCATCAGTCATTCAGTTTATTTGATTTTTAAGGTTTTCTTTAATAGAAAGAGAAAAAGAAAAAATGAGGGAGATCCTTACAGTAGAGGCTATGCCACAATTACGGTAACAACACGCGTTCTGACTCTGAACAGATCTGCTTGCCTTGAAGTTAAGCTCGGCACAGAGGTACTTCCAGGGTGTCCTAGCAGGACGGTGCTCCAGCGCTGAAGTCAGGTTTAAGTCGGTTCAGGGCTGGGCAGAAATGAAATTTCAAGACTTTTTCATTGAGTAGTTTTCCAGTAGCTTTGATCTCACTCAGTTGGTCCACTAGATGTCCGCTTATGCCAGGGCTCGTATTAAGCAACCTTCCAGAGAAAGAGCATTTGATTTTCCCCTATTCTGAAGTGGAAAAAATCCCCAAGTAAAAGTGAGTGTGATTTGCTTGAAGGGCTATCTCAGTAAGCCATGACAAAGATAGCGAGATATATAACATTCTGCTCAAGAACTTCGCCCAATGTGAGAGAGCAGGAAGCTTAGAACCTTTCCAGGAACATTCAGGAATGCACTACAAAGAGATGTGCAGTTATATAAAATTTCACTAGACTTTGAACTATGTGAAAGGCCTTCCAAATATCAAGTAAATTGGACACCACTGCAACTTTTTCACACTGCTTTCAGCTTGGCATCCTAGGTCTGTGTCATAGGTGGTGGAAGACATTCCAAGACGAGATGTGGTAGAGGGGGAGGTAGTGACCACAAATCATTTGAAATAATTCCAAACTTCTCCGAAAAGCTTTTCCTTTATGCCTTCTACATTGTAGCTTTAACTTCGAGCTACGCTGAAGCCTTTGTATTATAGTTTGCACACGAAGCTCACGCATCTTTGTGGCATGCATCCTCAAGGCTTTGGCAGACTAAAAAATTCACCGGAAAGGTTCATCTGGTTGTTCCTATTGGGTTTAATCAAGGAAACTCTTTCAGAACCACTTTGGAATAGAAGAAAGCCATCTGGAGAGTGTTGAAAGTGTGTTGTTGAAGCTGAAAAAGCTCGCTCATCAAAGAGTTTACGGAGACAGGGAATTCGGTCACGATGTAAGTTTCATGCACACTATCTTCCATAGATGTAGGAAAATCTGAAATTTTACCTAAGTCCAATGACGGAGTAAGAAGTCACTCACTTCCTAACGTGAAAACAAAAATATAGCGATTTTTAGGCAGCAGAAGATTCTAAAAAACCAGTGGCAATCAGTGTAGAACAGCCAACCGTAGCGAAAGCTGTCAGTCCATATCTGTTCGAAGGTGGGATAACGGCGCTTCCATCTTATGGTGAACTTCACTCCTCGCGAGAATTTTCCAGGTGACATATTCCTCTCAAAGAAGCAGGCGATCAATATCCTCAAGGAAGCATCCAACATCCCAGTAGACTCGAAAAAGCGAGGCAGAGGTCGACGATCGTTTGACGCGAGCCCCGAGTCGAAATGGCCCGTGACGGCGCCGATCAAGTACAGCTTCCATGAGAGCCTTGGTGGGTGATAGCATAGAGATTTTGTTGCCCTTATAGCGGCGCCAGTAGGAACACTTAATGAACAAAATCACTGATTTTCGAAAAGAAAATCTTTCACATGCATTTGTTGGAAAATATGTGTTGAGGAGTAAGAATGTGCTGTTTTTCTAAGCGGTGAAACCATCCACTGTATTTCTTAACATAGCTCAAATTCTGGACAGCTTCCATAGTCTGAATGAATCATTGAGATTACCCATGGTAAACATGTTAATGTACCCAAACTCATCCTTTACCTGGCACCCATAAACATGGTTACCCATACGTGACGTTGTTTACACCAAGGTGATACCCAGAGGTGACCATACTTGTGGGAGTGAGCGTAGCCACCCCTCCAATGATGTATTCGGGTCTAGAAGGGTCAACAAAGGTTACCGTGTTTTGCGGAATACACTCGTTTTTAAGATTTCTTCGCCATTTCCAACATCATCAAAGCGATCCGGTACTGGGAAAATGTCACATGCCTGACTTTCGAGAACACCCCGGATGTGAGCGAAGCAGAAGACCACATCGAGTTCTTCCAGGGTCAAGGGTAAGTATAATAGAAACAAAATTAAGCTTATTGACAGCTATGATCCGGGGAATTTTAGCTGCTACTCCATGATTGGTAGAAACGGAGGTAGACAGGGCGTTTCAATCGGCGAGAACTGCGTGAAGGTGAGCCTGAACCCCTTCATCGAGTCCATGATAACGCTTTGATCATAGGAAGGAGTGATCGAGCACGAGATAGGGCACGCCCTCGGCATGTGGCACCAGCAAAGTCGCCCTGATGCACAGTCCTACATCAAGGTACGCATTTTATTCCTTCCAAGCCCATTTGAGGATACAGTTCTCTCCTTAGGTCTTATCCGACTTCATCCTCCCTTCATATGTCAGCGATTTTATGCAACGAGACGAGAAGGATATCAATACGCTTGGCATACCATATGATCTTGGATCCGTTATGCACTATGGTAGCACTGCATTTAGTGCTGATCAGACAAGCAAGACGCTAGTCACTCGGTTAGCGAACCCAATGGATCTTGAGCGGTTTCTCAAATAACATCCGTGACTCAGGGATCCACTCTACCAAAGTACGATCGGACAACGGGAGACACTGTCGTTCTTCGACATCGAGACTATTAACAAGGCCTACTGTCCAGGTACGGATTTTCTTTCCGTGCTCCTTTTGCCCTGATGTGCATCAGCACAGTTATGAACTGGAATTTTTTTTTCAATCCACATCAGTGGCTGTTAACTAGCCGTGTGTGCTTGTTGCTGCAGCTTTAGAGTGGCTTAGAAGACCCACTTACAATGGGCTGGGAGGGGCTTGGCTGCTAGGGGCGGAGTTCAATCGTAATGGACGAGTTACGCGGACGATTTCTTCGTTCGTAACCCCATCAAAACATACCTTCTCCGAATTATGTATTTTTTTAGACATTTCAATATTTATATATTTCCAACTAGGGGAAAAACATGAACTTACTTAATAAATCAGCACGTTATTTCGGATTGGGAAAAAACCCCAGCTTGAGCCCCTTGAATCCGTCTGTTTTCATTTAAGAAAAATAAATTCACTTAGAAATAAGAATATGTCTTTTTTTGTCCGGGGCCCGCATTCATGAAAGTACACGGGAAGGTTGTAACCCACATACCTTCTTTTCAGAAGTAGACGAGTTCTCGAGATCAAAATAGATAAATAATATAGTACTTTGCTAGAGTGGCTTGACTTAGTTAGCTATAATAGTTGACGGTGGAGACGACAATCGCTGGTCGAGAATCTCTTCCACTCTGGGTGAATGGGAGGGCCAGAACCTCTCCGGGAACACCGCTCCATTCCTTTTCCAGACCGCTGTTCCGGTGAAAACAAGTGCAAGAATGGAGGATACCAGCATCCAAAACATTGTGATGCATGTCTCTGTCCAAGCGGGCTTGGTGGTCCCACATGTGAAGACTTCGAACCACCACGGAGTTAGTTTTACAGACTTCTTTCATTACTAACCTAGTAGTTCAGTATTCATTTATACTACTCTAGGAAATAATGAGCACGCAAGGAAAAGATTTTTGATACTTTCCATATTTTCCGCAAATGATAAGCACCATGAAAGAAGAAAATGGTCTCTAATAATGGAAAATCGTTTCCAGAAGCCGTGTGCGGAGGAAAAATCGCCGTTACGGATGAGTGGCAATCCATCGAATCACCTGGATTCCCTGACCCTGGCTACGATCCGGACCAGAAGTGCAGCTGGTTCTTTGAGGTGTTTATTTGAAAATTTCAAGATGCGCATACCTAAACGAGTTTTGTGTTGCATGTTAGATACTATCCCGAAGTTTATACTGGCATTTCTACTTACTGTATTTATAACCCACTGAATTTATAGGGTTTTCATAACAAACTCAGAATTCCTAGGCCGAAGAGGGAAAACGTATCGAATTCGAATTCATCGAGGACTTCTCTTTTCTGTGCACATCCACTTGTGTCGATTACGTTGAGATGAAAATTCAAGCCGATTTGAGGAATACTGGCTTTAGGTAGCTTTGACTTATTTATGTAGACAACCCATAGTTAAAGACATCGTCATGGTGTGGAATGACCACAGCACAGCTTATTCAGAGCCGTGGTGGCTAGCTCCGTACAGTTTTTCCAGGTACAAATAAGGAAGAAATATGTATTGTTCAGGTGGTGCTGCTACACGATTCCAGAAGGGTCGTTCGTTTCCGAGAAACACAAGGCAATCATTGTCTTCCGCTCACAACTCACCAATGATGTCGGCTTCAAGCTTCAAGCAAGAGCAAGTAAGCTTTCTGAATTCCCAGTGGTGGGGGCTCTATCTTTTGTTGGGTGTCTTTAGATCCAAGCCGATTATCTAAGCTGTTTTTGTCATCATATTCTATTACTTACAGGTGTTCCTTTAGGCCAGCGTAAGTAAAAACTTGATCAGAAGTTAGCGATCCTAATCATGGATCTTTACGATGAATGGCATTCCTAGTCATTTCTAAATATGCCTAATAAGGTTGTTGGATTGTGTTTCAAGTAGATCAGCTCGAAAATTCGGCCATTTTCTGGTTTTCGAGGCCAGGGGCTTTCAAAACCATCCTTAAAGGCAGCACCCACGATAATCTTCATGTCTAAGATTTCAAGAGCTCTCGAACTCTAGGCATGAACCCGACAGTGGTGCAACGGTACTGCTGTAGGAGACCCTGTGTTCTCCGAGATATCACAAGCACAACTTCATTTCAACATTTTAATTCAGCCTTTCCTGGTACGCGTTGTCGCTCTTGAGCCAGAACTGCAATGCCGTTTTGGAGCGCGAACAGTGGCAGATATCAACAGTTTTACAAACCATTTGCTTCTCCCCTAACTTCTTCTAGCATTTAGAACATGCTTTTTCTCTTTTTTGTTTTAAATTGGCTAAATTTATTCTCTCCTTCCCTTTCCTTTCTTTTCTTGGAAAAAAACACCGTTTATCCGTTCTTAGGCAACTTCTTCTGCGAAATTTGAATTTGACTTAATTTCGTATTTTTGGGCTATTTTGTGATTTATTTCTCTTTCAGTACCTTGTCTGTTTGCTACTGCTATTGCTTCCACTCTAGTAAGTACTTTTGCTTTCTACCGAAAAAGACGCAAATCAACTCAAAAAAGTGATTGCGCGAGAAAAGAAGTGACGAAATAATGGTATCATCGATTTTTTTCCGATCCCAAGGGCTCGCACAACTAAACCAACCTATGTACGTCGAAGCATTGAATAGGAAGCCCGTAAAAAACAATTCATGGTTTTGGCAAGTTTCAGAAATCCGACGGTATTCAGCACACTAAAATACCGTAGATTGCGCCGGAATCTCGAGCATGAAATCTTCTGTGGGTGCTGCCTTTAATGTATCTCAGTGCAAGTCACCATGCAGCATTAGCTGTTTGGAATACATTTTCATGAATTGACCGACTCGGAGGTTGGATCTAGATCACAGACACAATACCCTCGTTACAATACCCAATTCTTTAGAAAAAGTACACTCGGCCCGCGAAATTGCGTTTCTTTCGTTCCATCCCCTACAAATTTATTAAAAATGCAATGTTCGAATAGAAAACGTATACGGCTGTTCACCCACCTATAAGCAATTTGCTACAAATGTCATGTTGAATTGTGAAATTTGAACTTTTCCTATTTTGAGAAATTTCGTCGCGAAGTGCGCGCGGAGCAGCTCGTGGCGAACCACACGACGCACAAGAAAAAATTGTGGCAAAGCGAGAGCACTTAAAGTTTCATGCTGAAGTTTATTCTGCACTACATTGTTTCTGAACAAATTTATGGGGATGGAACAAAAAGAACGTGATTTCGCGCGCTGAGTGTACTTTTTAAAGAATTTAGCCAGGGTATTGTACGTATGAGAATCCAAAATATTTGTAATTTCCAAACGGCACTTCCGCTAGATCAGAGACAAACTCAAAAAGGAACCAACATTGGTCATCTGGAGTCACAGGAAGAGATCTTCTTGAACAGATCAGAGAAAACAAATTCACAAGGTAAAAAGCACTCTGGACTTGGAGATACTTATGTAGGAATGAGCGAGAGTATTGCTTAAAACCGGGATCGGAGGTAGGACGTTTTGAGAAATTCCATATTTGGAAGTTAGGGCCTGGCATGACCCAGAACTCAGGAACTTGCAAACTTCCAAATTTCCGAAACAGGAATCCCGCTCATTTCGGTTTGCTGCGATAAAATTTCGCTGCAGGAATTGTTCTGGAAGGGTTCCGGGTCGATAACATTTGCTACCTCTGTATGTGAACATTTGAGGTAAACATGCCGCTTGATTACTCCTCAACCTCGATGAGGATCCCTGTACTTCTCACTCCCTCTCCCTCAAAACATTCTTCGAAGCCGTTTGCCGTGCTTCAATCTATGTTCTGCATCAAAACAGTCCTCATACTTTTTGTCGCTGAAAACGTGAGATAAGAGCGAGCTACAGCGCCCCTTCACTTTTGATACAACTCAAAACTTCCTCTTCTTTGCAAAAAAAAAAGATGTTTGGCTCGAATAAAAAACTAATGCTCAGCTCTGCCAACCGTAGTGTTTCCCTTGCACGGTTCAGAGCACAGAGAAAAGAATGGAATGGAAACTCGCTCCACCAGAAACCTGTTCCCTAACGGCGACAGTGGCAATCGTCGTAGCATAATGGGTGAAAAGGGCATCTCTTACGGTTTTATCGTTCTAAGTGGAACAAAAAATGTATTTATGCATAAATGAAGAATTAAAATGGGATAATACACGTTTTTTTTCACATCATAATGACTTTTCTGTTCAATTTTCCAACGGATTTTCAATTGGATTTGCGAGATTGTTATATGTATAGCCTTGTCTACGAAAATCTGTATCAACATGGAAAAAGTCCACAGTACAGTACCCGCACTAAGTTTGTCAAAAATGAACATCTAGAACGCGGATTCGCGTTATTTTCGTTCTAGGGTTATAGCTCATCGTAATAAAGCGATTCACAGACCAAACCAGGAGTCAAAAATGGCAATGGAGTGGGCTACCATATTTCATGGAATCAGCGCTAAATTCTGATTTTCAACAATGAAATTCGCAAGTTTTTAATTCTGCCGCGGCCTTGCCGCACTTAGCGCGCGACACACTTTGATGCGCGGCATGATCCGAGCACTATAAATGATTCTGGAATTTCAATGGTCAAAATCGAAATTTAGAGCTGGTTTCATAAAATATGCTAGCCCACTCCACTGCTGCTTCCGACCCCTGATTTGATCTGTGAATCGCTTTGTTACGATGAGTTATCGCCCTGGAACGAAATGAACGCAATTCCGCGTTCTGAATGTTCATTTTTAACAAACTTAGTGCGGGTATTGTAATGCGGAAAGAGGGAGGCGTGGCCTATCTACAACTCTTACTGTTGGTGTCAACTTGTCATCAACTCTTACTGTACTGTCAAACTGTTTAGCAAAGAAACTTAACAATGATAATGATCTGCTCACCCCACCCTCTGCTCTCCATTTCACTGCACTCATCAAAGACCAAACGTTTTCCCCCCACGTGATGAAGCACTATGATGTTTACCTTTCTCGCAGACAGCAATGAGATCTCGCCGATGTATTAAACATTGAAAATCTCGTTCAAGAGCGCAAAACAAAATGATAATATATTGGAGTAGTCTGCAGAGCACAGAAAACAGCAGCCCAAAAAGAGCAAATAAGTTATGGTAGCAGACCATTCTATAACAGAATTCTCATTACTGAGTTTATGGGAAGGAGGAATAAACCAGAGAAACCATTTCTATGGGTGTGTAGGAAAAATGCCGATTTCTGTAATTTCCTCTCTTTCTGTCTCCCTCTCTCTCAGTACACAACATGCATTTCGTCAGATATTCGCTGATAATCTGCCCTGGTCGATAACTTTTTCTGGACCAAGGATGTAATGTGGGGATCATGAACGCCTTATAAGAGAATTAAATAGGCTATGAACTTGTAAGAAAAAACAACCAGGCTACCCTTATAACCAGAGAAAAAAGAGAAAATAACAGAACCGTTCCACTCTTGCAACAAAAGATCATGATTTCAAAAAAATGGTACTAAATTTGAAGTAAAACTGATAGTCTTGCTTTCTAACTATAACCTGTAATTTTATCCTCGGATCTAATTTACTGCTTCGTTTTATTTCACTTCCGTTCTCATGCCTTTCAATTTTTAATCCTCTCGTATGTCGTAAACTTTTTGATAGAAAAGTACGAAAAATCGCTATGCAAACCAACTTCCAGACGGATATGTTAATTACACTGTCCGACCATTTGTTGTCTCAATAGAGATTCATCTATTTATTCATTTAGTTACTTATTTCGTGCTTTTGAAATGCTCCGTAATTACAAAGTATGTCGAACATCCAAGCGAAACGGAAACAGGCAAAAGTTCAAGAAAAACGTGTTATGGAAAGACAAAGGGGTCTTTGCAAACGTAGAGGTACCCTTCTAAATCCGTGGCTCACAAAGTTGTTCTGGAGATTATGTCCAAAATATCCAGGTCCAAGGAAGAGAAAACCTGGAAATATTGCGAAACTATCCGTTTACCAACAGATTGATTCAGTACAATAACTTTTCAGCTGACCTTCCTGCAAGGACCACACCGGCTCCTGTGGTACCAACAACAACAGGTCTGCTGGTTCTTAGTTTTACCACTTCAATAACCTTACTAATGTTTTGCCATTAGCGACGCCAACAACCATCGCCGGGACGGATGTGTGGGGCGACTGGGGACCGTGGTCAGAGTGCTCGCGCAGTTGTGGAGGTTGTGGAATTATGTCACGAGTTCGGAACTGTCGCACAAAGGAATGCAAGTGAGTCAGAAATGGGTCTCTACTCAGTTCGCGAGTCACGACTTCAATGTATAGACATATATAGTTGAACACTTAAATGAGAATCGTTTTCGGTTCTGGTTTCACCCTATTCCAGAAATGGGAAATTTCACTCCATCGGAGACTTGCCCTGTTTTGGCTGCAAATTTTTGAAAAAAAGCCATCTATTCCCTACTGAAACCATGCGCAATTTCACCCCTCAGTGAAATGCAGCTGTTGACTCCAACACGTTTGTCGAAAACAAACGATCAAAGTCGGCGATAGCCATGCAGACCAAACACGATTCCAGACGGTGGTCCGGTCAAAACGAGGTGATTCACTTGAACAAACTGCCGAACAAGTCCTCAAGTGGAGCAGTAAAATAAATGCTTGGGTTTTTCGTAATGGATATGGATCACCCACTTCACTTTTTTCTCAGAAGTGGAGAACACCAATTCCGACCAGCATTCACCCCGGGGCAGTTTTTTCATCCTTTTCTCACTGTCAAAAGATTAAAAAGTCAACAAACTCGTTTTTTTGAGTAATCGAATCGTTTGGAAAGTGTCAACATTCGAATGGCTGAATATTCGAATTGAAAATTTGAGCACTAAGACATAATACGTGACACATTCCACAAAATTCATGGGTTTCCTAGATATCTGAGAATTTGAAAGTTGGTTTGCTCTATCCGCCCTCCCTGATTCAGTAAAAAGGCTGCTTCCTTAAGATATGTACCTCTTAACCTATATTGTGCACCTCACCCTTTTCGCCATCTGCTCTTTCAAACTCCCACTATTCGCTAACCCTTCCTCAGAAGCAATCCACCAGTCAGGCCTTAGATTCACCATTGAGATTACCCAGGGTAAGCGTGTTGACGCCCGTGTTGGCGATGGGTAAGTTTGTGTTATCTCGGGTAATGTCAATGATGCATGCAGCCCCAGGAGCGCGAAGGTATAAGATGCAAGGGGCGCTCACCCTCCTTAGCAATCACCTAGGGTCCCAAATTCCATGTTAAATGTCGTTTAAATAAGCTGAAGCTACCGAGTAGCTGAACTGAATTCAAAAGAACCTAATCGAGTTCCTCCTAGAAAAAGATAAAAACATAGTAAACTCACCCGGCCCCGTTAGTCTCCGATTTATCAACTAATATTTTAAAACACAAGCCCCGTCCATGTTAAGTTTTCTAAGAGTGGTGGCCGTTTTATTCAAAAATCTGAGTCAAAGCCAGGAACAAGATGACGTAAACCACGTAATAGAGGAGATTAGGAATTCTGCAGTTTTTTTTCTTGTTTGCCGGCCTGCTTGTGAGAATTAAGGCTCGAATATGCTCATTAGTGCGAGCTCTGACGTAAACATGCAATTAAAGGCAGACGAAAAAATTCGTCTAGAAAATGTTTGGGACTATTGCATATTGCTGCGCCCACGAATGAGCTGCTATTCCATTCAAAACCTCATTGCTCGGCTTATTTATGCCATACGGATACCATCGTATTCCCATCTGATGGGACAGAGCCGTGGATATTTCATCCACGATGTGCATTTTTACATGGTAACCAAAAACCGCATTGGATTATTTTGTAAAATCTGTTTCAGAGGTGACAATAGTCCAGTTTTTGCTCTAACTGCCTGCCTTTCTTGCCTAACTCTCCGAATGTCGTGCACTTCCCCACCCTCTTTCTTTCTCTAATACCTCTTAAGCTATCTCCCCAGTGCAACAAGCTACAACAATGCACTAGTGAGGCGATAGCCTTGAAGAGCTATATGTTCGGAAAACCTCATTCATGTTCAACCACTCACTAATACTCTCACCAAAGGGCAAAACATGTACGGTCAATCTTGGTGTCCAACCCTAAATTAAACCCGAACCATACCCCAAATCGCGCCTAATAAAGCCCGTTATAGATACGAAAAGCAAACAGTGTCGCCAAGTATGTTCGAATTCGCGCCAATGGGAACGCAAACAGCAAAATCCGATTGTTTACAGAGGACGTCGACAGGAGTTCAGCACGTGCAACCTCACCGCCTGCCCGATCGACAAGCATTGTGAGAAACTGCTCTCCTCGAACAGACTATGCGATGGACGAGTCTGCACAAAGTACGCGGCTTACTAGTTACTAGGGGCAGTAGGACGGAAAAAACCAAGCACATTCTAGGGCCACAGCAGCATTGTCAGGATGCAGGGAGCCACAATGTTGCCCTCCGTTCATTAATGTGGACGGTGTCTGTCAAAGCGACTCGCCTCTTCCTAATGATTTCATCTCAAGAAAGTAGGGTGTGGTTAATTCCAACCCAACCGATGTAGGATTTGGTAAAATAACATAACTATCTCGATATAGACCCTTGCCGTTCTCTGAAAATTCGTACCATTGTGGCTCACCGTCGTCTCAGGTTGAAATAGGGCACGTCAACCATACGCAAAGGGGGACCACCCGGTCTAGTTGTAGCCTCACCGCCAGCTAATTGGACACTTTCTGGAGGTTAGAGGGTGGGTTCCAGGGGCAAACCTGTGGTCCACCGGGGACAAACAGCACACTCACGGTGGAGTTGATAACAATAGTGGACTAACAATGGGTGATTGGGCCCGACACCACAATCGAGGGGTAACCGTGGAACAATGATGGACTGACGTGACCTACCTGGACAACGGTGGGCCCACAGTGGTGCGAAACTTCAGAATAGATCACTATTTGCTATGATAAGCCAAACAAGTGTTAGTTTTATTCATCCAATATCTTTCGAATCATTGTCATGACAATGCCAAATACGGGTTTACAGTTTCTTTAAGTATAAATCATGAAATAAGGAATAAAATCATTCTCACGGAAATATCGCGCCAAAATGTCATCTGAAGATCGTATATTGGTCGGAATTATGCAAAATATTACACAATAAAGTGAATCGATAACTCCGTATGTATGTAAACATGGAAATTATGCACATCGGATGTGGAAGGGCAAAGCTCGGCCTATCGTCTAGATAATGACTACTGGAAGGAACCTGATACTAGTAAAAAATCTCATCTAAGAAGTAATGGCAAAAGAATAGATGCACAAGCGGAAATAACCAAATATTTTGTTCGAAAGGCATTATGCACGTAGTGCAACACCTGATTTCATCAACAATACAAGCGTATAGTACAGAGGTGAGAGTTCCCTTTCGATAAAGGCGCACCAATCGAGTGAATGGAACAACAATATAATGAGATAATCGCAAGGAATGACACGCAAGAAAAAAAACTACGAATAAATCAGAGACTTGCCAACGCCGGCGGGATGCCGTGAAGATCTCACAAGTGCAGCTCATCATCGGTTGAAAGTAGGCAATCTGTCGAACGAGTATCCTGGACGGCCACAAAGAGTACAGGTGATGTAGTATACATGGTAGGAGCCAGGAACGAAACAAAGGAAGCCCGCAAATAGAAATACCCAGCCCTGTGGTCCTGAAATGAATTCCTATTCAATATCACAGTGTAGAGGCTGGTTTGAAAAAAAAGAACATTTTACTGAAGGTATCCTAGGTAAGCGAACAACAAACTGATGAAGTTAGTGACAACTTCGTAAAAGTAGTGTTGGCTAATAGTTGGTATGCATTCTACTGGTATAGCCGCATTCAATGTCTTCGGCAAGAAAAAGCATCCCCTCTTCTCTCAGATGACAATCGTTTAGGTTACACTACCTTCCTATCCCATAGAAAAATCATAGAAAAATGAAAGTAGACAGTAACCACACTGCTACAGGTTCATCTCATAAGTATGCTGACAGAATATGATTAATGACCAGTTATAGCTCTTCAGAACAAAAACATTCATGAATTGGAACTGAATAAAAAATACCATTCAGATGAAGGCCATTTGCTGAAATATAACTCTAACGCTTTTTGAAAGTATTCGATGTTGTTGATGTTTTACTTTTACTCATGAACACAGAGAAGAAAAAGGGGAGACATTTTTTTGTTCTTGACGATGGGTGTCAAAATGTATTTAGACACTATCAATGTTTAATTGTTCAATAAATAAGAAACTAAGAAAAGAGGGCCCTGTGGATGGACTAGAGAAGCGACCAACTGAGAAGCGAAAGAAGTCCGGAAAACCTAGAAAAAAAGTTGGAGCAGAAATCGCAGCATTTAGATATTAGCAACACCTTAACAGAGGATAATTGTGCAAAAAGATATCTCTTCGAATCAAAAAAGAAAAATTTGGATCGTCCATACATGCAACTATAGGATATTTTTGCACCGATTGATAGGAGAAAAAAGTTGTAGATCAAAGAATATAGAGGACTGTGGCAACATCATGAATCAAACGGCTCGTGAATCAATCCAAACGTTTTCTGGAGGTATCGTGTGAGAACATCTGCAAATCTCTAGAAGCGAAAACTAGATAATGAGGGGACTACAAAAAAATAGAAGAAATGAAGCTATTTCTTCGCACAAGGCCTTAGAGCCGAAATTTGAAAAAAAAACAGTTGTGCTAAAATCACCAAGTAGCAGTAGCAACCATTGGCAAAACAGTGTTTTGTTCTTGAACCCTCCTGCTTAACTCTACCAAAGGGAAATACTAGCCATTCCCCACTTCTATCGGAGCACTATTGTGTAGCTGCCCGAACAAAAATCATGCGCAACTCCTTTTCATACAGCAGGAACCGGTTCCGAATGCGATTGATGCACGCAAGGTTCTCACCCCTGACGAGATGAAAAAATATAAGAACAAGTAGTGAGTGAATCAGATGTGTGCAACGTTAAATAGAGATGAAATGACTCACCTTCGTCAGGACGAAACATCACAATTGTGCCAAGAACGAGGAGAACTGAAAAGTTCACTTTCTGAAGACAAATCGCTTGCACTGACCATGAGTCAGTCAATGGGGCACATAAAGTAATGAAAAAGAGTATAACCTAAAAGTCATAAACTCACTTGTCCCAACTATTGTAAGCACCATGGAGCCCAATATCACTTTAATGTTAGATCGAATGTGAGGATCACTGCATAGACCTCTGAAAATTGAACATGTATACCAGAACGACATTATTACGAGAGTGAAAATAACTAAAATAAAACATTTCGATCGCGAAGAAAATAACCAAGTAACAATAACAAACTAATAAAAAAAAAGAAAGCAAATGAAAAAGAAAAGAGAAACGATAACGAACTTTGGTTTATTGTTCTGAGGTCGGTATTGCGTTGACGTATTTAAATGAGTCGGACTTCCGCCAGGAAATACTCCGGCGCGTCCACGCTCGGCATCGTCTTCGTCCCCAGAGTCGTTGGGATCAACAATCAGCTGCAAGAGAACTGCTTAGGAAAAACAGGAATGTCAAAGGAAAATGAAAGTAAAATAATGCAGAAAAGAAGCATTCTCCTGCAGTTCTAAGCCGGTTTCGGTGAATAGCGATGTAATAGAAACAGATGTCGTTGAATGTCAATGCAAACAGAATTCATTCTCGATTATTCCAGCGAATATATTTCGAAAAATTAGTAACATTCGCTATAATATAATTTCTATGACTTCTTAGAACGCTAGCATAATGTCTGCATATCTGTCATAAGTGAGCAGCCGCTTTTCAAGGGTAACGGAAAACGCAAACGCATTTTTAAACAAGTAACTACGACAAGCAGTATAAAAACATGCGGCCCCGTATGGATGTTACACAAACAACCTCTGAATTAATAGTTCATGTGAGAAAATACGAGGCTGAGCTCCATTTTTGAAATAATATGGAACTAATAGTGGGCACTCTTAAAAGATGGAGTTGAACTTGTTTGATTAGAAAGTGCTCGCTTAGATAGGAGCTAGAAGAACTATTTCTTATAATTCGATGTTTTCAAATTATGTTTCAAAGATACTAAACAGATTAAGAAGTTAAGAAGCTTCAAAATGGATTCTTAAATTCAAGCCCACCGAAGACTAGCAAATTTCTTGTCGGTCGACGCTTCCACCAACTTTTTCAGGCTCAAGAATTCGACAATTTATTTGCGCTCAGAGTTTAAGTGCTGCGCTATCAAAAGAAAAGTTTTCATTTTCCGAATACAATTGAATCTCCACTACTTCAACATTTCAAAATGGTCAGTGCAAGGGAAAAACGAGAACAAGAAAGATAAGTCAAAAAATAAGAGATAATATGAAATAATAAATAAGAATAAAGAGTGAAAAAATAATAAGTAATGAGAAAAAAAAACTATGAAAGAGCTCACGGATCAAAACTAAATCAAAAGTTAAAATAAAAGCAAGTCCAAACTCACATGTTGTCCTTGTGAAACATTGCGCTGATGACCTGGTAGCGTTGGCATTCTAAACAATCAACATAAGCAAATATTAGGAATAAACACCAAAAACTACGCCATAATAATGAATCACGGGTCTGACATTCAAAAACGCAGAGTTGATCAAGGAAAGCCAATAAAAAGCTGTGAAAAGAGCATAGATCTTGCCGAAACCCCGCACAACTGACTCTTGAGAGCAGAGAAACAAGGTAAACAGCAAAGAAAGCTGGGAAACGAGCGAGGAGAAGGTGCTCGGCGCCACCGCGCCACTGGCAATCGTCCAGAGAACCGCGACGCCACCGCGCCGCCAGTGAAGGAAATCGGAGCGGGCAGGTGGTTGGCTCGTGGGGAGTAGAGGGGAGGTGCAACATGTAAACAAGTAAGGCTATTTCATGGAGTTGTGGTTTGTTTTTGTGTCATAAAGGTAACCCTAAGTTTCATGGTCGAAGCTAGAAGAAAATTCTGACTCTTTAGACGGAGAAGGGTGAACTGCTCCCCATCAGATTGCTATTTCTTTGCCAAAATCGACATTTTCTCCTTTTTCTCAGTAATCCTACGACAAACTACCAAAATCGGGCTAAGGTAGAAAACCGGTGCGTGACCAAGGCATTGAATAACTTCATTAATAGAGTCTAAGTGGGAATTTTTGAAGAAGCCGATCCGATGACTAGACACCTTCAAAATTCTGTGGCAACCTGTTCAAAATCCATCCAAACCGAGAGGTTTTGTCTTCACACGAAGACTATCCCAGAGGGAAGAAAAACCACCCAACGAAATAGCTCGCAAAACCCGCCCCCACACTCCCCCCCCCCCCCCTCCCTCACTCAAAAATGATGGCGGGAGAGACTGCAAAGGACAAAGAACTCGGAAGTTTCGAGTAATTTCACCATTGTTACAGCGCTCAGCGTTTTCTATTACTCTGGATTATCCTGAAATCGCGAAGTTTCAAATTTTCGTGGATGCTGCTATTGCAACAATGGTGAAGATTTGCCGGTTTCCATCCGAACTGAGGGGGACTAGCCTACTTTCCAGTCACGTCGCTCGTATTTTCCGCTGAGTTCTAGACATCTGGAGCAAATCTAGATATTCAGAGTAGATATTTGGAGCAAATTGTTGGTGGAGGACTATTAGAAAATTTGTTGTAGTCGCATAAAGATGGAGTTGCACTACAAACTAAACAACAAATCAGCACATCAGATGAACCCTACACGCAAAATTTGGACGAAAGTGAGTTTAGTATACATGACCTCAAAACTTGTTAGCCAAACACATGGTTGTCAATGATATGTTCTATTAAAAGTAGTAAAATTACCAACAAAACACATTACTGACAACCTCATGTTTAGCTAACAAGTTTATCGGTCAAACTAAACGATTATGCCAAAGCTTAGAGACGACCGGATTTTGGAAAATGGGCTTTTTTTAGTTCTCATGGCGGAAAAAATGGAATATTGCACAACTAATAATCAAAAAATTGAGTAAAAGTCTTGTGAAAAGCTTCATCCAGTTGGAAATGGCATCCAAATGGAAAGAGATCCTCGCTTACACGCAAACGGCAGATGTCACCATAATTGATGTACATAGATCTTCTCGGCAATTCCCAGCGTAGAAGATGAGTCATGTAAAAGTAACCATGGAAGCATAGCACGCACGTCACCGACGCTGACATCATCGAAGTGATGGGATGGCTCACCCCGATCAAAAGTGCAATAGCCTCCTGATTATTATGGAACACCTTTTCGGAAAAAAATTGGATGTGAGGAAGACTATTTCAGCCGTTTTTTCAAAGGAAAAGTACACTTATAGTGTGTTTCACCAGGAAATAGAGTTGTGAAGATGTTAGAGAAAGGGAGAACGCGAGAAATAGTGCCGTACGGACAGGAAGGCGAGAAATACAGACCATCTATGGGCACAAATCTATGGGATAACCGACAGGCTTGGCGAGCAAACGCTCAAAAAAGCTGTCAAACTGTCAAAAATCAAAAGGTCAAAAAGTCATCTAATCTAGCAGAGCGTGCGCAGAAAAAAAAAGCAAAGTGATCCTGGTAAAAGAGATCAAAAGGAAGGATTTGAAGAGGACGGAAAAGTAGGAAGAGTAGCGTTGAGGAAGCTGAGCTAGCAAGAGGAGCACAGATTTTCTAAGGGTGCACTCGAGACGATGCAGTGGGATTCCGATAATGGATATGTATTTGATTAAAATTCCTGAAAATGAAAATTAGCGATTGCTCTCCAGGTAACCCACAGTTGGTTGACAAATTGCTCATTGTAAACCCTCCATTAGCCCATGCTTAGCATGTCATTCCAATAATGGCACAAGGAAGGTCCTTCGGTGAAGAAAAACGCCGAGAAAAACCAGGGATTCTCAACCAGTAGGAAACACGACATTCGCCTCAGAAATCAGATTAGTTTGAGTTAATTTCGTTCCGCAACGTTACTACGACTGTTCGGCCTTGGGTTGTAGAAGATACGAATACAAACATTCAGATTGTCCGGGTGGGAATTGCACGTTGTGACAGCAAAATACCCAGCTTTAGTCTGTTTACTCCTAAATCCACGGACAAATTTGCGTTGTTAGAACCTTCCTGGAGGTTGCGCCCTGAGAAACTGTATATAGTACTGACAAGTGATTTTGACGGAGAATCGGGATTCTCTCAAGAAGAAACAGTACGGAGGGAAATGATGGATCCAGGGGGTAGGGTAGAAGTAGGCAAACTTTACCGTGGAACTTGATGATATCTGCTCTACTTTGATAATTGAGATGACAACTGTAGACCAATGCAGGAATCCATGAACATTCAAGGAAGGTTCTAAGCTCCCCGGTCACTTAGTATGGACGAGCTTCAAGAATAGAACTCGATACATCTAGCTACTCTCGCAATCACTTGCCATTATTTATTGAAACAGGTCGCTGGGGCGGAGTATATTCATTTTTTTCTAGAGAACTCGCCCAGTTTAAGGAGCCTATATCCACAAACTACCAGAAAACGCTCATTGATCAGACCAATGACCCATCCATGCACCATTAGTGTTACTTGTAACTGACTTTCGATAAAATCTTTAAATAGTGCATTCCTGTGGAGGAACACAGATGCTTACAATCATTTCCGAAGATATACTAGTTTGTCGGTACATGAATGAGTGCGCTTAGCGCTTAGTTTTTGTTCAGACCCTACGAAAGGCTCTTGCTGGGGCCTGGTGCGCTATACAGGAAACATGAGGAAATATGGTGTACTCAAAGGCAGAGGCCCACCACATATTCGTGATTGAGCTACATATTAACACATTCTGAACCTCCTGATTCTGGCAATGTACTTGAAATGTCCCAAATTGGCCTCTAAACCCGTTTTTTGGTAGGAGCTTGTAACAATTTGCTGGAACAGATTGACGGGCAAAGGTGTGTATCACCGTTGATGTTGTCTATTGGACAGGCCAAAACGTGTTCACCCGACGTTGTTTCTTTGACGGATAGCCAGCACAGCTTGGAGCGAACCACGCCCCTGCTCCAAGGAGCGGGTACTTTGACCTCATTGAAAACGGGGTTTTCGACACTTTCATGCCCCTTGCTGTACATTACCGGAATCTGCCTTTAAGACCTAGAATATGCTGGAATCAATTTCCAAATCTCACGAAATATAAGAAGGTAGTGCAGGAACAGAAAAAATAAGACAGTAAACGGAATCTGAAACTAGATTTTGGTTTAAGGGAAAAGTTTTGTTCCGAAACCGCTGATAGTTCTAGTTTCTTCGTTTTCACAGACACAAGCCATCCCAGGAGCGGTGATATAACGCCGAGCCATTTTGAAGCAATAGGATATTTAGTTACATAAATCTCGTTGTGTAGTCACTCAGAAAGAACTCCAGGGGAAAAAAGGGGCTGCGCGGGCCACCTCAGAGCCTGGATGTATGATTGGTGTTATCCAAGGCAGGTCAACGTGTTGACGTCAGTGTTAAAAATGGGCAAATCTGTGTTGTGCTCGCATGTTAACCCTGAGTTATCTAAATGGTGCATGCGACTCCAGGGATGGCCGCACCCGAAATTTACCTAGGCCTCCTCCCACTCCATCACCCAACCTTACCGCTCCATGTTCAAAGACACCAAGTAACCGACGGTGGCCCCTGAAGACAAAGAAACACTAGTCGTAAAACAGAAATTTCTGTTTTACGACTAGTGTTTCTGCACAACCTGCCTATTTATTTATTTATCTGCACGCGAGTGAAGTACAGACAAAAAAGGAAATAAAACGCAGAGAATAATGACTTAATTTAAACTGGGTGCGTTTTTTCAAATTACGGCGATACTATGACGTTTACTATGACGCAACACATCGTTTAGTGTTACCTAAAAACGATGAAATTAAAGATTAAAATTGAAATTAAAATCAATTAGGACCTTATATATACTTGAAGTCGAGTATTCAGTTACGAATAGATCGACAGTTCGAAAATTTGGAAAAAGAGAGGTAGTGAAGGAAAGCTAAAAAGGCTCCTAGGACTACTTGAACTCGGAGAAATCGAAATTTCTAATTGGTTTCTCAAAGATTCATTGAACTTATTGATTTTTATTTTGCCCTGGGTAAAAAAAACCACTAGCGAAACTTTGAAAATTGGGAGCATATGCGTGTACCTACAGCTTTTGGGCATCGATTTGGCAGCAATGCTGGGTTCCACAGCTACAGTCAGCCTAAGTCTTGTAATTAAGAAAACTCATTAGTTCTTCTTGAAGGAAGAAATAGAGAGAGAGAGAGAGAGAGAGAGAGAGAGAGAGAGAGAGAGAGAGAGAGAGAGAGAGAGAGAGAGAGAGAGAGCTGACAAGGCAATAAAATGAACTGGAACAGTAATTGAGAAGACATCGGCGTTCTGCCGGCGGAAACACTGCAGCAGAAGCAAACACGGTGACCGTCACAATACATCAGACACCACATCCACAGGAGAGACGGTCTATTTCCGGAAAGTACGCACTTAGCAGCGATGGACGCACGTCACAGCCGGCGAACCCGAGACTATTCCGAGCGGGCATGCGCCCAATGTTGACATTACTTCGACAAAAGAGCACCGCGATGCAGTGCGGAGTGCGGCGCTATTGTTTTTTGAGGATGTTGCCTGGCTATTCCCAGAAGGCTGCCGATGTTCCATCCAATTCGTCCAAAACGTCGATGGCTGCAGGGTGTGTGAGCGAGAAATGTCGCTATGGGTGCTAATAAATCCTTGTGAGGAATTTTTCAAGGAGAAAAAGTAGGGTGAAAGTTATGGTTTTACTCATTTGTTGAAAGGCGCAAAGTGTGTAGGCCAAATAAGTAAATAGTGTGAAACGATGAGGAAAGAGGTTTACAAGGAAAATGATAGGGAAGGAACGATCGAATCAACAAAGAAAATCACGAGAACGAATAAGTGATGTGCGAAATCTCTACAGCATTTGAATAGGTAGGAACGGCATACAAAAATTATATAACATACGAAATATGAGATTTAACATATAATACACAGGAAAAGGTATGACAAAATATCGAGTACAAAACATACAGGGTACAGGGTGTGCAGTACAGGAGACACAATCTTACTTCTTCTTGATTGGCAGTTCGTGTGTGTGTGTGTGTGTGTGTGTGTGTGTGTGTGTGTGTGTGTGTGTGTGTGTGTGTGTGTGTGTGTGTATGTATGTGTATGTGTATGTGTATGTGTGCATGTGTTTGTGCGTGTGTGTGTGTGTGTTGTTGTTGTTGTTGTTGTTGTTGTTGCGACAGTGCTAATCGACCCTCAAATCATTAATAGAGTGAAGTAAATTATTGGGCATTTTTGGCCTCAAGAATAGTAAATATGGAATGAACAAAAATGCAGTGCATAACAATGGAAGCCGTAGTTTTAGAAAAATGCAAGCCCAAGCTATGACCAGACCCCTCTCTGTATTGCATTGCATGAAGGCACGCCCATTTGGTGTAAAGTAAATAAATAAATAAATGTAAAACAAGCTTCTGAGTGCGCTGTGGAAACGTGTAACCAATAGAAGTAGTTTTTTTCTGGGACGACTTTTGAAGGGTTTTTGAAAACTACACTTTGCATTCCTGCATCTTGAGATAATTACTCCCCAACATTGTAATCCGTATCAAGCAAATAACAAATAATTTAGAAGAAATGATAATGGTCATCAACAAGTCCACCAATTTTCGGTCGGATTAAAGCTCTTCCCAGGTGAAAGAACTGCGGTTTCCAGACAGAAAACATCGACATTGCTGTCGTGAATGAGTCACTCGTCTCGTCGCAGTTGTTTTGACTGAATCAGCAATGAACTGAACGCATTTCTCGTCACCTGATCAGCAGCGATCACTGATCACATTAGATCGAATAATGGACAAGTCTTTACTTGCAGTTGCCAGGAAAAGTACTTAGGATTACAATGAACTACTTTGTGAGAAAATGTCAACAAGAACTATTCAGTGAAAAGCGATATAAAATTAAGGGACGGAGCACATTATTGTGTGTTACTGAAATGTGACTGTTGAAAAGGTGAGCAGAGGCTGTGGATGGATGTATGAACATAGTTTAAGAGAGGGAGAGAGAAGAGAGAAAAAGAGAGAGAAAGAGAGAGTACAGTCGTACGGTGGTTTGGGAAAGACTGTGCCACCTCTTTCTCACTCTCACTCCATGCCCGAGATCCTATCAGAATAGAAATTAGCTGAACCGCTTTAAAAACAGAAAATTAAGGAAAACTGAGATAGAAAAAAGTATGGAAGGCTCTGACTCTTCCAAATTTTTCGCTTTCACTGAAGCCCAAAATTACGATTTTCACGAATATAGAAATGTGCACAGGAAGGTCGAAATGAATATTATGAAATTAAGCGGAAAGTGTCATAGAGCTAAAAGTATTGTGGCTGTAACGCGATCAGGGATATTGACGCAGCTGAATCGCGCACGAACACAAGGGACACTCGACTCGATCAGTATTTCTAAATAGACGATATTTACGATGGTGATTTATCTCGTAGGCAACGATTTTTGAGCACTGATCCAGAATATTACAGTTTTTTTCATTAACCTGTGAGCTAGTCGTCTTTTTACTTGAGCGAAACCTTCATACAGTGGATGTCAATGGCGTTGGCCCATCCGTGGCCTCGAGAAGGACGTCGCGCAACCGCGCCGCGCGCGCCGTAACCGATGTTTTCTGCTGCTGTTCGTCCATTTTTAGCAGTTTTTATACCCGATTCTAAAGACTTTCGACCTAATCGGTTAGAAAAGGGCATAGAAATAGCATTACGGCAGCAAACGACACCGGTCCTGGGGCGCGCGGCGCGGTCGCGCTGCGTCCTTCCTGAGACCGTGGTTGAGCCACCGCCATTGCCGTTAGTTCATGTTTTCTTCTTCGAATTTCTCTTCAGTTGTCGAGCCACAGGAATGAACCGATTTTTTTTATTATTTTTCATTTTTTAGTATTTCAAGCTATCGATGTTCAGGATGACTCGATATTCGATTCACTCGAATCTCGACCCGACCCGACCAGGACGATTGTATAGCATACAGGGCCATGAGGTGATAACCAAAGAAACCTATGATGATCAGTGTGATTGATAATCGTATAGACTATTTAATGGTAGGAGACGCCGAATGTGAAAGTGAATTTTTTGGCCGGATTCTCCTTGGTTACGAATCAATGAATTCTAGCCCAGGTCACCCGTAATACCACTTAAATCATCAGGTAAATAGAAATCCAGAAAAGGGAGTAACATTGAAAGTAGCGGAAACCCAACGACAACCACACCCTTCTCTTCATATCATATCACCACATTACCTTTAACTTTCTAGAAAACTGTTTTGCTAAAGACTGCTGTACAAATGGCTTCAATTATAACGATTCATAAATGTTATGAGATAAGTGAAGAAAAAAATCGACGAGACGGAAGCGACTAATCGAACTTCGCTATACCACGAGTCGCAAGTGAATTAATGTGAAATTTTCGATGGAAAAATTCTATGAGAAATCAAATAAAATAATAATAGATACCAATCGAAGTATGGACCACAACAGTTGCTAGTCTTTTGCCGTTTTTACAGCAGGAGCTTCACTCCCCTAATTCAAAAGTCCGTGGACTACGAAGCAAAGTACTGAGTCGGGCAGTGCTAAACGTTACTGACTTTAGCAAATTGGTTCTCGCTCAACTGACATTCTTGTGATCTGATAATCGACGCATGGTTATAACTACATAGATTTATGTTACATGATGCGCAATTGAAAATTCCTCTGCAAGCTCTGCTTCTTTCTGGAGAGTTCGACCAACAAATCTAAGGCGCCCTCCGCAATGTGGCAAAATGGTGTGATTTCCACAGAGTGCATGGAACTTGTCCCAAAATTCTACCAATTAGTTTCCGCAAATGGTCGATGTTTGTAGTCACAGTGGAAGAAATCCCACTTCAACTCGTTTCAAATGCAGAGAAAAAAAACGACATAATCAAAAATTTCGCTTGTCAAGATTGGTGCCCGCCCTTAAGGCTGCTTGCCAATACAATGAGGAGAGATAGTACCGGTGAGAATAAGAATGGCCTCGAGATTACCCAGTCGAAATTTGATTAGTCCCATGCAACGTTATGGTACATTGTTACTCGTGCAAGTGCAGTTGGGGAATTTACATTCTTGAGGGGTTCATTCCGAAGTTAGTGACATCCTCACAATATGACGCAAAAATAAATCTCACATTGCAGAATGTTTGTGAGATCATGCGCTTTGAAACAGTACCAAGAGCGTGCGAAATCCTATCGGTGTTCATTTATTAGAAGCCTTTGAAAACGCCTATGCGAAAACAGCGGAAACTTACGTTACAACCTAATAAAATGATGTGAAATAAAAATGATATAAAATAAAATTCGGCTCTGCCAATCGAGATCCTCAAACTCGAGCCCAACTAGCGAGAGTGAAAAACGCTGTCAGCTTGTCAAAACTGTGAGTCTAGCAGAAAGGACGACGTGTTTTTACCTATAGAGGTATTTTGAGTGATGACCGTCAA
This sequence comes from Ancylostoma caninum, assembly GCA_037903475.1. Lineage (NCBI taxonomy): Eukaryota > Metazoa > Nematoda > Chromadorea > Rhabditida > Ancylostomatidae > Ancylostoma > Ancylostoma caninum. The sequence goes on along the minus strand of JBAJFG010000629.1, from coordinate 676,994 downwards.
CACTGCTATTGTAGCCCTGAAATCACATGATACCCCGAAGTCAAAGTTCTGAGCAGCCGATGTCCCTAGTCGGTTACGGTAGCAGAATTGTGTTGCGGTTGATGAATGCTTCCACAAATTCAGTGTGAAGGAGTTCTTCAGAAAAGAAATAGCGCATCCTGACAGTCCATTCTGACAATATTAGGAATAGTTTAATACCAGTTTAGAAAGCGCCCCTCTTTGGAAAATGTTCGATAGAATCGCATTAGCCGGCGCTCAATAGGGCATAACGATGGCACGAACCGATTTCGCAGTTCTTTCCAGACGGAAACCAGTTCAGTTTGCTACAGCTGAATGAGCTAGGAAGAGTTCTAAGAGTTCGTTGGTCAGGAAAGTGAAAAATGAATGGTTGGGACCGAAGTGAAGTAATTCAATTTGTATCTAGTTTTGAGCATTCAATAACTAGCTACGTACCTGCCTACACTTCCCTTGTTGCCCATCTAGCAGATAGACGTCATTGCCGAGTCTTCCAATGACCATTTTTCATTACTCTTCGATTTCTTAGGCGAACTTTCCAGAATTTAAGCTAACGAGCTGTTTAGGATATCGCTCTTTGTTTGCATTGCTCAATTCCTTCTCAAACAATCCTAACTTAGATTTGAGGACGTTCAGTGTGGCTAAATTTTGCCTTTAAAGTTTATTTTGCCATGAGACGTTCACGAACGCTGTTCTAAATAAGGTGTCTAACTAAATTCACTTCCAGGCACTACATAGCATTTATTATATGTAAGTATCTACAATATATTAGACTGGATCATTCTCATTGATAAGGACTGCTTTTTACACTACAATTCTTGTTGAGGGACATATCAATGGCCAAATTTGACCGCTCTAGACATGCTGGAATTCAATCTCCTTGACTCTTATGAAGGGTTTTTCAAAACATTTGTGAGCTCCTCGCATAGTTTTTTTTGGGCGCGAGAGAGGTTTGGGGGTTGTGGGGGGGAGGAATTTCTATGGCGACCACCTACAAACCTGGAGAATTTCGATGGTGTCACTGCTGGATATTCCTATTCGCAAGAACAGGTAGAAGTACAGTAAAACAGTTACTTATGTTTGTATGCATGTAGTGCCACTGACGAGTTGCCTCGTGCTGAGGGTTGCTCCCGTTAATGGCCTTTTCTACTTTTATACGGCTGTGTCATCCATGTTTCCTCTTTGTATTATATTACTGTAAACAACAATGTACTAAACTGTGAGAAATATTTGTCAAATATTGATTGTTATTGGAAAGGAACAGGCAATAACTGGGAGGAGTGGGAAGAAGCAAAAATGGGGCTTTGGATTAAGAATGGTTTTTAGGCGCTTAGACTGGCATTGGAATAAATTAGAAGTGGATAGGATGGAGAGAAAAATGGCGGAGCAAATGTGAGATGTTAGGGGAGATCGCAGAAAGAAGTGGAAGAAAACGTCAATCATTATGTTAAGGTTCGGAAGAAGTGAAACAGATGGTTTTCTTGCAATCCCCTTCATTATTGTTGGTTATGAATAATTGGATCCTTCTGTTTTCCGAAAAAGCATTGAGAATAATGATGATCCCTTAGCTTTAGGGAGAAAACACGAAATGCAGGCTAGGAAGTTCATCGCGCTGATAGTTGACAAGGAAGAGCATACTAAAATCGAGTAGTACTTGTGCATAAGACTCCCCGAAACTTAAAACACCCAAGTTCCGTGTCGCTGATACCACCACCTGATTATTAAATTAAGATAATCTCCTTGGAAGATCAGTATTGATGTCAGAAGATCGTATTATTGAAAGAATGTCCATTAACTCACTAACCAAAACGAAACCGTTCATTGGTGGAATGAACACAGCAATAATTTCAGTTCGGTGTTGGTGCAGGTTTCCAGGGCTACGTCTACCAATTTCCGCACCGTTTCTACCACTGCACAGAAATCACATATAGAACATGACCATAAGTCGCGTCTCTATTTCCATTTTGGAAGGAGAAAATCCCCGCGCCAGAAGCACCTTAGATCGTCAGAAGAGACCACAAGGTGGCAATATCACAGAGCGAGGTGGCTAGAAGAAATAGTGGCATTTGGACAAGATACTTAGACTAGATGAGAAGTCTGAGTACTCCAATTGACTCGAGCTAAGGTTAATGCTTAACCCATTTAATCCTCTTTTGTTGTTGTTTATTGCGATTAATTTTTGATTATTGCGCTCTCCGAACAGTTCGATCCTCACAATTTTTAACCATGCCATCGCCCTTTGAGGAGTATATTCTCTGTCAAAGGTATTTATGGAACAGGAGGAGCAGATTGTCCCAGAATGGGGTACACCAGAGGTAATGGGCCAAGGACCCAGTTGCGATGAAAATTGCACTCAGGAGTGAGCAATGCACATATCAATACATTTGATAAGAGGAAACAATACAGCCCTGAATAAGAGGTAGAAATGGATGTGTGGATTTCCAGTTTCTGAGTTTTCGATGTTTTTGAACTGTTTTCCAAATGATTAATAATCAAATGGATGTAAATATTCTGCCTTCAATGTTATAAAAACCCATACTTTAGTTATTTTTTACGCCTGGTCCTCAATAGCATTACCAGTGCGAGATAACAAGGATGAAATCAATCTTCGAGTCACCCGAACCACACAAACACAATTTTTTTCGAAAAAGAAGCAGAAAAATCTAGCTAATCGAAATATCGATCATGCAAAATCGATGGAGAATCGAGTTTACAGGCTTTGAAGCAACTACTATTCGAAATGGTCCGAAAATCTAAAACTTCAGAATTCAGGATATTCGAAACAATCTGATTGAGTCGAATGTCAACTGTGTTGAGCAAGTGGATAAGGAAAAATTGTAAGAAAATCGGCCAGACAAAAGCGCTGCAGACTAAGTGTTTGCCGTGTTCAGGACGGCTCACATGGCTCACATGAACCCTAGCATCTGAATGTTGTTGTCTGTACACATGGAACAGCTGATGCAAGTGTTCCAACATACACTTGTCTTCGATGTGGCGAAGTTGTTTCGTTTTTGCCGCGTTACGTCCTCCATTTCGCATTGTTTTCGTGCCGTTTCCCACTGAGGCTAGAATTTCTCTCGGGAAGATCGCCCCCATGATGGCGATTTCTTGCAACTTGCAGAGTCACTAGCTCTGAGTACCGAAGGTTTCTGCTCATTCGCTTTACTATCTGCTTCTTCAACATTCTCCCCTCCATGAACATCAGTCAACCGCTTATCCTTCTCAAATGTTTGAATTTTTTGAATTCTATTTCCAATTCCTAAGTACTAATATTGTTCTGTTTCTTCTCAAAGTGCACCTTGAGTGCATTCAAAGATCATGCCTCTACAGTAATATAGAATAAAGTTAAATCCAAAATTTAAAAAAAATCTTGTCTGATCTTCTCACTATAGATTTTAGCTCTTTCCACCCGTGCGAATCTTTCTCATAACCTGTAATTTATCCATGACCTCGATTTTCTGTATTAATTGTTCAAATTGGTTGTATTTATAAACGAATGTGAGGGAGGGGCAAACCATAGGCCTTAATTTTTATGCAGACAGGTAATCTTTATGACGTAGAGAAGATGGTCTTCCGATGACTCTATCAAGCTGAAGCTGTAGAATAAACCCGAGATATTGCACCACATGAAATATGTCTAGAGAGGAGTAGGGATGCAAAAACGGGAAATTTCACTGACAAAGTTTTTTTCATAACTGACTTTGAGTTTAATTAATTGAAAATGTTAGCAGCAATGTTAGCAGTGTCAGCGGATCTTATAGATTTCGCAGTAAGTAATTGGTGGAAGTTGCTGTTGTGTACGCATGGATGGCACCTCCAATGAAATCAATAGTAGATGAACTTTCAACTCGAAAGTTTAGTCTGATTGCTGCTTCTTCAGAGAGAATTCGTAATCTTTTCTCGGATTCTTAGTGTAGATAGCGGATCTGAAATGAACACTCCTGTGCAAGGTCGCATCATTACGATCATTCATGGTGAAAAACGTTAATGTACTCAAATTAAACCCTTACCTGGCACCTACCACCATGTTAACCTATGCGTGACGCTGTGTATACCTATGATGCTGGCACCCGTAATTAACCATGCCTATGAGTATCATGACTATAACCATCATGAGTATTATGAGTACTCAACCTTTCAATGATGTATCATATTGCATGCCCTTATTCCGAAGCTGTCTGTGCATTTTCCGAGCATTATTATCGAGCTTTTTTCCTTTTTCTTCTCCTTATACGTCTAGCTTTAAGTGCTAAGCACATGCAATTTTGTGCCAAAGTCACTTGATCTTGAGAATTGCCGGCTCAGGCCCAGAAGCTCGAAAAAAAGGTGAGCATTAATCTAGTAGGATGGTCTTATACGAGCCCACTTTTCTAGAAATTACCTATCTCTTTCATGCGGTCTTTAAAATTTGGGGCTTTTCGTCGTGGTTTCTTTGTCTTAACTTCTTCTTTGGCCGTTATCAGTTATTTCTTCTCACTTTCAGGAAAAAAGGGTGAGGGAGTATTGATTCCTTGATTGACGAGCTCGCATCTTGCTTTACAGTGTTGCCTTCGCTTATTCAGAAAAAAAAAGAATAGCACATCTTTTGGGGCACGTGCTTCGGTCGAGCTTGCTCATTTTCCGCGGCAAAATCATTAGAAAAGAAAAGGATTCATTGGTTTGGTTAATGAATTCGGTTTTTTCTGTCTCCATGTTGTTCGCTCTCCCGCATGAGGTATACCATACGTAGATGCGTTTACTTTTTATGGAACCTGCTACGACAAGCTGAAATTTATGAAAAAATTTAATATAAGCGCATCAGGATTTCAACTTTTGATAACTCCAAGCTTAGCCATTGTTCTGTCCCTCCTCGCCAAGCAACCGGCGTTCTTCAGCGCTTTCCTTCACTCTCTGGCAAACAACATAATTATCCAGTATTTCACTGCAAAAGGGAAATAATTTTCCCTCAAGGGACAAGTAGCGAAGTCTGCAGGAAAATTGCATTTCTTCAACAACAAAAATACGAAATTTCCCAGCCATTATGGATAAGCACCCAAATGCAATAGGATATTTTTAGCTATCAGTTTTTTATTCACAAGAGACAGTGTACCTACAAAGGAAGTTTGTTAGTGAGGAAGAAGTGTTACTGACGTAGGATATACATGCAGTATTGGAACAAAATTTGTAGAGGTGGATAAAAAAAAGAGAAGAAAGGTTATGCACATATTTGCTTATACCTTGCTTCCGTTTTATTGCTCTATGTACTTAATTATTTTAATTATTCTTATGAGCAGTACTACATACATGAGGAAATGCATGGAGAATACTTCTTGAGACTATGTACTAGGCATCAGAACATTTGTTAAGTGGCTTAAAAACTCAGCCGTGTTGGAGCGTTTATACTCGGTTCCAAACTTGGTACAGTTGAATGTCTGCGCGTAAAATTGCAATTTACACGCTAAATGGTGAGCTTCCAACTTTTCTCTTATTGCTCTACAGGTACCCCATAGCTCTAAGCTTTCCTTTTTATTGCAATTTCTCTTCAGCTCTCATCCTTCTCATATTTGATGAAATGGTATTGGGGAGGTAAACTAAGAATTCATGCTGACTTTCGTCGTCTTAACAGACGTTTGCTAAGGTCATGCTGTCAATCATCCGGTATTACCCGGAAGAACGATTTATGGCGAATTAGCTGATGAAAGAATAATCAAATATCCACAAATTTTGGATTTTTAAAGAAATTTATAGATCTATGTACAGACCAGTGGCGGACGCAGAAAGTGGGGAGGCGTACGAAAAAAGTGGGGTCTCTGCCGTTTTTGGGACCCAGACGCAGAATAAAATTAATTGAAACCCTAATTATAATGATAAATAATTAATAAGAATTATGTTAAAAATAATAAAAAATAAACTAATAAAAATGAACTAATACAAGTTTTTTTTATATTTATTGTAAAGTAATTTCAAAAATTTGCCGACCCGTTCTCGGGGGGGGGGGCTGCGTCCGCCACTGCCACAGACTAAAATTCTGTAATTTCCATTCCCCATGTTTTATATTTTCAAAGAAAGCGGTAAGATTATTGCTGTTCCACTAGATTCGTGAAACACTCGATTTCTTAAAAACGGCACTGAACTTGGGTAACTGAACCGAAACTGCGACTGATAAGTTCTCCATATCTGAAATCAGAAGTTCTGATTGTGACCATCCAATAGCACAAGCTTTGCGTTATCAAAAAAAAACCTTTGCTTTTCCCTTAAAACTTTCCAGATGCAGAAAAAACTCCAAAAACTGGGAAGGGACTGAAATTTTGATGAACCGCTATTTCAGGTTACTGCGCAGCATCAAGGGAGCAGTCATTCCTTGAGCGGAAGATATTGAAGACTTAATGATGCTAAGGACAGATAAATTTTGGGCTATGTTGCTGTAGCATAGTTTTTAGGATATATTTCCTTTCAAGCAGAGAGCGCGCATTTCCAATTCGTCACCCTAATGGTTTAAAATTACCTGAAATGATATCGAAAAAAAATCAGGATGTGCAGAACGATGATGGTGAATTTCCTCCCAAAAAACCGGATTGTTGAAGAAACTACATATTTTACAAGGAGCTCGCTCTCAGAAGAAGAAGAAGAAGAAGAAAAAAAACAAAACATCAAGCAGAGGAAAAAACGAGGAAAGAAAGGGAACTGTCGAAGAAAAATGATTGCCATCGTAGGTCTGGTTCTGATTTCACGGAGATGGGGGCAGCGGCACATTGTCAGTGTAAAGAATCGTAAATTTCAACGTTAATGTTCGTATTCTTTGCAGAAATCATGAAAAAAAAACTGGATGTGTACGTGCAACAAATGATCTCACAGCAATTTTAGGGATGTTAACTGTATTAAAAAAACACTTTACAGGTATTTTTAGAAGCAATAAGCTACTCTATAAATATCAGCACTGTAATACTTTACATGTGATTTTGCCAATGATGAGCTACTCCAAACATTAAGCAATCTATTTATTTTTCCTCATTGATTAAAACGTTATATCTCCCTTACAAATTATTTTCCGTTAAAATATATCACTGAGTGAGATAATAAGTTTCCTAGGCGGTTTCTGCCACCACCGAGTGACGCACACATGGCGCAGGGCGCGTGTGCGCCGCTGTCGATGCGAAGGCCAAGGGTTCGATGCCCGTCGATGAAGATACCAATTACCGCCCCAGGCATAGTCCCAGTGATGATTGGTTCCCCGTCTGAGACATTTTATGAGATGTTTTGGGTAATTTGCTTTCAGATATTGTATTAATGAACTTGCTATAGATTGTTATTAAACCAAAATAGAGAAAGTGACCTTTTGAAGGAAAAGTCCTGGAACAGATTGGGGAGCATTTTAAGAAAAAAAAAACTGGAGAATAGCAAGGAGAAAAGGAGTTAGTTCCTCCTTTTCTCCTTGCAATTCTCCAGTTTTTTTTTCTTAAAATGTTCATATTTCTCCCAAAAAACATGGGGATCTTGCAAAATACAATTTTGCTCTCAGAACGCGTTTCCCTTACATTTACGGTGAGAAAATCCCCTGACTACGTGCTCATCTTCTAATGGAAACTATAATTACAGGAAAATTCATTTTATTGCGAAATCCATTATCTCCTTAATATTCACAATTAAATTAGCAAAGATAACTTCAGTAGCAAACATTTCATGCAATAGTTTACCAGTAATGTACATAGTTGGTCACAATTTCTATAAAATCATTGACAGAATCTTGTCTTCTTTTTTACTTTTGAGCCTGTATTCTTCAAGATGCTCGGCGCCGCCCTAATGTTCTTCATCCGGTTGTCTCCGGATGTCCTTTGCAAGAAACATTTCTCTGCTGAAGATTCTCAGAATCGCTCTATTTGTTTCATGACACGCTACGCCTAATTGATATTCAACTTGGGAATTCCCGCACGAATAAGAAACCAGAAATTATTTCTCCCACATTGCATGCCTAGTTCCCGTTGAGTTGTCGCATCTGTTTTCCCTCTGATTTAATCTTGTTGCCGATTTTTGTGGAATTGAACTACATACGATTTCTTTCACGACACGGGAAATGACCTGTCTGCCATTGAATCCTGCACAAATCTCACCAAGTGCCACAAGATTTTGTGTGAGGTCGCACTCCACTTACTGCAAAAAAAGCTCAGAAAGTTTAAATTCAATCAAGTTGAGCTGTTCTAACTCGTAGTCATGATTAGTAGGATGTTCGAATTTATTCCCTCAGTCCCTTCTCTTATAGCAGTAATCATCGTTGACTTGTAGCTAACTGAAAACCGACAATGGGAAGTGCAAAAAAGGGGATTTATCGTATTTCAGTTGACGGGCGACTGGGAGAGAGTGGGGTGGAGAGCGGAGATCTTTGGAAAGAAAGTTTGTAAAAGCTTATCATAACTTCGAATGGTTGAAAATGGTTGAAAATAGCTTACGCTTCATGAAAGTCCAGGATTGGAAATGTTATTCGATCTAATCTTACAGTAAAATTAAGTAATCAAAAATAAGATTAAAAAATTGTCTTCTCTATCAGAGCTTCCACCCCACTCCTACATCGACCCTTACTGGAATGCTTCTTCTCACTGATTCCTTATGTCGAACATGTACATGACCTTGAATTTTCATGGAGCCATGAGAGAAAATTCGCTCTATGGAAAGAGAGTTTCCAGAAGAATCTTTTTGGTTCTGTTTTTTCTTATTGTCTGTTTTGAATAAATCTACAAAGTAGTTGTAACTCGAATATATACTTGGAAATTTCATCCCCGAGCGCTCCACAGGCTGAGACACCTCATTAAATCCAAGCCCATCGGCGCGACCCAATTAGAAAACGAAAAAGCAAAATTTGTTCGCAGTTCCCCTGGCAGCAATAAATTCATAGGAGACCTTTTCTGTTCTTACGTCTGGTTTGGGAAATTGCTCAAAAGACAGGAACTTCTTTTTTTATTATCGACACTTATCTAAACACTTGTTTAGAACATGTTTTTTATTTTTATGGGCTATCTTTACTCATCACACAATTGTCTTCCTTGTTTTGCTCATATAGAGAACACAACTTTTAATTTGGTCCTGAAAATTCAGAGACATGCCCCTACCTGAGAGCATGCTCGAGATTATACTACTTGTTACGTGGAAATTTCCATGGAAACCTTGAAAACACAAAGTTTTTCAAAGTTTTCAATCCAAGGCTTACGAGAGGCATTTATTCAAGATTGCTCTTTCGTGCTGATTTTACTGAATCTTTTCTGTCAGGAACTGGAAGCCTATAGACCAGGTCACAGTATCCCGCTTCGGTGATGTTTCGTAGAGTTCATTTCATTTTAGCAAGATCTACCTCATCAAATCCAAACCGACATGAGTCGCCACGCACACTGCAATATTCTAGTGTCCCTGGAGAATCTTTACCATTTATGGGATCCCTAAGGTATCCCTTTCCTCGAGACAGAAAAAATTCCAAAACTTATTTTCCATGATGTGCACGATTGGCTGCACGGCAACAAGCCCGAATATTTCGGAACTGCGAGCGAGCAAAAAGCTGCGTTGAAACAGAACACGCGTAGCCAAACTTATAGAACCATCAGGCGCATCTCTGCCTTTTAAATAGAGTCGATAGGTGGAGTCAAGGTGACAGAAACACCCAAAGAGGATCACTGCTGAACTAATCTCATATAGTCTTTGTAGATGTCAGCCAGTGGTCAGCGCATTCACGCTTTCAAACACATACGGGTTGGCTCTGCTGCAAGGAACCAATTCGTGGTCAGATCCTAGCGACAGACGTCATTTTATGAGACATTGCGGATGGTGCCAATTTACAAGTTTAGGCCGCTGCGAGAAAAATTTTTCTTAAAAAAACGTGAAGTCAATGGAGTAAAGAGATTCTTAATTGTTTCTATCTCCCATGAGTACCTACAACTCCCATAAAAATTTGAACTCCCACGCTTTGCTTTGGAAGAAGTTATAGACGAAAAACCAAAGTTGCAATCTTTTTGCTCGCTACTGTACGTCTGCTCCGGATGGTGGCGTTACCTTGCTTAGCTAGAGCAGGTCTCACAACCTAGCTATACGGATAGCTGAAGCTACATCTCGACGTCTCCATTCCTTCAGTAAGCTCGTCCTCGAGCTTCGTTTTGGCGGCTGACACTTGTGCAATGGATCGAGATTGCGGATATCATTGTCCATCAAAGCATCGAGCAAATGATTGCACTGCGAGGGTTTGAATACGGTGAACTAGGGCAACAGTCACGACGTTTGTGCTATAAAAAAACCACACTTCTTTTCAAAATAAATGGTTGAATTAAAATTTTTCTGCTTAAGTATTTACCTGTATAGCATTTTGACATTCCTATATCACTGATAACGATGCCTATTTTCGTCTTTCCGTTGACCGTTATAGTAAACGAGGTTTCTGCGGCCCAGCCGAGTGAGAAAACGAAGGATCCACTCTTCTGCGTGGTTTGCACTCTCCCTTTCTTGCAAGCTGGGCACAACCAAATGCAGCCTAGCTAAGTCGATCGCGAGAAGGGGAGAATCCACAGCATTATGTCAAATCGAGAGTAAGCAGATGAAACTAATAGCGGGAAAACATTACAGGGTTTTTCCTGCAGGAAGACTGTGCTGTATCCAACTGTAGTGCTTTTGGCGCGCAAGTAGTTCGAAGAGGTCTAACTTGTTTTTAAGAAGAAAGAACTGTTGCACAAGCGATCAAGCCAGTGTAATGTCAAAAATGTTGCAAGTGTTGACACCATATACTGTGAAACACTCTAATAGTCAAAGAATTGCTGCAGCTGACTAGACTTTGCTACAGCTGACTATTTTTTGAGAAATGCATATAACATCAAATCAGAGTTCGGCACAAGCTTAGCTCGAGGAGAAAAAAACTACGAAGTCCCCTTTGACCTAGCCAAAGATCTACGAAGCCCCAATTGTAAACAAACAAGTTAAAAAAGTTTGTGCGAAGAACAGTACAGTCTGTTCCCTGAAACGTACACTGCAGTCCTCGCCCCGATTGAACAAAGCGGGGCGTGTGCGTTCAATCGGGGCGTGAAGCTGCAACAGCCGGTCAGCCTCTCCTCGCGTTCTGAATGATCCGTTCGCGCCCTGATTGAACACAAACGCGCCGCTTTGTTCGATCGGGGCGAGGATGGCAGTGTACGTTTCAGGGAACGCACTGTAGTTTCATGTTTAGAATGCTCATCGGCCTGTCCACACGAGTTAACAGGTGCTAACAAGTGCAATGGCCGTGGAGCACGTCAACATGGCAGCACTATGTTATAATTTTTTAAATTTCCGGTTAAAATTCGAAACAGGGTGGAGATTGCGCAGGTTTTTGCCATTACTTTGATAGAGCAATATTTTCTGAAGACAACAGTGTGGGCGAAATTGGAAATATTTGCTTTTGGAAAAAATTATTTGAGGAAGTTGTGTCGGAGTGGTGCTGGAGACTGCTTTTTAACTAATTTTTTTCGCTGTAACCTAGAGAAGGCGGCAGCTTTCATATTCATTGAAACGAGCTTCCTCTCCTGAAGCTAACCGCTCTAGCAGAAATTGAAATAATTGATTTTTAGGAAAGTTGTTTGATGAAAATTCTTTGGACCGGTGCTGAACCCTAACTTTTAGGGTAAAGTTAGGGTTCAGAGAATTCCAAAGCAATATCTCCTCTCAAAATCAATTAATTCTATTTCCCTCCGGCGGTTGGCGGGACAGTAGTGTCAGAAATCTATTTATAAAGTTTGAATAGGATTCATTCAGTACCAACGATACTGTGGGTACTGCTAGGTACTTTTTTAGCTGTAACTCCTATCAAAATCAATTAAATCCAATCCTCTTTCGGATTTAAATAGAGCGCTGCCAGTCGCAGCCATATACATGGTCTCAGCAAGATCTGGGCAGAACCCATCCTTTTACAAGCGCTGAAAGCAGTGCTCCTGGCAGGATTTTCGCATGATAGCCCCCAACCTCCTGTCAAAATCAATTAATTCCAATTTCCTTTGGCAGTTGAATGAAGAATGGTATCTCTAAACATATCACGAAATTTGATCAGTATTCCTTCAGTAACAACAGTGCTGGTGACCTTTTTAAGTGTGTCTCTTAAACAAGCCTTAATTCTGTTCTTATTTCAGACAGATTTTACGGAACCAATAGAAAAAATTCTTCGGTTCAGTTTCTTTTTTTTTTACTCTTATCTGCAAAGGAGTTTTTGGTTACCTGACAAGTCCCAATTACGAGCTCCCCTTTGCTCACTATATCTTTACGAAGTCCCGCTTGCCTTGAGTAAGGTTCCTGCCGAAGTCTGCATCAAATTCTTGGGCAAATTGGAGATTCTTTGGGATGAAAATTTACCAGAACTTGAACTTTCTCACAAAACCAGTACATACCATAAAAATCATATTTTTGAGTGCCTAAATCTCACTGCTCAGAGCTCCGAACAACGTTCTCTCACAAGAAATAATTGAATATAATACTTCTGGAATAATTCTCATGCTCGACTGTCCTTGAACCTTGGCATATTGATTGTGGCTAGTGGTCCGCTATTCTACCGCCGTGTCCGCAACTTCTGGGATAGTAGCTAATCAATGATCTTTGGGTTCCTTTGTTCCCTGACACTGCTGCAGGAGGACCAGTGGACTCAATCAGCAAGCAATTCAATGCGTAGCAAAAAAAAGACTGGGCGCTATGAGCTGGGAGCTGGGTCAGTCGTAGACGCTTGCGCACTGGCTCGCAATGAGGGTTTTTTTCAGGCAGTAACTTGTTCTGTAAGCTTTAATACTCTGTGAATAGGACCGTTTGGCTTAGTTCCTTCCTAACATTGCAAGTATTCTTCATCTCATTCATCGAAAAGATATTGCATTTGCGTAATACATTACGTGAATTGTATGTAGATAAAACAAGCAGAAAATTTTTCGCCTGACATCGTTCTTAAGGAAATGGTGTAACCTTGTAATTTCCGCGTGAGAATAGTGTTTTCAGTTTTTGTAAGCAGAACAAATTCCGTTGCTAAGCAAAAATTGTAATAACTATGTACTCTTCAGGGAAATTGAGAAGTTTCTGAATAACTGGGAAAAGTGTCGAGGTGTTTTCCATTTTCTGATCTACAACACCTTTTAAGCGGTGAATCTTAACTAAATACATGAGTCAAGTCGCTGCAAGACCTGATATCGTACAGGGTCGTGCGAATCTACTTTCTAGTGCGAAATTGCAAGCTATTTTACTGCTACTGCTCCTGCTGTTGGAGTAACTGTAGGTACAGTGAACAGGCAGTGGCACGTCATTATAGTAGGAACCACCATGTTAGCCTTTTGTTGCACCAGCATCAAGAATTTTGAAACTTTGTTCCAAATTGAAGGCCTCAAAGCACTCGCGAGAAAAAAAGAAGGGGAAGGGGCACAAATGGATAGTAGATATACATAAAGCTTATTGTTAGAATAAAATCTGGTATTCCTGACAAAAAAGAAGTTATTTTTCATCAAGGATTCACATGGGGACGAGCGAAGACTACTGCTTGTTACTAACTTCTTTATTTGTTTATTTGTTTGTTTTTGTCGTTATTCAACAATCCATTTACTCATTTACTACATAGTAGGGTGCTAAATTTCACCGAGAGTCCGGCGACATAGCTACTATTATTTTTCCACGTCTTATTTGGTGAATTCTAATTTGAGGTCCTATAAATTCGCAGAACCTCTCCTCGTCTATCGTTATCATCTCTTTCTTCATAGCCTTTTTTTTGTACTTATCTGCAGTTTTCTTTAAGGAATATTTATTTCTCCTAATGAGAAGTAGTCTGTTTCATCAAGATATTCGCTTGCAGAGCAGTCAAAGAGTAAATATGTAGCTAGAGCCGCTTTTCCACAAGTATGGGATAATCAAGGGACATGTTCCCTTGCAGCGCCGGCATAATTTGACAAATGACAGCGGGAGGGGGACCTTTCATACGAAAACTAATTAGCGAGACTCGTCTCGCACCTCGTTCGCACCTTGTTAAGGGCTACCAACTTTCCACATACCCATCCGGTGATTTTTGACTATACTGATCACTCGCAGGCTACTTGAACAATTCTCCATCACCCTGCCAAATACTGGCTCCTAGAATAACTCATCGTCACACTTCACATAATTTAAGAGATTTTTTGGCTGAGTGGCGTTTCTTACCCCGACAGCCGGCTTGTTAAAGGTGCAAGCCAAGTGTGAATCGCCTTTGGCAGGGGCAGGCATCAAACCATGCGGATTCGCCTGATTGGTCTCAGAGTAATCCCAATCCTGTGTCGCGTTGCGGCATGCGATCAAAGTGGTGCGATGAATTTGCTTTTTTCCGTCACTAATTTTAGTCTATTCTACATTTTGGCGTAGTAGCGTCCAAGAACTGGCAGCAATCTTTCCATGATGACTGTCAAAATTTATTTATTCATTTAGTTATTATCGACATTTTTCTTTTTTGCACTAGAATCGTCAAAAAAACTTTCAGAAGTCCTGTCCTTACAATTCACCCATCCACTGTGTTGTTAGCTCCAGAAAGCCGAAAATTAAAAATGTAAAAAGGGGTTGGCGCCGTGTTTGAATATCAGGCTTCTGACGCTGTTTTTTTTTGAATGGGAAATCGCCGCGTAGTTGTGCGACAGTGCGGCGTGATTGAGATTGCCTTGAGATCAACTGATGCTATCCGGCTGGCTTGGTACCACCTCTTGCCAAAAGCGCTCCACCCTTGGCTCGCACCTCTACTTAGCCGGCTGTCCGGGTGAGAAACGCAACGATCCCGATTTATTTTTTGAAGTTTTTTGTTTTGCTTGATTTGCTTGATGTATAAGCAAGCATTCCATGGAAAGCTCCTAACTCTATCTTCCCTTTTCACTCTAGTAAAGGAGAAACCTGTGAGATGGACCTAGAAATTGTTCTGAGCACTGGAAAAATATCAAAAATATAAGTGCCGCGCATCAGATGGAGAGTGCCTTGACGACTGTCACTAACGCTTGAAATGAGCAGACCAGTTGTTGTAGCAAAATTCTAGCTACTTCCAGGTCTATGAAATGGCTAATCAGAATCATCAATTTGGGTATATTTAAGAGGTAATCAGCTGGCTCTTAACAAGGTGCGAGCGAGGTGCGAGACGACCTCGTTAATTACTTTTCGTATGAATAGTCACCCACCCATGGACCGTGAATCAGAGCAGTGCGCTTTTTCTGGTAACTCACAAGTCATACAACACGCATCTTACCACCGCTATTACGACGTCGCCAAACGTCACGGCACTTGTCGCGGCATTCATGTCGATGTGCTGAACCTCATAATTGATTTCACGCTTGTATAGTGGTGATTTTCAAGGCGAACGAGGTCGTGGTAGGGTCAATTGGACCCGACGCCCTTGCCACGCCACCAGCCCGTGGCCGCATGTGGCAGCCCTGACGGCTCTCTCGCGAGTTTTACTACCTGCCAGCTAACCTTCACTCTCTCGACGGCTACTTTCAGCGTACTTAAGTACAGGCCCGCGGTCTAGACATTTCTAGAAACGAGCCACTCCTGAAGGTCTGCTATTCTTGGAACCATTCTGTGCTTCCATTCCATTCCTTTTTTTTTCTTGGTATATTTCGAAAGTACTCGGATAAATAAATAAATAAAATTATATAGACAAGTAAACAATAACCCACTCCCCCCCCCTTTCCGGTACCCTCCTTACCACATCATAGGTATTCAATTTTCACACTTGATTAGCCACAATTTCTGTTTTATTGAGTAGCGATGCAAATAAAAATAAATATGTGCGAACAAAAAAAAGAGAAGTAATTGAATAAGTAGACAAACAAGTAAATAAACATTATAAATTAGCAATTCGCGTATTTTTCAAACTTTTTTTCAGTTTACATTCTTGTTGTACTACTATGAGCATGGCTTGGTACAACGTTATGGTGTAAATAAACGAGTAAATAACTACAGTGAGCGAATGCGGCTTCTCGCGTAATTAAGAAGTACGCGACGCAACCGCGCTGCTTCCGCCAGAATCCTCTCCGCGCAAGCAAACCATGGGATTTTCTTGAGAGTTAGTTAGTTTCTTGACACTTGACATCAAATATGAAAAGAAGCTATCGAAAAAACCCAGATTTGCCAATACAGCGCCGATTTCAGCACGAGCGGTGCGGATGCGATGCGTGTTTCCTGTGAAAAAAGAACCGCCATCGACACTCACTGTAAATACATATATCAATAAACAAGCAAGCGAGTATATGAACAAATGAATAAATAAATAAGTAAATAGACCAATCATTGAACAAATGAATTTCACGATTTAGCAACTGGTACAATTTTCTTTTTCGTTTTTTTTTATAATACGGTTCCTAGCACGGCTTTGGAGCACGCTTTGTGCTGATACTAAATAAACACGTGGAAAAGTAATAAATATGTACTTAAAACTTCATAGTTTAACAGGTAGTGTCCCAAAATTTTCAAAGATTTCTTGTACTTTCGATACACTTGTGCGCTTTTATGGTGGTACCAAATATAGTGTGCAAGAACTTATAGCGCACCCTGTATACCTTTTCAGCATGGCTTTGGCTAAACATTGTGGTGTGATGAAATAAATAGTGGTAAATAAATGAATAAGTCTGTTTGATTCTAAACCAGTGCGGTTGTTTTCAACTATTGTCCCTTTTCAACTATTGTTCCCTCTGGAATTAAAGAGGTTTTTTGAAGCTTAACGCCTTCCACGTACTAATTTTTAATGCAAGGAAAATATTTCCTACAAAGATACGTACATACCTGAGAGCAAACCCTCACGTCACAATCAATAGAGGCATTTAATTCCTTTCCAAAGGCTTATTAGTACCTATTAGGTCCGCTGACTTTTTCAACGTCTACAGGATGACGCTAGTGAACGTTCTTTCTGCTCCGCATGCCCCTAGACCATTATGGAAATGTCAACTGCAGCAGAATTAAGGATACAAAACCACTCACGTGGATTTACGCTGTTCGCTGACTTCCTTGGAAGAAATGTCTACTTCCTTGTGATTCATTTTTGTGTTTCATTTTATCCACTGCCAGCTGAGCTTCGCTTCCATTCACTCGCTTCCAGAATTATGCAGCGGGAATTAGCCAATTTAAGGCAATCTTTAGGCCAACCACAAAGCCCTGCGTTCCCATATCTCTGACTTTTTGAAATCTTCTACCCTTTTGATTTTAAAATTAGTTCAACACGTCTTCAAATATTTCGAAAAACTCGTGCCTGTCGCTTACTTTTTCCCCTTCATCTTTGGCCTCTCTTTTGGATGTTCTGTCTCTCCTTTTTCTCTTGAGCAACTGCCACTTTGTTTTCCATCATGTTGTTGTTTGAGCACGTTTCGTTTTTGAGTGCGAGCTGTTTTTACGCATTTCAACGTACGAATGGCATAATTCGTTGAGTACAAGCCTTAGCAGCATCTCCTCCCATCTTCCCCACAGTTGCTGCCACTGCTGCCATCCTTCAGCAATTGCTGGCAGAAGAGGAAAAGCTTGAGCAAAAACCGAGGGGAGGACGATAACCATTGGGAGGAGACGCTTTTTTACTCGATTAATTACGCTATTCCGGCTGCCTTCCATTTGTCAGAAATGGATCGCAAATAGGAAGTTTCCTGAACAGCTATTTGTAACGAGTAGTACATTTTTTGTACAGGTACTGCCCCACAGTGCCAGTTGGATTCATGGTGCAAAGACAAATTTCTCGTTTTTCAGGAAGACATTTAATGATTCGAGCTCTGTCTATTATAGCTCTGCGATGTTACCCACATGCATTTTTCTTAGGAAAGCTCTTTTCGTACTCTCACACCATGTTTTCCACACATAATCGTATGTTCACATGTCTGAGAAAGGGACGTAACTCATGTACTGCTCAGAGCCACCTCAGGAAGATAGGAGAAGAGATTCGATCTATTATACATAGCCAGCTGGTGATATTCATCTCATCATTTTACATTGGTCAAGTAGGGTGGCGGTCTAGACGTACGCCGTGATACGACCGCTCCGCACGCGTATGCGTCTGAAGTTCAGCCTGATCCTTCAAATTCGACGGTGGCCACCTCTTCACAGTTTGTTGGTTGCGGTAGCATTTATATGTCCTACTCAAGCTTAGAAAACTTCTCCATTTCCCCGCAGAACCGCTGTAACCTTCGATGGCTGCAGCCGCGACGCGTGCATGAATCAACCAGTCACAGCTCAGCAGCGTACCTCTTGTCACGCAGCCGGTCAAGTATGCCTACTCCACTTGTTAACTCTTCAGTACACATGTTTTTATGTAAGTGGAAGTTTATTATTTCCGTCCTCTTCCTGTTTCAACCACTCAGTTGCTTCTGCTCATTCTGTTCTTGCTGACAACTCCTTGTCAATTTTAAGTTTTGCCCTGGAATTATGCTCGCTTAAAGGCAGCAGGAGCTGAAATTCTTGACTCTGAGCTGAGCTGCGGGTGGTGAAGTACATACTCAGCACATCATAAATGTGAAACGAACACAGACAATGATGGCTTACCTGCAGAGAAAATGGAACATTCGTCGCGAACACGCCTGGCCGTGTTCGTGCGCGGACGAGTTTTCCCCGGCGCGAAAGCCATTGCGGCGCGTGGTTTTGGCCGAGCCCCGCCATGAAACCCTGTGAATTGAATGCATTTCGTTTCCCCTTTGCGCCAAACCACGCACCGCAATGGCTTTTGCTCCGGGGAAAACTCGTCCGCGCACGAACACGGCCAGGCGTGTTCGCGACGAATGTTCCATTTTCTCTGCAGGTAAGCCATCATTGTCTGTGTTCATTTCACATTTATGGTGTGCTGAGTCTGTACTTCATCACCCACAGCTCAGCTCGGAGTCGAGGATTTCAGTTCCTGCTGCCTTTAAAGGCAGTGTGTCACCTCGTTTCGTGGGCTGTGGATATCAAGAGACTTTAGACCTCCTCGTCACACAGATTCCACTGATTTCGTCAGAACGCATGAAAGTGACGAAAACTCCGTATTCGGAGGGTCGCAATGTGCAGTTTACGGACCATTTGGGCGGAGCGGTCCGTGGCTGTGCTGGCTGCCCGCCACGTCTGCAGTGTTGGCCAACACGTCTTGACGTGTCCGATCAATAAGATCAACGGCTTCACGCGTCCACTCGGCTCGACAAACTGTTCCAAATCCTGTTCCGAAAAACGTTTAAAAAACGGGTTTGAAGACAGTTTCGTAACATTTTGTGTATACCGCTGGATTCAGCGCATCGAGGAGATTCAGAATCCGCCAAAAGCTCAAATCGGAAAACGAGGTGACACACTGCTTTTAAGTTTGCGCACCTCGAGTGCATAAATAAACAAATAATCAATTAATTCAATGAGCAGAACACATTTCGTCGAAAGTGCATTTTCCAGCCCTTATCTCGGGAAAGTTTACCATGACTTGCAACTCTTGCAACCTTAACATAATGCCCGCAGCGGCGCTGGTCGCTGTTTCCTAGGAAATTGCTTTTTAGGTAATGTGCTGCCATAGCAAAGCTATTCAGTAGACAACTAGGAAAATTACACGTAAAGAAGGAAATGCTCCAGCTTCTCCGAGTAGCTCCTGTTCTCCACACGCATGCATTTCAGTCGCTTTCACTCCTTAGAAAGACAAAGTCGAGCTGTTTTTCGAATATTTCAAACAATCTCCTGAATAGTTGTAGTTTAATTCCTTTTCAGAAGAATTCGACAAAAAATCTACAACCAAATGTGAAGCTAAGAACTTTGAGCTCTGAGTATTGCTTGCTAATTTTCCTTGGTTGCTTAGTTTTTTTGCTTCATCAGCAGTAATAGACTGTTTCAAATATTTGGAATTTCCTTGATGAAATTGATAGTATTTCGAATCAGGGCTCCTCGGAACTAAATTACTTTCCATATTCCCATACAGGGAGTATCAATAAATATAGCATAACATATCTGGAAACGGAGTCGCACCGCACCGCGCAGGCGGCGCGGCGGACCAGCTGGGCATTGTGGCTCTCGAGCGTGATCAGTGCTACTGCTTTGCTTGTTTTTTCCTCTGCTGGTTCTTTTTTGTCAGTGAACTCAACCAGCAGTAATCTATGTAGATCACATTCAAAAAATGCAGCGTTCACCTGGTCTGCCGCTCCGCCTAGGTGGTGCGGCGCGGCCTTGTTTCAAGGTGTGCAATATCGAATGATGCACGTTGTGGTTTGAAAATCGAGCAAATCGAAATACAGAACACTTCAGTACTACATAGAAACTAGCTTGTATGAATCAAAAATTTTTATCGGACAGATGTTGTCATTACCCAGATCTGTTATTTTTTCTTTGAGTTCCTATCAATTCCCATAAAAAAAAGTAAATTCTCCTCTCCCTAGGAATTTGTCATTTACTCAATTTGGCAGTTTCAACGATTAACGGCTCGTGGAATCCTGTCACTGCCGTGATTTTCTTGGAGAAATTCTCCTTCTACTTTGAAAAGTAGTTGGTTTCTTTTTCCTTAGCAACGGTGTCAGCACTGCTCATGAAAATCCAGCAATCTTTTCTCTAATCTCACGCTGCGAAAATTGCAAAGCCGCTTGTACCCTGCACAAAAATGAAGCCAATTCAGTCAGAGTGCAGTTTTTACCGCCAGTGCTCTGTCCGCAACTGCGTACACTCCAACAAAGACGTCAAAATAGCTTCCATCGTTGTTCTAATGTGTCTCTCCACCGTTGTTTCGTGTGCCCATCATGCGATTATCGTCGTCGTCGTCGTGGCGCACACCGTCGGCTTTTGATTCGGCGAATGCTTTCATTTTACACAACGACGAAATCAAAGCTTCTAGAAGTTTCGCCGTAGTGTCAACGTTAACCCATGCATATATTTTCCTCACCTATTCCTTACCTGCTTCCTACTGGGTGAAATTTTAACCCGTGGACCGATATGCATTGATTTCACACAGTACAAGTGCAGGAATGCCCCGTACGCTCAAATAAACTTCACCCATACCCGAATGCACCTTTGATATTACCCAGGGTAGACGTTTCGACGCCCGTGTTTACGATGGGTAGAGTTGTGTGGTGTCAACTCTTTTGTCCCGAGTAGTTCTAATGATGCATGTGGCCCTTTGCTAATAGTCTGATTAACCTTACCGCAGACTTTAACTTGTGGACTGATGTGTAATTTTATGGAGAAAGGTAAAAAGAGGTGAACATTGAAGGTAGCCAGGATTACCACGGGTAAACCAAATAATAGATAAGGCCATTAGGAAGGCCTGAAAGGGGAGGAAGGAGGTTGATATGCTGGCACCATTCCTCAATCTAGAACTATGATCGTCAGTGGAAATTGCTTTTTTAAATTGTTTTCAGCTTCTTCTCGATTAAGATGTAACTCACTGTTGACCGCTTCTCTGTCCGTAATTGTGGATTAGTAGAAAGATGGTGATACCCCGGCTTAAAAACAGCGTTCCACCTCGTTTTTGAGATTTCAACGTCAAAAGAATCTTCAGGAGCTGATGATCACAATGGTGTACGCGATTACATGCAACTGCTGAAAAACCCCATTTCCGAGCCTCAATTTTTGAGGAGCATGTGGGCGGAGCCGGAGGCTGAGCCAAGAAACTTGCCAAATAATTCACTCCAGAAAGAGCACCTCTTGAGGAAATTCATATTCCTCGTGAAAGTTCCTCATCAACTCCCTAATAGAATAGAAATTGTCTTCCATTTGTGACTAGCAAAGGAGTTCATGGTCCAGAAACCTCCGCCTTGTTTCCGGAACCAATGCGGGATTGCAGGTATTCCGCCTAACGTGCTCCCTTGCTCGCTGCAAATGGAGCGCAGTTTCTATTCCATTAGGGAGCTGATGAGGAGCTCTCACAAGGAATACGAATTGTCTCAGGAGGTGCGCTTCCTGTAGCGAATTATTCGGAAAGATTCTTAGCTCTGCCCTCGGCTCCGCCCACATGCTCCTTATAAATTGAGGCTCGGAAATGGCGTTTTTCAGCTGTCTTGCATGAAATCACGTATACCGTTGCGATCACCAGCTCCTGCAGATTCTTCCCGCGCTGAAGTCTCAAAAACGATTCTGAGGTGGGGCGCTGCCTTTAAACAACGAATTCCCATTAGAATCGAATTATTCTTGGCTGTATATAGGCCCTGAACGCATTACCGCAGCAGAGGAGGTGATCTTCGATCAATATATCGATCGAAGTCACAAGCATAAGCTGTCGCGATGCGTCACTCGGTCCATGAAATTTCTCTCGAGCTATAAATGATGGAGAATTTTTTCTGCGATTTGCAAAATTTGTGTGATGTTCCAGCACCCTCATTTACCTATTTTACAAGCATAAGCCTTTATTTTACTTGACGATTTGACGCAAGCCTTTTCCCAAAACAATAAGGAGGCGGAGCCTATCCATTATTTTATGAATTCTTTTTTTTCTCACTGGAACGATGCAATAAGAGGTTAATTGGCCTACCGTTCACGAACTCTGTATCGGCTCCCAATGCACCTTTTATGGTAGCACGGTGCATTTACTGTAGGAAATTGGAAGAAAAATTTCATTTGCAAATTTTCATTTTTTTCTTTCATTTTCTTGCGCGCCACTGTGAATTACCCTAGAAATTTGTAGCTACATGCAAGAAATTGCAGTCATGAATCATCGTGGTAAAAATACATGCATTTCTATCTCTCTTCTTTTTTTCGAGGCGCATTGTGATGTAATCTGGCCATGGAACGTTGGGATGTAATCCAGCCATTGCTAATCAGACAACGTGTCTGTGTTTGGTATATTCTCCGCTGTGGAAAATAGGGATGTGGTTTATTTGCTTGTGAAAATATCCTGTTCGCTTTGGAAATTCCACTTTCCTTCTCCTTATGGATGATTCCTGGCTGGTGCCTCGACTGTGATAACTTTATTTTTCTGGTTTTATGGATTTTTATACAACCATGACCGACGGCAAGATGTTTGCACTTGGTCAATGGATCGCTGACGTCATCGGTTACTGGTGCTGCTTATCTCTAAGCCATAAATAATCACCGGTAGTGGAAGTCATTTGTTCGTGATTAATTACTAACGTTCTTATTTCGAGCCCGCCATTACGTGGATTTTTACTTTGCTTGTTTTATTTAACCTTTTTCGTTTCCACTCAATCAAAGTGCTTTTTTACATTATGAAGACAGGGAGCCAACAAATTTTCCGATAGTGCAAAAAAGAAGAATGAAAACATTCAACTCTAATTTCTATCTCCTGAAGCTTTTGAATTAATTTGTTGAATTTTCGCCTCCATATTGTCCCTGAGAGCATAACTAAAGTCCTTGAAATTTCTGAAGATGCTCAAAATTCACTAGGGTAAAGTGGGTTTGGAGCTAAATAGAAGGAGGGGATGTCGATCAGGGCCCGAGTGCATCATTGAGATTACCCATGGTAAACGTGTTAATGTAGCCAAATTTACACTTTATTTGGCACCCACCAACATGTTTATCCATGCGTTACCCATGCGTAACGTTCTCTATATCTAAGTTATCCGAGTGTTGCTCATGGGCATGAGATTACCCATCCTTTCAATGATGCATCCGGGCACAGGATTCGTAATCATTTCCATGCGGATGAGATTAGCGGGTGTTAAATGTGAGGAAGAGGGGTCACCCAATATCCATGGCTAGAGCAAGTTAAGGCAGCATGCATCATTGAAATTACCCAGGGTAAACCAGTTAATAGCTCACAAAATTGCCAGTCGTCAACACAGACTCCAACATATTTACCCTGGGTAATTTTATGGTGCATCCAGCCTATAGTAAAACTAAATAATAATGCTGTCCATGGGTGCGGATGCACTGTTAAAGGCAAGGTCCGGTTAAAATCTTGCTCACCCAGGTTTTTTGCTCTCTGCAGTCCAAACCGAATGTGTAGCACATATCTTACGTTTGAGACCTCGGTATAAGCTCTATCGCTAGATATGGGACAAAATGTCCAAGGATTGCGGTATTTGTGGGAAAACGCGCTCCAACCGACAAAGGCTGCGCGCGTGTATACTGAGCCACGATGGACGCTCAGATACATACAGCCTAACAAACACTTCGTGAAACCTTCCCCATCGCATCAAACGGACCACCGCTCCTTTGAATATGAATTTTTTTCTTACGAGGCCACAATAGATAGCAGGTAGGGCTCGCCGTATAACGTCATTTGAAAGCACGGACGCAGCAAATCCGCAAATGCCGTGCCGAAGTTGGTCGATGGAAGGCGTTTGTTGTGGGGCCTTTCCAGGGATTTTTCTACAGTTTTCCTCCAAGCCGTCGCCATAGGCTAGGAATCCAATAGAAAGATGATGGAGATGGAATTTTGCCCGGACCTTGCCTTTAAAGGGATAGTCTCATGCTCATGGGTGCAATCGCCCTTGGTAACAGCTGGATGTAGACAACGTCAATCACGGGTAAACGTGTTGATGGGAGCCCAGGTAAAGGGTGAATTCATAGTCAGTGGGTAACCGAGGTGATGCAAGAGCTGGGATACATCATAGAGAGAACCCAGGTTAGACGCGTTATTCCCGCAAATCGCAAGGGTAAATTTGAGTGCGATCAGTTGTTTACCCTGGGCAACATCAGTGATGCATGTCGGCCCAGGTCCAGGTCCAGAGCGGCCATTTTGTTATTACCCTGGGAAGACTTATTCCGTAATTGCACAGAGAGTAAATTCGACGTGCAATTTTACCCTAAAGTTGGTAGGTATGTTCGTAGCTTAAATTTATACGAGTGGTAAAATTACAGGCTTTAGCATGTTTGCTTAGAACGTGATGAATACCAGCTTAGATCTGATATTTCCACGAACTGAGCTCACCAAATCTTCTTGGGAACCATTTATATTCCAATGAAAATCAATTTTCAGAAATTAAAAACGTAACCACGAACTCCACACAAAAACTGTGCGATTACCAATCGTCAGCGCGGTTATGTCGTTTCCGAAGGACACAACCATAAACCTGGCGAATGAGTGTCTCCAAGGATTTTCGCCGGACAAAAAACAACTAAAAGAAAACTACGCGCTCGAAGCGCAGCCCACGTCTTTAATTCGCCCGAATCGTGGATTTCGAGTTCACTCCGACACCTTCTACCAATGCAGTCTTCGCTTCCGCTCCAGATGCAGCTCTACGAGGTCGCAACGTTGGTGACGTCCACAAAGTGGGCGTTTTCACACCGGGCGCCCGGGCTGAACCCGACGGAACGGTGGGGGCGGTCGTTGCCATAACAAATGCAGGCGTCGGGAACAGTTTTTCTGCGGTGTACTATCCGCTATCGATTCATTAATCGATGATTAACGCACTTTTCCCGATCGGGGTCGATCTTCGCGCTTCCAGATACCTCGCTGAGATTCCTTTGTGTTTCCTTGCTGTCCTTGCAGTCGCTGAGGCCCTTAGTGGACCTTTGATATGCTGTAGAACATCAGAAACTACTCCGACTTCACTATTCCAGAAAGCACTGGCTCATTTCTGAGCTCGATTCGGAACTTTTAACGGTCACAACGTTAAAAGTATCGGTTGAGGTGTGCTACGCATAGTTAGCTTTTGAATCAGTTCCTTCAAAAAATTTCTTCATTCAAAAGGTACTCAACAATGCTTGTGGTAAAATAGCCAAAAGAATAGCAAGAGTAAGGATGCATCCACAAAAATCATGGTTTGAAGTCTCTCGGCACATTTTCGTCAATGTAAAGGTGCAAAGATAAAGTGAAAGTGGTAATACTGTGCGGAAGTACGATCCATAAATCACTCTCTCATGGGCAACTCACTTGGTGAATAATTTCAGTGAATGCTTGGATGTTTCGAAAGTCGAATATTCGACTCATTCGAGATTCTGAGAACTTTGAGAAATTTTAAAACCCGATTAAAGGAAAGCCTGGAAGTCTGGAAAAATCTAGAAAATGCCGTAAATGAAATCCTTGTGTTACAGTATAGCTTCTATACATGCAAGGTACATGATTCTTCCGCTGGAAAAATGGCCTATTATTCTCTGTTGGAGTGTGTTTTCTTTAAAAAAGGCTGAAAATTGAACATTCGGAGGTTATTTGGAAATTTTCGGTATTTGAATCAATAAAGTTGAAAGACTTGGAAATTTACTTAAATAATTGTTCTGAAGTAAATTCAAATTCGCTACTTCTCTAGGGTACTCTTGAATAAGGAGTAGCAGGAGCACTGGTGCTCGCCTATATAACTTTTTTAGATTGAGAAACTTTACTGAGAGATGTATTAATCAGAGCTCTTTTTCTCCACTTCACCCCCATCTGGACGACTTTTCCGCTGTCAAACATCCTTTCCCCGAACATGTCGATATTTCTTTTCACAAACATTTTCCAGCCTTTCAATCAAATTATTCACCTCTGAAGTTGAACAAACAAACTCGTCCATTTTCACACCCATTCACAGCGTTTGCAGCGTTTTTCTATTGCATTTCCTCTCTATTATTTGTTACACGTCATCGTTTGCATCCAAGGGCGGAACCTGTTCTGCAGTGAGGGATTCCCCAGCATCCCCCTGGGTATCCAGGGGTCGCAGCCACTGACTATTTGCTGGCTGTGAAAATCCGTAGGGGACAGGACAGCTGTGATAAATTGCCTCTGCTTGTCAAAGCCGTCGGGTCAAAAACAGTTGGATCCGGCTGGCTGGGACGTCGTCCACACTCGCTCTCGTTCCACTTTATCGTCTCATTTCACAGGATTGTCTGGAGCTGCACATGGCTTTCCGGAAAATTAAGCATCGCTTGTTAGTGAACACGGGTTCATGGGCAGAAAAGGCTCTCCCAAGTCATTTCCGGGTTTTCCTGGGGCCATGTACATTCCTGTTTTCCCGCTATCCCATCGAAATTTTGCTCTAATCGTCCCACTCCAAGCCGAATTCATGACATTTCTCTGAGTTCTTTCCCTTTTCCAGGACAAGCCTTTGTTTGCCCAGATTTCTCCACCTTATTTCTGCACCGCCGGATCATTAGTTTTCTCTCACTGTTTCACCGGCTCTTGTTCTCACTTAACAAAAGCCCGGAAGCAGTCTCTGACTTTCTTGTGTTCTTTCCCTTCCGACCCTCTTTGTAGTAGATGTCCTCGGGATGACAGGCCGAAAGTCAGAAACAAAAGAAAGTAGTCAGAAACTGGGAATGGTCACTTTTGCCGTGGTCTTGGGGTGTTAGTGATCCTGATTTGTTTCCATAGTGTTTCCGTACTTGCGTATGCAATTGAAAAAAGAAAATGTCGGAAAAAAGGTCGAAGAAAAGCGAAATTTCATCCATACTTCGTAGTTTGTCAAATGTGTTTCTGATGAGGATTCAGGATTTCTAAGGGAAAATAGAGTTTAAAAATTTTGAGAAAATCTCCCGAGGTATAGAGTTTTGTACCCTGGAAAAGGGCTGAGCCATATCTTTGTTCATGATATTCAAGTGACCAATGAACTCATGTGAACTCGGCCGCACCATTCCTTTCTGGTACATGATCCACGCTCACAATTTCGTCACAGTAGCTGGATTAAATGTCCACTATTTTTTATAGACGTTACCTAGACAATTGCTCAGGGATCACACTTGGTGATGGTGCAGAATCCACCTTCAATACGACTCAGTAAGCAAAATGTAATGACCTCCTGAAGGATGGCGTCACGTCAACGGCCACAGCATCGGCGACGCGACCGGTACTGAGGTTAAGTAGTTTACAAGCTGAAACAGCTGGAAGAAGAAAAAAGGGGTAAATCCTGATCCATTACGTTGATGGAATCGAATCTGTTAACAGACAGGAAGCGAATTCGGCTATCGCGTAATTTTCAGAGGAAAAAGTATAAACACCACCACAAGTGCGTTGTCGATGTCGCTTATTACCGCCAATTACCACGACATGCTTCCACACGGGACCAATCGCTTTTGAACATTTTGCACGTGATTTGTGCGTGCTGGCCGCATTGCGATGAAGTATAAACACAGCCTTTCGATCCTCATTCCTCCATATAAACCCTCTCTCTTTGGCGAAAAGAAAAACACGGCCCATCCGGACTCCTACTCTCCCCCTACGCCGCAGCAATCCCTCCTATAACCCTCTGTCCCTCTTTACATACAAACCCATTTGGTAATTTTTGAGGTAAAGAGGATGAGGACCTCAGGCATTCGGAAGTGTTAGTCGTAGAGATGCGGGCTGGGTGGGGAGAAGAATGGGGAATAGAAAATTGCGGTCTTCCTCTGATAACTGTGCAGCACGAACGTAGCCCAAATGGTTCGGTTAGATACGCTAGCAGCAACGGTTCCCAGTTGCTGCCATTCTCCCCTTGATTGCTGCTATCTTTCAGCAGTTGCTCCAAAAGAGCCGCCAGCTTGAGCAGCAATCAAGGGGAGGATGGCAGCAACTGGGAAGCGTTGCTGCTAGCGTTTCTAATCGAACCATTAAGCCGCTCGGGCTGCGTTCGTGCTGCACCGTTACCAGAGTCAGTGAAAAAAAAGGTCCCATCCGGTTGGATTTCTAGAAATGAATTGAAACTGAGTGCTTACTAGATTTCAGCGACAATAAAAACATTTTAAAGAATTTATTTTCATTTGTTTTTTTATTTGTACATGCACCAATAAGGTGCGCCAACACAACAAGCACCTCTGAAAGCTGTCGTTGATGATGTACAGACTGTTTCAAACGCGACTCTGTTCCACAGCACCCTCTCGGTTTCTGTACAATTTCTCGCGCTCCTCTTCCCTGTGGGGTTCCCTCAACTGTCCTCCCCACTGAAGTGAAATATATCTAATATGTGTATATGAAAGAAAATAATTTTTTGTGCCCTAGCCCCATTTTTACGCCAGGCTGCGTCACAGATCCGCTACAAATTTCATATAAGTGGGGAACGGAACATCTTAGGGCCAACCACGACTGCAGAATTATTTGGCGTCATGATGTGATTTGCAGAGGAGATTGGCAACGAACAGCTAAAGCCATCACAAAATAGTTTCCTATTTCATAGAGTAATTTTTTTTTCAAAGTTTACCCACCTAATTCCAGTTGGGGGAGGATGGTGACCTGGTGTTTACAGTACGTGTAACTACAGTAATCATCTGCTGACAGAACCAAATCTTGCCCGATCGCCAAAATTCCGAACCACTGCTAGGCGAACGCCAAATGAACTGCTCTGGTTTCATTGGGGGGGGGGGCGTTTATTGCTGCACTATTGCACGCCAACTCAGTCTTTACGCCTGGTGCAGCCAATGCTATAAATGGCAGCCAGTGCTGCTGAGTTACTCAGTAATTGTCCCCTTGCGGTTTTTGTGCAGTTGCGGACTGTTTCCATCACTTAAAGCTTTTGTGTTTATTTTCGTCGTTTGCGTTGTTTCCACGTCGAATTCGAGTCGGTCCACGATTTTCTCAGTGGGCTGTAGTAAAATTTATGGGCTTTTTAGGCTAATAGCCGCCGCCTAACGACCTGAAGTTCTGTGTGCGCTTGGGTGCAATAAATCTGCAGAACAGCCAGCGGTCGACGAGCAGCACTTTCACCAGCGATGGCGGCGTTTCTCCGCAAGTTGTTTGGTCCGAGGAAACAACGGCAGACACGAAAGGACTCGATAACCGGCCGGAATAAGACCTTGGCAAGTCGTTCGTTCGTTCGATTACAAAACGTCCCGTCGATGTGGCGTATTTTTCCCTGGAATTGCGCGAATTCGCGGCAGTTACAGGCAGTTCTTGTCAAAGAATCCACTTTGACGCTATTGTAACGACCGCTTTTTGTACTTTTCTGGGCTCGAACAGAATCGGAGGGGATCGCGGAGAAGTGGTGCAAATTCGCGGGATTTTCACGGGACAAAGGTTTTGAAATGAAATGGAAATGTGCCGATTTCCCAATTTGCGCTTCTTTTTTTACCTCACCCAATTTTTTCCGACGACACGTCATCGCGCGCAGCGATCCGTGCGCAGGTTTCGCGTGCTCTAATGGAAACAACCAGCTACACACCCATTTGTTAAATCATTTATTTGGCGAAAGGAAAATTTCCTTACATACCTTTGCCCAAAATGAATTGAAACTTTCTGAATCTGCAGTCACAACTTTCGACTTACGAATTCTGGAAAAAAATTTGGAAACTAGAAAAAATTCAGGAAAATTCTTGTAATGCATATCACTTGTCGATGTAAAAGCCGAACAGCGCTGGAAGCTTCACCAATTTTGGAAAGTAAGTAGTTCTAATGGTTATGGGCAGCGGTCCAGGTTGCCTTAGGTCCTTAAAGAAAGCTGAACTCAACCTGGGAGCAACAGACCAAGCTTTATTCCTGAAAATACCACATTTTTTATGAATTCTACACAAAATAGGTCCTCTAGTATGTCAGTGGAAGCTTGTCCATCGCCCACTTCCCTCATTTCACCTCGTTACGAATTTTGGCGGGTATTGTTCTGTGCCAGACGCAGCCGTGGTTGTGGATCGTAGCACCTTCAAGGGCAGACGCTCGAGCTCCTCAATTGGTCAGTTTATGGGGTCGACCAATCGCAGAGCTCTGCCGCTACCCTCCTCAGGCATAACGTTGCACACCTCAGAAGGTTAGTGGGAGGAAGTGGGGGAGGGCAGGGGTGGAGTTTGGAAAGAAAAACTGGCATCTTCAACGAGAGGAGCCCTTAAGACAGGACTTCTACCAGTGGCGGACGCAGGGCGGGGGGGGGGGCGGGGGGGGGGGGCGCCCCCCCCCCCGAGAATGGGTCGCCAAATTTTCGAAATTACTTTACAATACAAATAAAAATCTTGTGTTAGTTTATTTTTAATTGTTTATTTTTATTATTATTTTTAATATATTTTTTATTTATTGTTTATTATTATAATTAATATTATTATTAATTTTATTTTCCGTCTGGGTCCCCAAAATGGCGGAGACCCCACTTTTCTTCCCACTCCCCCCCTCCCGCCCACTTTCTACGTCCGCCACTGACTTCTACGTATATAAAATGAAAACGAAAAAACCATAACGAAAACTAATTTGAATTTTAATCGCTGGAAGTTGCAGTTTAGCGACAGCGATATGAAAGAAATGTTGCCATTGAGGTGATACAAGTTTCTTATTTTTATGGAACATTTTCGAAAGATTTGCCCCTGTACTCGCCACTAGTGTGGTTATATGCGTTTGCAAAAGTTTCCGTGCAAGAGTCCGGGACACATGCGGAAACGATCTTTTTCTCACTAGCATCGATTTTTCCTTCATAATAAATCGCATGATTCGCTGGATTATGTCTTTGTCAGTATTAAAAGAGTCGATATTGAGGCCACTAAAGGTTTTTGGCGTACATAGTTAGTGTTGATGGGGGATCGTTATGGCCCTAATGTTCCGTAAGTTCTTATTGAAAAATAGGAAAAGATGTTATTGTATGATTGAGTAGGCTTTGGTGTTTGATATTATGTACTATCATTCGGCGGAAATCCTAGTTTCGATCCTAGTTTTCAATTGCTCGGAAATATACTTCCTTCTGCCCAATCTATGATAACTTTACTGCTCTTCATTCTCAAAATGAGAGACTACAACTTGAAAGAGTTGTGGAGATTGTATCTGGTAAGGTCGGCCCCAGCATTGGCCAGATGGATAGATTGAGCAATCGTACAGACAGACCACACTCCCTTCCACTTACAACGTCCCACACTCGAGCTTGTCGCCTACTTTCGAGGGCTTGCAAAACGGAAACTCTAAATTTACTGCAGTTGTGGCTACCAAACTTCTGTGATTACATGTATTTCCTTCAGTTCTATTAAGTTTACAAATTCCTCCTAAAATTGAAAACTTATGAACTTACAACCGTCAGTAGAACGTAATTTTGACGCATTTAGAGCAAATGTAATAGGTAAGGTGTATGTGTAATGTAAATAATAGTGTGAGAATGACACTACTATGTAGTAAAAAAGACCTCGCACGGCATACCACCTCGCTTTGCCTACATATTTATGGAACGGTAGAAACCGCCTTATCTTAAAGATGAGAATGAACATGAGAGTTTTGGAGAAGAGGTTCTATAGCGTGCAGGATTCACTGGAGTTGGCGACGTGTTTCGAGAATCAGAGCAGCATAGCGTATCGTCGTCCCACCTATCAAAACCTACCCTACCTAAACCTACGTGTGTGGTTTTTGTCAGTTGAGCTAAATATACATAGATGGGCAACTTGTTCATGTTAGTGCCAGTAAGTAATTTCCTGGCGGAGTAAGTCGTGAAAAATTAATTTGGCTTCGTCGATAAGCTCAAAACAACAAACATAAATAAATAAATAAATAAATAAATAAACAGAATCAGATCACAAATATTTGCTCTATTCTAGAATTGGCGCTGCTTCAAATTTTTAATGTACAGTCTTTGTCGAAAAGATGGACGAACTGCGCGTGCGGTTTCATAGCGTCGCGGCCGCTGGATCGCGGCGGGACCTACTCGATCTCTCACTTGAAGCATGCTCTTACCGCATCTCTCGCCTAGGTCCCACCACGATTCTGCATCCGCGGAATCCGTCCATCTTTCTGAGAAGGATTATATTTATTCATTTAGTTCTAATGTCCCTTCCTGTTCTAATTTCCGTACCTAGTGTGGCTTTCTTTAGTCTCTCTAGTTGCTTTAGTATGTAGCTGGATGTGTTCATGTTTTGCAACGAACATGATTCAACTACAGTTCTGACGGTAATGCTGCAAGTGGCTTACTCTGCGTAGCCAACATTTAAAAAAAAACTAGCAGAAACAAATCTTATTTTCTTTCTTACAGTGCTTTACCACATTATTTTCTTCCTTACAGTGCTTTACCACATCAGTGATCTTATTACGTCACAGTAGGTGAACAGAAACAAGTAGGAAAAAAGTCGAGGCAACAGGAAACAGCTGCTGAAAGTTTCTTGAAAAAAAGTAGTGGTTGTTTCCGTCACGCTCTCCAAATTTTCAGCAAAAAGTAAGTTCATCAAATCAAAAAAAAAAATCGTGAAGGCAAGTGCACGCTAGATTTGCCAGAATAATGTATGTATCTTAGGCCATTCACAAAACTTTAAAATAGTCTCGTACTTTTAACTGGATTCATTACCAGAGATATTACCCGGGGTAAATGTGTTAACATCCCCAAATTTACCCATCTCTAACACGTTTACCCTGAGTAAATCAGTGATCCATACCGACCCTGTTCCTTTGTTTTCCTGCCTATGTTGATGTTCTCTTGTTTTGTTGTTCGCTGTTTCTCTTGTTGTTATCTAGTTTTATGCTATGCACCTGGGTTAAGTAGAAGAAATAAATGAAAATATGTGAATGAGATGAGAACATAAGATCTAATTTCCGCGTTCATTCAAATTTCCATACATTTTATTTATTATATGAAAGTTGGGTTAAGCGTATAAGGCTCTAGGCTCGCGTAAAAGCCCTACGACGGGCCATTCCCAAGCCATTGACATTAGTCACCCCATTAAACAACCGCTTATCAATCAGCTTTTCAAATCGAATTGACTAACGGCTATTTCAGGGTGTTCCGTACCTCTCGCGGCTCGAGGGAAATCATCTACAACCGGGTCAATCGCTGATAGTGAGAGGCATAATAACAGGTTTGAGAAATGTTTACTCTTTTCGCACCACGCCCCGTCTCAGGCTCGGTCCTTCCACCTGTGACGCCCTTCTTGGGCCAACGAACGTGCCACTACCGCTCGATTAGCCGTCTCTGTGGTTAGCTGTTGTGTGCGGCGAAAAGAAACGTACATAGCCTTGATGACTGGTAGTGAACCGGTTCGTGGAACACACTCCTAAAAACGTACCGCAACCACAATGTGACAGCGATCGTGTCGTGCCAACCGTTCCACCACGAAATGAAGCACGATGGCTGGGGAATTCGTGAAAGATTAACCATGTTTGCAGTGATTTGCACAGAAAAGACAATGCGAAAAGTCGCAAAATGTAGCACCCCAGGAGAAAAACCCCAGGACTGGTCTGTTTCCCTCTCTGAATGACAACACTACATACATTTTTCATGGAATGACGTGCAATTCCAGTCTGCAACTGAAATTGACTGTTTCCTTCTGAAGCCGAGCATGCAACTGCCGCCTTTGTTGCCTTCCAATAGAGCAAAGCAAAAAGTCGTCCACAAGAGCCCATTTATGGTTTCCGACACTTTTGTTCTGTAGTTCTACGAGGGGACGAAAGTGAAGTATGCCGCAACTCATGAGAGTTTACTACGAGCGTGGTCACAATAAAAAACTTATAGTCAATCGCGTTTACCTATCAGTCGCGATTAATTGCTGTAATATTCTTTGGCGAGTTCTTTTTTCCAATCGTATGGGAGTAGCTTCATGTGTTGCGGAGCGGACATCTGACAATAGTGGAGAAAACTTCAAGCAGATAGGGAACGGCTTTCCTGGATGTTCAGCTTAATTATTATTTATTTGTACATGTATGCATCTATGGAAAGCATACTTTGAAGCAATTCTCTTGCCTCTCATCTTCCTCATCTCCAAGAGTTCTTCGCAACAGCGTTTTGCGCCTGAATTCCGATTTGTTCTTCATGGCCGAATTTCACCGTTGAGACTTATTTTGTCAGAACTTGTATAATATTGGTCCCTGTTTTGCAAAACCAATAATGGTCCAAGCAAATTCCAATAGCTTTTGGTAAAGGCAGCTACGTAGATAACTGTGGCGGACGCAGAAAGTGGGCGGATGGGGAGCGCGGGAAAAAAAGTGGGGTCTCCACCGCTTTCGGGACCCAGATGGAAAATAAAATTAATAAGAACAAGTGCTCCGACTCGCCTCCGGCGAGTCTCGCACTTGCTCGCTTCGCGGGACCTTGGTACTCAGCTACCTTTACTTTCCATCCGTCAAAACGGATGAAGCATACAGTTGCGAAGCTCGCCGTAAGCGAGTCGGAGCACTTGTTGTGTATAATTGATGTTTGCATCATTCTTTCGTTAAATGTGTCCAGATGATTAACTCAGCATCGATCGAAACGTAGCGTACTCGGAAAGGAGTGAGTAATTGCGCTATTCAACCTTACGTAGCCCCAAAATCTTTAAAAGAAATTTTGGCTGAAACTTCACGTAAGGGGGTTATTCGAGGTGCTGAACACGAACATCGTATAAATTTTGCACGATAACCCCATTTTTTAATGGTTACGGTAGATGTACTGTAGATATGGTACTCCAAGGAACCCTCTCAAATTTAGCGTAGTGGGGTTTTTGACGCCGACGACGAAAACCACCATTATTTTGCAAGCCACCTCCGTTTTCTACCCGATATCGGCATTTTCTCTCAATTTCCTACCGTACACCTACCGCAACCCATGCAAAAATGGGGTTATGGTGCAAAATGGATACGATATTCGGGCTCGTAGTCCCAGCCAAAAAAAAATCTTTGAAGATTTTGGGGCCAGTAAAGTTGAGTAGTGCCGTGATTATTCGTCCATTCGTCCACTCACAGAAAGAAGTTAAGCGGTATGCTTGTGCACTCTAAATCATGTTGCTATAGCAAGTTGGTATATATAGGTGTACTAAAACTGTGTTGCTTTGGTTATCGCCTAGTCTTGCATAGGAAAATAAATTCCCCACCCAACCCCTTCCAAAACTCTTGATTGCACACGGAGAGACCCCCAAGGATTCAGTCACTGAGCACAACTCTTCCTTGTTTTTCTCGTTGTAGACGAAAAGATTCGCACATGAAACCTATACCGTTCGACTCAGAATTGTGCCCTGCAAAAATCATTGTCATTTAAGAGAAGCGCGGCGAAGCTGCGCTTCGCATGAATGATAATGATTTTTGGAGGGCACAATTCTGAGTTGAACGGTATAGGTTGAGTTTTACTATATAGTGATATCAAACATAATAATAAATAAAAATTATATTAGAAGTGATAATAAAAATAAACAACTGGGTTAAGCATCAGGATAGTCCAAGACCCTTCCTTCACTGAAAAAAAACACTGAGGATCATGAGCAACTTTTCTACGCTTACTATTTGAATAAGGGCGCTTCAAAAGCCCAAACACTGCCAGATTAACAAAAACAAGGGGTGAAATTTTGCTTTTAAAACGGCATCCAGCTTTCCCAGGAGTGTTTCAAGTGAATAATTTCTCTGAATCTGATTGTTAGGAAGCAAATAGCTTTCGTGGTGACTTTGAGAACTAATTCAACGAATACTGCATGCTTATTGGTTAGATCAATTCTGGTGATTAATTGCTGGATCTTGAAGTAGTGTTATTCCAGTCGTATAGTATTAAACATCATTTCGTTCTCGGAGCCTTTGAACGATTTAGCTCGAGTTTCCATTTCCCATGATTTTAAACGAAAGTGCGTTTCTCTGTCTATTCTTAATTTTTCCACATGACAAATTGCTTAGAAAACCATGTACAATCTACCATGATGATTTACAGCGTTCGTCGTATCGCCATATAGCATCCCAAAAAGCCGACATGTTGACCTCATTAGCGACGTGATGGCACGAATTCGCGCGAGACCCATCAATCTCTGTGTAACATCCTTCAAGCCTATCCAGAAGGGAACACATATGCGATTCTGCAATAAATGCTAGTGTTTTCCGGGCACGTAGAGCGCTTGGAGAAGCTCCAGCTGAGCCATGTGTTGTCCTTAATTTGTTTACGATAATAAAATTTGAATAGCCGTCTTTTCATGAGGAAAAGGATAATCAGTTCTGTTGTAAGGATTTGACGTAAGGGAAGGACAATTCTGTACATTTTAAAATCCATTCATTTATGTTTGTTTCAGGTCCTACTTTTTGAATTTCGCTTATTTGATTTTTTCAATTTTTCTTTTTCTTTGAATTTGTTTTTTCCGAATTTCATGGGATGGTGGCATCCTGTGAATATATAACTAGGAGTACAACAGAATTATTTTATTTTTTAAAATTTCATTTTGACATGTACATATTTATCTTCATCTAGCTGCTGATTTTTTGCTGAATCTTGAACAAGAACGACCAATTTCAACCTAATTCGGTCATATCTCGCAATAAACGTTAATGATTTTGCCTATAAGCAGCCAAGGAATCACGGCTTGCCACCACCTATTCGCCAAAGCCAAAGCAACCGTCGTTGTGATTCCACTTAGTCATATAGTTTAAAAATTATCTTACTCATTCGTTGTACTTTAAGGGCGAATTTCATGGGTGTAAAGAAGAACTTATTGATAACTCTCAGCCGCACCATCCATAAGCGACCACGCCGATTTGTAGGGGTTGTCCACGAGAAGAAAAAATTAGAGCATTTTTGCCTCAGTGGAACGGAATGATCTAAGCACTGTCCTGTGAAGTTCTGTGGAATAATAGAATGGCCAGACATCGTTCATCGTTCACGTCTCGGCTTCAGACAAAGCGTATTAAAACTACAGTGGCTGGAAATGTTCTCGGAAGAATTTCAGCTTTCTTGCAAGTTTCGATTGGGCTAGTCTTCTGGGTGAAAAATGCTGTGCTTTACTGCCTTCTAAATAAATACGTTTCCTATCGTTGTCGGGACGAAGTTTATTTTTTATTCGTATCCTCATAAGTGCATCATAAAAAGGTAGGAGAGTGCAAAGGCTACTGAATTACACAGAACCATGATCTACCATGAAGTACATATTTCAATGCTTTGGTAGTAAAAGCAGAAAAATAGAAAAGAAAAAAAGAAAAGATTCCAACAAAACCCACGTGTCACCATGGAGTCGATGGAGTGGGCAGAAAATTAGCCTGTCGCTGTTAAAAAGCACTTATTTACTTTGAAAAAAAAAACCCGTTCACCCTAGGTTTCCGGGTAGAATGATGACTTCCCTGGAATTTTCATGAATCATATCATTGAATTATGGAAAATATGACGTCTCTTGATCCTCATGCCCCACTCAGTAAGTGCTCACGTGATTCTGGTTCTTTCTGTGCACGATTTACATAGGAAATGTGAGAAATTCTCTCTACAGCGCTCGATACACGCTATGAAATGTGAGAAGTGTTTCCATGTTCTCGCGTAGAAGCGGAACAAAACAGAGCGCCATAGGGCGGATGTAGAGGGTAGAGGGGGGGGGGAAGAGTAGAGAATTTGTTCTTATTATTTGTTGTTCTATGGAAGAGAACATGATTGGTTTTCATCCTTGCATTGGTACATACATACATATGTAGCCCATTAAAACTACAGTATTTTTCTGAGATATTTAACTCCTAACATACTTACGTTTTCATCTCTTACAGAAAAAAATTGAGAATTTTCATCTGTTCATCCAGAAAATACATTGCGCAAGAATGAAAGGGTGCAGTAACAACTATGCTCCAAGTACCACTTACCTGGGTGATACTTTCACTTATTTCTTTCCTATTAGGCTGCCGAAAAGTAATTAGACAAACCTAACAAGTTGCAATTTTGTTATAATTTTATT
Source organism: Ancylostoma caninum (assembly GCA_037903475.1). Taxonomy (NCBI): domain Eukaryota; kingdom Metazoa; phylum Nematoda; class Chromadorea; order Rhabditida; family Ancylostomatidae; genus Ancylostoma; species Ancylostoma caninum. The sequence continues at coordinate 638,750 of JBAJFG010000629.1, read as the reverse complement.
TGAACTCACTATCAATCAATCTTGTAGCCTCATTTTTTGATTTCAATCACGTAGCTCCATCCATCTGGAAGAGAGCGGATGCCGCGGGCGAAGAATTCAGAAGATTTTGAGGTCGAGAAGTGCTCGACTTCTCTTTTGACCTCGGGTCTGTCCTTGAATTTTCTTGGTTGATCCTGAGAACTGCCAGTTTCTCATAGGTAGGTCCTCGAGATCGACCCCGTGTTTGCGGCCTACAATATTGTCGTGGATGCAGTACTTTTCATCCATGGACATTATTAAATCGATCCAGCTAAATATGCGACGGCAGCTGAAGAGAGAAATAAACACGTCAGCGCGCCTCTGCTTCTCCCATATGCTCAGGACGTAAGAGAGAACTCGAGAAAGTTTCGGAACCTTAAGTCCGAATGTTGTGCACGGTGGATTTCGGAGTTTGTGTAAGGCCTGCTACGTCGCGCACGAAACGATTAGGCTGGGCTTCACACGTGACGACTACGACACTTCTTTTTTTCCTGAGTTGTCTTCATATACGGGGGCTCCATCTAGTGATTCTCTCGACACGGCCACTACGGTACTGCGAGAGTAGATTTGCTCGGCTGGTAGTCCTTCTTCTTCAGATCCATTTTTGAGAAGAGTTCTCTTTTCCGTTACAACTGCTTTTATAGCGAAATGAGCTGGAGTAACCCCTGCCACGTGATACACTAAATTGTGAATTCCCGTTGATCCATCTTTGCATATGACTGAAGTGTGACATTCAAGACTTGCCATACCAGTTTGTCTAATTACTTTTCGGACAACCTAAAATTTTATATTTGTCTCATGTCCGTCAGCTCATTCTTATTTTAAAAAAATGAAGAAAAAAACATAGAAAGGCTGGATGTCATGCTGCCTGACAGAAGCTTCGAGACGAGGAACTACGTTCTTCGGTATCGCCTCCCTCTCTCGGGAAAATCATAAAGTTTTACATGGACATTTTAAATACTATTTGAAAGTTCACAACGGCTTCTTTCTCACTGCATATTTTTACAATAATTTGAGTTTTTGAACTCGAACTTCATCGAAAATTTATTTTGATTCAGTATTGCGGTTTATGTTTAGAAACTTTCATTTGTAGAACTGTACTTCGCTCTAAAAGGTGCCTCTCAAGCGCAGACCTCCTATTTCTTCCCCTTGCTCACACTTCCTGCTCCGCTCCACCCCTGGCCTTCAGAGCACATAATTTCAGGTAATGACTCATTCGTGGTGAATCTTACATCTGGCCCAATCGTGGAAGCAGAGGAGCCTGGCGAGGTTAGCTGGACTTGTTTCCATGTAAATCTCCTCTACAGTTTGACTTCTCGAAGGTCCTTGACAATCGTCTGCTGTCCATTCGCTGTGACGTTGGCAAGGGGAAGATATGCTTCAACGCATGTGTGGATGGTGAATGGGGAAAGTTGGTGCTGCTTCACTTATCCTTGTGCTCGCAATGCGTTGAGTAAAAAGTTGCTTCTCAGGGAAGGAGCAATCAAGCAGCGTTATCGTGTACAGGATGAGTTCGACATTAGAGTTCGGTGCTTTGAAGACCAGTTCCACGTAAGCACTTTATTTTCTCTCATTGTTTCCTTAAATGTGTATTCGTGTTGAATTACTGTACTGAAATTTGATGTAGTGAGCTTGTTTCCAGATATACGTGGAACATCGACTGGTCGCAAAGTTCGCCCACTATGTGCCGATGAATAATATTTCGCACGTGTATGTGAACGGTGATGTGCTTCTTTACGGTGTCTCGTGGGAGGGAAAGTTCTACGTTAGTTTCGCAACTTTTTTCATAAACTCATAGGCAAAACGTTCAGCTGATACTGCCTCCAGAATCCAGAATCGTTTTGTCTTTTACACCTGCGATTTTTAGTTTTCTTTCACTTTTTTTTTCACTTTCTAGGAACAACACCTGTAAATAGTCAAATAAATTTCCAGCAAGTGCCATATGCTGCTGATATCCCTGGCAATTTCTATGCGGGACGACGTCTTTTTGTATCCGGTATAGTACCAAAAGCAGCGAAGCAATTTAGTATCGACTTCCATGCTGGAACTGAACTAGCTACAAGAATCAAAACCATATTCCCAATGAAGGTGAGCCTAAGTTGTTCAACTGTGGGTAGAAATTTCAAGCTTTTGGATTGGAACCCCACTGTAGAAAGTTCTTCGCACATCTCGAACGAACGATCGTTGGGGGCCGGAGGAGAGAATCGGCGACGCAGACTTCCCCTTCAAGCGGAAGCACACTTTCGACTTGTTGATCTACTGTGGTGAAAACAAATTCGAGGTTTCTTTTTGTTTTTTAATCGAATTTTCCGTCTCATTAACATTCCATTCTTGCATCTTCAGATCTTCGTTAACGACTGTCCATTTGCAAGCATTGATCACCGTGTACCTTCAAATCAGATTAACAAGCTGTCCATTGATGGAGACATCGTGCTGCTCGGAGTGCACCTAAAATAATTCCTATCAAGCGCCCTTTTGGAAAAATTTACGCTTGGACGCTGCTTATTAACTCTGTCCGAGTTCGTGCCCAGTGTTACTTACGGATGTACGGTATATTGATGCACTTCTACTTGTGTTGATAATACCCATGATATGGTTCTCTTTTTCCATTTAATCAAGGTATTTGCCATTTGTGATCGAGGACATTCTGCTAAAGACGATTTGACTTGTACGTGTTTTTAAAACTCAAACTCCGCTGATGGAATGTATATAATAAACTATGGACCAAATGTTGAAAACCGTAAACAGTCTTATTCTCTGCCCTGGCTATCGTCAGGAATACATTATGAGTGAGAGATTTCCTGATAGTCACATTCAAAGAGGATGCTAAACGATTCATAAACCGACATACATCTTAATTCATCGAAAAGACATCAGTATAATTTAAGAAATAATCAGATAATTAGTTCGTAGACAAAGCAATAGAGGGGAATCTCAGATGTTGCTTGCTTCTCTCTCCTGAATTTCTTGTAGTACATATTGTCAGGATATGCAACGATATCAATGAAATCATTCCCCCACAGTTATTGATGATTCAGAATACGTTTGTTGGTGCAGCTATGAGTAAGGTGATTTTTAGAAAAGAGCCTTCTCTATTTTCTGCTGTGGTGTGGAACTACAAATGCCTGCAGTACTTTTCACCTCTATCAATATATTACTGGAGATCTATGCTCAACTGTTGAAAGCACCTCGAACAGAAATTTGTTCGCATTTTTGGGTACATGACTTGTTTTGCAAACGACAGTTTTTGATTTTTAAAGAAAATTTGGAACACTGCCGACTGAAGGTATGGAAATGTGGGAAAGCTGCTGTCAAGCAAATTTTTCTAGGCCGCACCAAGGAGAGAAACCTCAATACCGAAAGAAAGAAGGCCATATCATGAAAGCATATGTATGTAGAAAGTCATCGCCGCTCAGCAAACGGGAGTCACGTAATAAGGCTCCGAATACGGTTACCCCGTGAAGAAAATGATGTTGTCTTCATCGAAAGAGTGGTCTGGTAGGAGGGCCAGGTTTTTTTGCCACTGAAGTTCGCAAAACGAAAGAAAAAAATGGGCAGAACAGAATCCTGAGAGGTATGTTATTTCTTAGGCTTAAGCACATCTGATAGAAATAAGATAGAGATTTGACAAAAGTTGCCCTTCATGTTTCAGAAGAAAAAGCAGCAGAAGCTTGGTTCAGATCCCCCAATTTCTGATTTCACCAAACCCGTCAAATTTGCTTATTAAATTGCATGCTCCCTGAAATGAAGACCCTTGAATCGCTAAGGGGCAGTTCCTAGAAAACAGTATTAGAGCTAACTCTTACTGAGATACGAGCTTCTTTAATTCAGACCGAACGAGGAAACGGGGTCATGAAAGCTCGGCCAACTTGCGGCCCTCGTGCACTGCAGTTGTCGACGGTTTTGTTGACTCTACAGAGAAGTCAAAAGAGTTACCTAAGATCCAAGAGTGGATTCTCAAAGATTCTCATGAATTCTACATAGCCTACATAAATTTCCAGATTGCAAGCCCATCTTAACCCTGTCTTACAACTTGTTATGTTTGGCCAAAGACTTTGTTGTCACCCTGAAGCAGCTGTTTTAAAGATCGCCCATTACAGGAGCGTAGGTATGACGGCAGAATTGCTTGGGCATGGGTTAAATCGGTTAAACGACCGGCAGGAGGCCTGTAGAATTGCATGTGCAGATGCTAAATAGAGTATGCTCGGCTGAGAATTTGCTGCTATCAATTTGTTGCCTGCTGGACGGGTATATTGCCTGATAATCCTTGTATTCTTTTTTACTCTTTTTTAAGTTGTGAATAAACTAACACGGACCTGCTTAACTTAATTTATTTCAATCGTTTGAGAAAGAGAACTGTTTTAAGATTGTTTTTTCTGCGTCACTTCTTTGTTCAGAGCGATCTATGGTTGACCTTCCGTCGAATAGCTCTTTAACTGCTGATAGCGTTCCTTCAATCCTGGTGGACGCTGGAACTGCGCACAAGTCATGACCTGCAAGTTGGAAGCTGAGAATTCGTGGAGCGCTCTTTCATTTTAGAGCTTTCTCAACGCAGAGAACTTACTATGTTTGGAGGACTAAATGGAGCGTATTTGCCCAAACACTTCTTGAATGCCTTTTCAAACGCTTTCTTCACCTGGTAATTACAGACTTAAAGAACATATATAAAAATTATACCCTTCGAGGGCTGTTCTGTATATCAAACAACTAAGCACAAATTGCCTTGATCTATTTGACGGCATAGTATCATTTCAGGAACCTTGAAATTTGTAGAAATAGAATCGATTTGGGCTGCGGAGAACAATGATATAGGCGAGGTGTATCAAAACCATCGCGAACCCTGCATTTTGAACGGTTGTCTCCCCAAGACTTTTCACGCTTTCGGCGATCACAGGAGGTGGTCGGTGTCTTGTCACAGAAGAGCTGTAGTTGCTATGTTGATTTTAACAAGATGTGTCCGCTACATCTCAAACATTCGGGCGTTTGGAGCGCCGGTCCACACCGTTTTTCGCGGCATGAAACCTGCGGGACAAACGCAAAAGTGGGCGGAGTTGGCGCGCCTATTAGTCGCGCGTTATCCAGTATTTGACCTGCTGTGATCCTGCTACAGGACTAAGACAGGCCATGTTCTATTGCAACCAGTGACTACAAAAATAGTTCAAAAATTCGAAAAAAGTTCAAAAAAAAGTTCGCTGGGCATGTATGTGCTCCCTGCGCCAGCGCTCGACGAGTCGAACATCTGCGACGAGATGGATTTTCCCGTCCCTGCCGCGTCGGTACGCGAGCGCATCCCACGCATCTTGTGTGGCCCACTGGTACACTGGGCCACAGTTTCAACCGGGCTTCAGTTGGCCAGACAAGTCCCGTGGGGCTCGCACAGCGGAAACTAGACTAACAATGAGCTTTCACAGCCGTCTACCGGCTTATATACACTTCAGATGCCACGTGGGAGTGGAAAAAAAAACAAATGCAGGTCAACCTGCATATACCCTGCCTCATGCGCGCTCACAGCAGGCTTTCCTGCTCTATCCGCATCTTCAGCAAGTATTCCTGCTCCACCCGCGACTACCTGCCGGAAACCGGCATAGGCCAAAAGTGGGCGGGTTCACCGGCGCTCCAAACGCTCGATTGTCTGAGGTGCACCAAACACGGACTAGTGGAGCAAACCACAATCGGTTAGGTCCTCGCAAAAAGGTTTATTGGTCATTCCAGAGCACTTCAGGTATATCTCCGGAACCAGACAGAAAATCCCTATTTATTAAAGCGTGTCGAGCAAGGTGTGATTCACGGTGTGGAGATCACTGGAGACTGATGATCCGGTGGGTGAGGTGTTATCTCGTGCATGACCAGCTCGTCCTGGTGATTTCAAGTCCCAGGAGATCATATTCAAAACCTACATCCTTGGGCATACCTCAAGTGACGTGATTTGGTCGCCGCGACTGCATTTTGCACGAGCGGTCTAGTTGCGGCGACTGGATCGCGTGCTTAGGCATACTTCATTTGATGATCGGCGACGGCATTGAATCGTTTGCTGGGTTCATTCCGCTAAAGGTTCGATATTTATACATACTTCATTCAACTTATGAAAGCCAACGCGCGGGCATGATGTAGACAAACCAGTTTGGCCGTCCACCTCATGCTAGACCTCCATGCTTCTACTGATGGTCGCTCCACTCGAATACTTCAAATTGCAAGCACGCAAAACTCTAGATGGGATGAGTGAGCTTTCCGGGGATACGAAGCGGCATAAGCCGTTTGGACAACTTTCCCTGGCTGTCACATTTGTACCCACAATAATCCTTCCAACCACTGAATGCGAACTTGAACGGTTGAACTACGAACCTTCTACGAAACTGAGCCACTACATAGCGATCATCTATACCTCTGCAAAAGATTCCCGAATTTTGAGATATTTCTTCTTTTCCTGGCTTGGCGCATACGCCGGAAAAATGCGCCGACCCCCAGTAGTGGGAAAATGAAATGATCCTAGGCTGGGATTTATTAGGCATTAATCACAATCATTCGCAACCAAAGATGGTCAGAGGGGTGAAATGGTCAGACCCTCCAATCGCTGCAACCCGTTTGCTGTTGAGCTGCTATGTAAAGCGTTATTTATAGTGCGGCGGAGTCCGATTCGCATCGGATGCGGGCTGCGACGGTCGGATACGAAATCGGAACGACGCGTCGTGGCTTTGTTTATAGTCCGCAAGCACACGATTTCGGACAGCTGTTTCCATCCATGAATTTCGCATGTTTTCTTTGCAAATTAAGCTGTATTTATCGGTTTCTGACTTTTTCTTTGGTTTTTGGAGTTCTCAGCTTTTGCAAATTCTCTTCAACCCCAAGAATTTTATTGTAATCTTCCACATAAATAACATCATATCATTATCAAACTCTTCCAATTATGCAATTACTACAACATCGAGGTGAGATGATGTAAAGAAGTATACGATAGGTTTTAGAGCTAGCTATTTGGAGAGTAAATGATAGTTAGTGACACGAAAGAAAAAACAAAAGAAAATAGCGAAAATGGGGTGAAAACAGCTGAGAAAATTCGCCCCACGAGGTTCTATCGATTGATGCATCGGAGTCCGACGTCGCATCGGAGCCACTAGTGGATCCGATGCGACGTCGGACTCCGACGACGATTCGGAGGCAAATCGTTCCGATGGAGTAAAAACAGGCATCGTCGTCGGACTCCGATGCGTCGGATTCCGACGAGGATCGATACGTACCTTTTGTTATTCGACGGGATCGGATTCCGACGCACTATAAATAACGCTTAAGCTTGTTGACGCTACACCTTCGCCGTGTCAGTTCCTCTCCCCTGCATCTGAATGATACCTTCCTTCTCCTTCGCTTATATAGCCGTTATCATATGCTGCTCGTTTAAATCTTGACAAAACATGTGAATCAATTATAGGGCAGTCAGGCAAAGTTGTCCAAACGGCATTTCTCATACAAAGCTGCAATGCATCCTCCCACGTAGCGCCATCGCTCTCCTGAAAACCTCTCAAACCCGTCACAGGAGCATTTTCCAAATCAGCGAAGTAATGCCGTTGGGTTGACTGTAGCGGGTACTTCGATGCACGAATACTCGGATGCAACCGATTCAACGCAACTGATCTTGTGAAATGATTTATATTTAACTGGCTGTTGTGGTAATCTAACTAATAAGGATCTGCTGGTGTATATAAACTGAGGTGGGGGGGGGGTTGATTTGAGAAGAAGGAGGAAAGTAATGAGGCCTAAATCGTGTGTGTATGATGCCGAGGCGGGTACTGGTGCACTATTATCACAGCATTGGACCCGTCTGCAGGCGTTTTCCCACTTTTTAACGCAGACACACCCTTATTATTGCATTTGGTCCGTCCTCAGGTGTCCCCCAGTTTTGAGCGCCGAGGTACCCTTATCACAGCACTGGACTCGCCTCCTGCTGTCCCTTCACTTTTGAGCACCGGCACACCCTCACCACACCGTTGCACCCGACTCTAGGTGTTTCCCTACTTTCTAACACCGGCGCAGCCTTATCACTTCGTTGGACTCATCTCCAGGCGTTTCTCCATTTTTGAGCTCTTGTTTGAAGAACAACCCTCCTCTCTATAAACCCACTACCTAGTTATCCGCTTATGTGGTTAAACGTTCACCCATTGAAAAGGCTCAGTAAGAGGTCCTACCTTTTTAGCTGCAGCCATGTCGTTTCCAGTGAGCGTTAACACATTCATTATAACCACTCCTGAATATTGCTTCTTCGAACGCTTTTAAGGATTCTTCGAAGAGGCAGTCTGTCTGTTATCAATCACCTCGTGGCTTCAACATTGCAGCGTAATTTCGCACCATTTCTTCTGTATAAAATATATCCATTGGGCAGTTTGTGTCCACATTTTCCTCCATTGTACAAGCATCAAGGTGGATAACGTTGAATTTGGCTCCTGAAAGAAGGAAAATTTTCCAAAGACATCTAAATTTTTCTTAGAAAACTGCTGAAAAAGCGACAGACAGCTCATGTTATATCCACAGTTAATTCATTGTTGGCTACTCACCCGCTCTCGCTATTCTCTTTACATACTCAACGCCATCTTCTATTATGACGCGATGCATGTTGTCCAATTCTAAGCCAAACCATTTCAATGCAATGTCCAACATATTTCTATCTATTTCCACCACAGTTATGTTCATCTGAATGCACGATTTTGCAGCGGCTCTGGATAACCACTTTTATCACATAACTACCCTAGGATAGGACTTGTGGAGATAGGAATTTATGTATCCAGCTCCAAGTCCGATAGAAAGCACGTCTGCAGCAGCATTAGGACCTATTTCCACAGCGCCGCTGGCAAACATCTCTTCTGCAACATTCATAAACTACAGTTGTGCCTCATTTATGTAAAAATCCTCTAAGCGGAACTTGCCTATCATAGTAATCGTATAGCTCGTGAAGTCCAGGGAATCGTGGTCTACTTCCCACTTGCTTGTATCAATGTTCGAGCCATCGAGTTCTGCAATTTTGTTCTCCTCATTAACCTTTCTCAGCCAACATACCAACATCGTCATTCATGATACAAATGCTTTTCATTTCTACTGTATTGTTCCCCTCATCGCCTGTCATACATTCTCTCATCTTCGTAAGCTATTTATCCGCGCTTCACAAATGTACTTTTTTACTGGGACCGCCTATGGAACTTTGCATACATAAGATTCACTCCATTGCTTCGAGGGGAACAAAACTCTCCCATTGAGACACACTTGAAACCTAAGAAGTTGATGCTGTTCTATATCCCTCTTGGTGTGTGATCAATCCTTCTTTTCCTTTCACATTTGAAAAACATTAACGACATGGCTTGCTGAGGGTACTCCTCTCAACATCTGCTCCGCGAAAAAAAAGGCCCTGAAGAAGGGGGAGAGTCCAAAGGGTTAGCCCAATATTGCTATGACACTAGCAAGAGTTTACACATGACACCTATCTTGGTAGCAGAATAGGATCTTCTCTTTCAAATCATTGCTTTGTGCATCCATTGCTCTATATAATGTGTAGGATTTTTCGAAGCTTAATAACATTCCCTCCACCCCACAAATCATTTGCTGTCATCCTGGCTCACCAAAATAGTCCTTCAAGAGGGGTTTCTTTGCCTTCGTGGAAGCTTAGAAAACCTAGCTGCCTGTGTCTTGTTATACTTCGCATTGTTCATAGGCAGTAAATCTGCAGAGCTAAGAGCTCTTAGAGCAAGGCTCATCTATTCCATGTTAACAAGTACACAGGTTACCCTCGATTGTACACCAATGCCATCTCTTCGACGCATATTAAAAGCATTGAAATCCTCTTGGGAGGACAGAATAGATATGCATCCTTCCTCAGAACTACCAAATCGCGAAAGAATCTGGTCGACGGTCAACTACCAGGTTCATGTACAGGCTGATGCACCTGCACCAAAACTAGCACAGCAGTTTGATGTCAGTGTGATTGACTCAAACTTATGACTGTCACTTATGAGCTCTGATAGATTCAACGTTTTGGAGTAAATGAAGCTCACTTCGTGGGAGTTTTAGGTTCATCGTTGTGATTTGCACTTTTTGCGTAGATATATCACGAATGAACGTGATCCTAAAAATATTCTCTTAAACTTCCACTGTGTGTTTCATAATTATAGAGATTCCCCATTTTTGACTACAGTGGGTTTCACCGCAATTCATTTGACATCGTTACTCCTTCTTCTTTCGAAATGAGATGTAAAGTAACCCCTAGGTGCATATTTTTTCTATTTAAGAGTACGCAAATGTGCCAAAATGTTGAGTGGAGGAAAGCAATGTTTACAATACGATATTGGTCATAATACTGACGATTACAAACAAAGAAGTGTGAACGAATAAATGTTACAACCATTTCCTGACAGCCTAATACCTGCACTGGGCAGTAACGAGAAAAAAGTGCTGAAGGAAGGAGAAGGAATGATCTATCCGATGAAGCCGGAGAGCAAGTTTTTGGTGTAACTTGTGTTCTAATAAGAGAAACCATGAGTGTTACGCTCCCACATCTAGATCTAGAGTTAACCTTAATCAAGAAACCAGAAGAATTCAGTCCGGCTGTTCCATCAGGCAGAAGAAAAAGAGTCAGGAGAAAGAGACGAGAAATACTACAAGTGAGGGATGCGCAGCGGTGCAGTATTACTTTTCAAATTTATTACCCAAGCATTGTCAGCACCCAGAGGGCATTTTACATTCCAAATCGAGTGCGAAAAGATTCGAGTCGATTGGATCACGATTAAAATAGTTACGGTCAAAAACTGGGGTGTCCCTTTAATCATAAAACGCATGTTGTAACGTCCATCTCAAATATGCTCATACCCTCTCTCTCCTTCCAATGCGCTATCGACGATATTAACACAAGTGCCATCCATTAAGCAGATAGGTCCATCTCTGCAAGCAGACATAGTTAGCGCCGCTTTTTTGCTGACTTTCTCAAAACTTACAAAATTCGCTTGTTTCCATATAAAGTGACAAACAACAGGGCAAAACTATGTTCGTGTGACACTGTTGTTCTCGGTGGCGGAGTAGTTACGACTCGTGAATCGAAATCGACATCACATGGGAACTTGTGCGCTAATGTCTGAATCTGTAGACGATGTCATTCAGTTACATGGTGTAATTAGCAGCTCGCTTATCTCACCAAAACGAAATATGAAATTGGAATGGGCCAGGTCGACCACAACGAGAAGCACTCCATTATGAGGGGAACGCCACCGTTAAATCTGTTTTAGATGAGAATCATCAAATCATCAACATTATGAATATCGAGTAAACAAGGCACAATAGCCCATGCATCTCAAGCACCGGGATTGACTACTCCACAAAGACTTTCGACCCCTTCTATTCAGGGGAACAAGTGACGTACTGCTGGTGTCGGAAGACAGTTCGTGTTGAGGTTGGACCCTACCAGTGCTTGAGGTGAGAAGTATCGGTCCTGCGATATTTCTTGAGTTCAAAAAAAAAGAATTTATAGGATTGCCGACGATGAGAAATCTAATGCTTTACAGCACATCCGGAAGCCCTTCTGTGGTGGATGTTTGATCCAACTTGAAATAGTCCTGCTCGCGAATATAGCAATACGAACTGGTTACCATCTGGATCATTTTACGATATATTAGGTTGGCGAGAAAGTGACGTCCGAAGAATATCAACCCCCCCCCCTCTGTTTGAAAGATCAATCGATACAAGGGTTTCACCTACATAATTTTAGAGAACATTCTCGAAGCTATCATATCACGGTTTCATAACATAAGCAGCAAGCCTATGTCTTCAACTATGCCTCAAGGCGGGGAAGACTGCCTTCGCTCGGTCTGGTTCTATGAGTGGCTTCGAGGCATTTCTGCGGCAATGATGGCTGCTAATATCAATGCTAATATCAACCCCCCGTCAGCGAACGCACGGTACGTCGTTGGTTCTCAGACACTCAAACCGTGCGAGCGCTCCGATTTCATGGGCGACCGTGCGAGCGCTGCACATAAAGTTGTGGGCGGGGCCTCTCACAGCGCGATCGCTCCTAACTCAGGGACGACCGTGCCAGCGCTGCACACTAATTCTTGGAAATGATGCGGGAGTATGTAGAGGCTACTATTTCTCAGCTTTGCATATCTGAGATCGGCGGCTGATTGGATGGACCTGCTTTGGATCCGAAAGACGACAGCAGCGACGAAGGTGGGTATTCCATTTATTTCCTTCGTGTAATTGTAGAGCTGCTTTTTGTATTGTGATTAGATTTACTTTCCTCCATACTTCCATTTTGTTCAAATTGCAATGCATCTTTCTATATATGTCCATCGTTGAGTCCGGAACTGCGCCCCGGATCCGATTTATCCTCATCGGCATAGGGGAAGGTTCCCTCTCAAGTGATAGCAGATAGCTGGCAGGGAAAGGAGGAGCGCTCGTGAAGTGTACCATCTTTCATGAGTCACAAATAGTTCTCGCTTTTAACACGACCGATCCAAAGCTGTGACTCGAGAAACATTGCAAGAGCGCTCCTTCACAATTCTGCGAGCGCTTAGCAATGATCGTGGAAGCGCTATTCAATGACCGCTCCACAAGCGCTGACGAGGAGCGCTTGCGCGGTCATTGCAAACCGCTCGGAAGGTCATTGCTGAGCGCTAGCACGGTTGCTTGAGTTCATTCCTTCCATGAGAAACGTACTTCGAGCAGTCACTTGACAACTCAGCTCTGCTCACAGCTATTAAGGAAAGATCTGGAAGTAAGCGTGCGCGATCTGGCGGGCAAGCTTGAAATCAGCCATCGGATTATAGAGAATCACCTCCATTAGCTTAGCTACCGGAGAGTTGTAGCAAGATGTATCCGACACCAACTCACCAGCCGTGTCGGATGAGCCGTCTGACCATTTGTCAGTCTCTCATCCTTCGCCCACGCCGCTAGGGGTTCTCGGACGATCTAGTTACAGAAGATGATAGTTGGATCATTTACGACTCTAGCGCCCTCCATGCTGTCTGGCTCCAGCGAAAGCCGAAGAGAAGAGGTGCCAACGCAGCCGAAAGCAAAGGTCCATCCCAAAAAAAAGTCCTCCTTTGCTGCTTCTGGGATGCCAATGGAAGGCTCTACTACGAGCAGCTCCCACGAAGCAGTACGCTCACCGCTACCACATGTGTTAATCAGCACCGGGAACAAGCTAACGCCTTCCTAGAAAAGCGGCACAGAGCATAGGATACCAGTACTTAACTGCAGTGAGGGGAAGCTCTGAGCTAGACCTATCAAACAGAAAAAAACCAAAATAAAAAACTCACCAGTGTATAGGATCCGATGCAGAAACGGCAGTAGAATAATAAACTACTAGAGAATAATGAAATAACTTCAAACTAGGATAATTAAACCTACATGTTAGTGATTCTGATGAGAAGTGCACGGTATTAGGCAAGAAAATGGATAGCACGGTGCTAAAAAATTGGAAGAATTCCTGTCTGCTGCCCACTGTGAATAAGCTCGAAGAATATTTATTATTGAAGGCTCTCTCTCTATTCAATGAGCAGAGTGATTAACACGGAACCGCCCAAAAACAGTGATGCTGAAGGATGGTTCGCCACTGCCCTGATCATAGGTTCAGAGCAGAAATCCCAACTTTACATCTCTTTCACGCCTCCGAACAAGTTTTGATAAGGAATTTCCGGCCGTCAAAAGAATGGCACCACACACTCTGGTGGGTAGGGAAAGTGCAAAAAATTGACAAAGATGTAAAACTGGAAAATCACATAACATGAACATGTTACCCAAATATTTTATGACATATTGAGTTGGGCAATAAGTTCGTGTGGTTTTCAATAGAGATCGAAATCACAATTTCTCGCAAACGATTCGCAAAAACAAATTAATATAGCACATTTCCTCCACTAGTAGTGCAGCGAGAAACGGTGCACCTCCTCAGTTCCTGCAACGAGAAACGGTGTACCTCCTCAGTTCCATCTCCGTGAGAAGCTACATTGTTTGAGAGGACTCAATTTGTGGTCTCTGTTTTAATTCGTGAATGAACTTCAGAAAATGCTGAACATAAAGTGAATAAAATAGGTAGTTAGCAGTGGTGGACGCAGAAAGTAGGCGGGGGGGGGGGGTGGGAAAAAGTGGGGTCTCCGCCGTTTTAAGGATTCAAATTGAAGATAAAATTTATAAAAATATCGGTTATGATGATAAATAACCAATAAAGGTTCTTCAGAAGATGATAATAAAAATAAACAATCAAGAATAAACCAGTTCAGTTATTTTATTTTATTTGTAGTGTAATTTCAAAAATTTGGGTACCCATTCTCGGGCGCGGGGGGCGCCCTTTCCCGCCGCTTTAGTGGATGCATTAGACCTGTAGAGCAGGAGCGAGAAGGATCACCTTTTATCACGACGTCCCGATCACGACGTCCCGGTTATCATTTTGGCGAAATTCGTGCAGAGGAGTCGCGCGTCCTCAATGTGAAGGGTCACTTTGTATCGAGCCCTTGCATGCTCTTTTTACAAAGTGGATCAGTTGGACTCAGGTGATGCAAGAAAAATGCATATGAGTTATTCTTTTTTACAGCTAGTGCAAAAACTAGCGGATGATTCGCTCAGTGCTCTAGAAACTGCCGTTCAGAATGAGTGGTATCCTCCGAGATAAAATTGACTTGTCTGAAGAGGAGACCCACCAGGGATGTGCGTAACTACGATTTACGATTTAAGAATTACGATTTACGGCGATTTCTGGCGATTTTTTTACGATTTACGATTCGTAAATAACTACAAGAAACAAATCTCGTCAAAGCGTTTGTGCTTGGGGCTAAATATGCATGATTTCCCTGTGTTTGCATTTTGCAGCGAAGCTAAGAGTGAAATGCTCGTTTTGCTTATAGTTTCTATTATTCGAAGAAGGCGGCATATAGCAATTTCATTATCACGTCCGCAGAGAAGATCTGTTGGAACAGTGGAGCTCAAAGTTCTGAATGAAGTGCTACAAGAACACCGCATTTTCAGCTCTGTTTTCTTGTTTCCGTAGGTGGGACAAGCTGTCCACCCAGCCTATTTCCTTCGGCGAAGCGGTTTTTCCTTGTTTTTCTGACTTCAACTACGGTGAGATGTCGTATGCGAAAAGGTTTTCTTCTTGGTCGAGCTCTCATGAACCAATTAGTAGTGACCATAAACAATTCGATAAAGTAGTAAAAATATTAGGGTGGTCAGAAAGTCTTGAGCCGTTTTGGACTTTTTTTGCGCTTTATTTCATTACTCAGCCCACAGTGGAATTTGCTCAACAATATAATAGCCACAGTTAGTCACTGCTGTGTCCCACCGAATGGGCCGGCCAGCGTTCCCCTTCTCCCAGAACTGGGAAGACTGGAAGACAGTCAGAAGTGGCAACGTCAGGAGAATACGGTAAGTGGGGAAGCGTGTCCCAACCCAGCTCCTCCTATTTTTCAGGGGTCCCTTAAGCAAAATGGGGCCTAGCGTCACCATGGCGTAGGTGTACAAAAAACTCGTCTTGGCCGTTTTTCTCGAACAGCATCCGCGACCTTCCGGAACTGATTGGCGTATGTGTTACTGATGACCTTGTATGTTTGCGGGAGCAGCTTACAATACGACATTCCTGGCGAATTCCAGAGGTAGCAAAGGAAACACTTGTTTGGGTGGGGGTGCGATTTGGTGGATCTTCTGCTCGATGGAGCCACATGGCAAGATGTATGTTGGAATCGTAGAGGACACAACTCTCATCTTCAGTAATTAGTTATTCCAAAAACTCCTTTCGGTGTGGTCAATGAAGGAAAAACTGATCTTGGGTAGGAGGACCTCTTTTGGAATTGACGTCGTAATTAAAGTTAGGAAAGCCAATTCGGCTATATATGCCTACTATGGAGAAGCCCCGAGTTTGGTCTACGATTACCACATGGTAGGTCATGGGCACCGATCAATAATCAAAAGTTCTGGAACTTTCAAAAAAATCGGCTCAAGACTTTCTGACCACCCTAATAGTTCTTTCCAGCGATGCAGCCCGCTTTATTGGTAATCGCAGGGCTATTGAATGCGCATGCGCCCTAAGCAGTGACATGCTGGGGCACTGGATAGCGAGTCAGCGCTTTATCCTTTCAAACTCCTTTGGTACCAATTCACTTACCCCACGGGGTGAATGGCTTGGTTAGCACGGATACACATAGAACCATCGACCACGTTTACGTTTACTTCCGAAACACCGACCAGGATAAAGAGAATTTCCTCCAATGCAGCCATAAATAATACTCTAGAACTGGACAGCTCGCTTAAAATATCGAGAAAAAAGTTGTCCATTCATCACAATGTTATCACTCTACAGGGTGGGTTATAAATACGGTAACACAGAAACGTGTACATGAATGAAGAATTTATATGTGATTCGAAACACAGCTAAAGGATTTATGTTTGCTAGGTATTATTTGACATAAGGCAATCCTTCATCTCGGGATATCCCCTATCAGGTCCTACAAGTGCTTGCCCAACTGATCCAAATTCTGGAGAGGTTATGAATAAGATCTTGTCTCGAATATCACCAAAGTCTATTAACCTCACTGATTGAGGCGCAAGCAAACGAGTGGACACTCCATGAAACCAATAGGACCTAAAATGTATTTTTGGTTGAGTCCAGAATCAAACCTGGCTTGTGGGCCGGAGCACTGTTACGGTGAAACGTTGCTGAAGGACATCCCAACTGAGTTGAACTTCAAGCCAGAACAATTTCCTTCTGAAGAGAAACTAGTTGTTGCCGTATTTTTGGCCCACCCTGTAGTGGTAAGATGGGAAGTTCAATGATCAATTCTGCGAGGTACATACCACACATCATTTTGAGAATGGCTTTGTTGTGAAACGAGTTGAAATCATCTGACTATTGTTATGGTACTCGGACCCACAGATAAGATTTAAGATTTACGATTTACGGCGGTTTTGGAAAATTTACGATTTACGCTTCACGAAAAGTGAAATTTTTGTTACGCACATCCTTGATACCCACCCACGCTGTCCCTTCAGTAGCAGAGCTCTATCTTAAGACTTCGTTTATTTCCCCAGCAGCTTGAGCTGTATTTTGTCAACAATTGAAATCATATGGTACTCGTATGAGGCGTCGAAGATGTTCGTTCTTGTCGAATTAGAGGGTCACATTCCTTGTGATAGAAAACAAGTTAGAGCGAGTACCAAGGAAAACGGTCAAGGCATTCTAAGATTAAAGCAAGAGCTACATAATTATCCGTGACACGTCGTCGAAAGATGTTCAAATACCAGTAAAAAAAATTAAGTTGAAGAAAAAATCGCACATACTTATTGCCCAACCTAATAGATGGGTATTTCAGTAGGACATTTCAAGATGTCTCACACAAGAGTTCAGGGTACTCATGATCTCATTGCGAAGGTATCGGAGTCCTTTTTCATCAAATCACAATGTCCTGTCTATATCAACAGAGAACATGCATTTTCTTTCAGTGTGATTTATGGTCGACGTCTGCTAATGGTTGCCCTCTTATTTACTAAAACTAACGATTTGCTTGAAACGAACCCGTTGGCAAAGATAAGTATAAAAATACAAGACAATTCTACTTCCCACTTCATTTTCACATATCCTAGTTCTTAGATGTGCCCCTTTTGATGCCTTACTTCCACTCTTCTGCCGGTTTCCACACAAATTTCCCTGGAATTCAGCAAAGCATTTGTATGCGTTCATTGGAATCAGCGTGACGAGGAGGTCTAGAGTCTATTATATCTAACGATGAGATGTGATCGCGTGGGAAAAATGAAGGTGGTGTTATGCTTCTTATCAAACACTCCTTATACTCACAAGGGAAGTGCAAGAGGCCATATTCGAAAATCGGGATGAAACCTATCTGGCTTGAATCTTTGTTGGAGAGGGTGTTGCAGTATATATTTTGTTACTGCCCTCGGCTTCAAAAAACAAAAATCCCACCACAGTACTATATGCGTTGCAGCACTAGTCCGTCAGCGACGAGGTGGCCGAGTGGAGAGGATGCGGACTGATAGGCAGGAGGTCGACGGTTTGGATCCCGTCATTGACACTCGTTTTGCATTTTTGTTTTTTATTCCTCCTATGTTATTGAAATCAATTTTGGAAGGCTAGAAGACAACACTTGTCTTTACTGACGTACTAGCTATAGAATAACTACTATGCTATGAACGTAGTTTAGTGATCGTACAGCTTTCCCTCGAGTCGCTAGAAAATTGTAAAATTTTCATTCAAAACAAAAAAAGGATGGTCAATGAGAAAGCATTTACTGGCAGCAACGGTGCACACAGACAATGAAGTGTTCAAAGCAAAAGCGGTGAGAACAATACGCGCAGACAATGAAAGAAATTCTGCTACAATCATTACAGTCGCATTCACTGCAGAGATCAGAGGGCGTCAGTAAGGATAAGTATTATCTTCTAACCTTTTAAATTTGATTTCAACAACACAGGGGGAATAAAAAAATGAGAGAAACAGGTAGGTGCGCATGACGGGGTTCAAACTCTCGAGCTGACAGTGCAGCATCCTCCCCACTCGGCCACATCGTCGCTGACGGACGAGTGCTGCAGCGCATATGGTACTGTGGTGGGATTTTTGTTTTTTGGAATCGAGGGCAATAATGAAATATATACTGTAACACCCTCTCCAACAAAGATTCAAGCCAGATAGGTTTCATTCCGATTTGCGAGTCTGGCCTGTTGCACTTCCCTTGTCAGACACTCGAACCGTGCGAGCGCTCCGAATTCAGGGCTGACCGTGCGAGCGCTGCACCTAAATTTATGGGCGGGGCCTCTCACCGTGCGAGCGCTGCACATTAATTTGTGGGCGGAGCCTCTCACCGTGCGAGCGCTGCACACTTGCAAATGATACGGAAGTACTATAATGTACTATTTCTCTTATTCACATTTCTGAGGTCGGCGGCGTATCGGACAAGCCTGCCTTGAGTCCAATCGACGACAGCAGCTACGGAGATGGGTTTTCCATTTATAGTCCCTTTTGTGGGATTGTAACGCTGTTTTTGCATTGTTATTGAATTTGCCTTCTTTTATTACTTCTTACTTAACTTCTCACCTTGACTCTCTGGTTGGGAGTGAACGAAAGTATCACGTAGTGTCTGTGATTCTCCTCAGAACTTGATTCTAAGTCCAGCTGACATCTGCGCAACATCGAATTTTTTTTTATTCGGACACGACATCCTTGTTTTTACGTTTCGAACAATTTCTCAGCAATTTTCACATGCACTTCTACGGTGTCAATGCCACCCAGTCCTCAGCAGCGGCGGGCGTTTAGGCTCATCCAAAAAAAGGGGCGTGGCTAATGATGACCTATAGGTACATTGGTGTTACACTGCTTCTGCTGACAGCTACACCAACTCACCTAGAGGATGTGAACAATGCGCGTTTCGACTTCTTTTACAAACTAATAGAATTACAGCTATGGAGCACTCGAAATAAAACTGTCATCTAAATGGTCCATTTAAAAGAAGAAGGTTCGAAAAACTCCAGTAAATCAAGGGGAAGTAATACACTTTTGAATCGGGACCAAATACGCTGGCGAAGATGTCCTCAATTAGCATAGGAAATAGCCTTCCATGGGAAAATTTTAGAGGGTCTTAAGAATTCCAGTTCAAGAATTACACCCCTCTGCATGAGCCTTCCTGGCTGTTTGCGTGCCAAAAAAGGAGCGTGGCTAACGGGACAACGTTAGCCACACCCCTTCTCTGGCTGAGCACAAACGCACACTCCGTGCTCAGTGACAGTGACAGTGGCAACCTGTCTGACAACTACGCTAAGCTTTGTTTTGGAGTTAGAAGCGATTTTGTTAGTTGAAGTCTTTTGTGGCAAACACCAATTTCGGGAGAACTTTTCTCTGGAAGTATCAGCCGGCCATTCTAGCAATGACTTTTCTCAGTGACGATTCGAGCCACATTTGCGCACATACATGTAAACCTGCTTTGTTCAAATTAAAATGCATCTTCTAGACTGCGTCCCGGATCCGATTTACCCTCATCAGCATAGGTGAAAGCTCCCTATCTGGACACCATCGAAGGTAATGATGTGCTGAGGTACTGCTCAGGTTATCGAACTTCTGCCGGCGATTTAATCGAGCCTATGTTATCATGAGAATCGCCCATCCGTTTTACATTGTCCTAGGGCTGTGCCATTCAAGAGGAAGGGATTTGTGAGGGAGAGCAATAGAAAAAAAGAGAACGGAATAAAAAGCATTACGTTCGCACTTGCACCGTCCGAGCGCACGCTGAGTGCGGGGCGTACGGTCACCACAGGTCGCTGGCAGGGGATGGTGGAGCGCTCGTGAGGTTTAAGGTGTTTCACGAGTCGCCAATAGTTCTCGTTATGTACATGACCGATCCAAAACAGTGACTCGAGAAATATGGAAAACCGTGTGAGCGCACCCCCATAATTCTGCGAGCGCTCAGCAATGACCGTGCGAGCGCTCCTCAACGACCCTAACACAAGCGCTAGCGGGGAGCGCTCGGCCGGTCATTGCAGAGCGCTCGCACGGTAACATGTCTAAGACCGTACCACCCGCGCTGGCGAGGAGCGCTCGGACGGTCATTGCAGAGCGCTCGCACGGTTCGAATGTCTGAGTATCCCGTTCTTATCTACAACGAAAGTATGCCTGATTCATACGAGATACTCGTTGTTGACATAATCTCAAATGGTTCTGGCCTACGTGTAGTAGCACTATACAGGACACCCACCTGCTCGTCAAAAATGACTTAACACTTACTCAGAGTAATCAGTGATATTTCAACCTGTACAACACCATGCTTACTCATAGGCGACTTCAACTTTCCTGATATTCAATGAGGTGATACCTAGTGCGAAATCCAAGAATTCAAATTCGTTTATCATTATCAAATTCATTTATCAGTTTTTGCAATGACCACAATTTTTACCAAATTGTTAATAGTCCCACCCATCTCTCGAATTCATTAGATATAGTACTATGTAATCAGGCAAATCTTCGAACTCCTTGAGTATTGAGCCTCCCATTTGTAGCAGTGATCATTCAACTGTATCCTTCGAACTTGCAATCTCACATGAAACTCCTTCTTTCGTATTAAGACGAAACTACAAGAGCGCTGACTACGATGAGATTCAAAGTTAATCGTATTCAGTGGATTGGTATGGTTCCTTTAACACGGTGGACACCGTTAACGAGAAATATGAGGTGTTTCTCAGCATTCTCAAACATTCCATCGAACTGTTTGTCCCTGTAGAAAAGGTTCACTTAAGTCTACCAAGCCTACCCTCATACCTGAACATACCTGTATCGCATCCGTTTTAGAGCCTGGGAGCAGGCTAACAAAGACAACACGCCTGAACTTTGGGGAACGTTTTGCGTTTTTGATAACAAATTTCATCGCAAACTATATAAACATAACTGCTCCATTGAGAAGAAAATCATTGAGTCAAAAAATAAACCCGATTTCAACAAATTTCTCCGCTCCAGACTCTCGCAGAGAATCGATTGGTGCTCTAAAGGACAACGACGGAAATCTCATCAGAAATAATCGTGAGAAAGTAGAGCTTTTTGCCGACTTATTCGAAAAAGTCTATGATGATAGCAATTGTGAAGAAACTCCATGCATAAATATTGAGCAGAAGCCACCTATGCAAGATTCGGTTTGGTTCCACCGTGACAAATTCTACGCTCTCCTGTCCAGATGGCCAACATCGTACTCAAGGACACAATATATTCAATCCTTACAAGAAATGCTTGATTAGCACGATTGAAAAAATTCAAAACAATTTCACAAGAAAGCTTATGATTAGAACTGTAGGTTTCTCAAACTTCTCATATCAAAAAATGCCACTGCCTAACAGTAGGAACAAATTGTACTCATGATGTGTAAGATCCTACATAATCTCTGTGAATTAAAGAGTTCTGATTTTTTCGTTTTGCGTAAATCTATCACAAGAGGTGGAACATTAAAGCCACATATGTGTGCGGCGAAAACAGTAATACGACAGAATTTCTTTACTCATAGGGCGCTTTCTGAATATTTGAGGTTCAGCGAAAACAAAAGTGTGCCAGTGAAATTTTCTCTGTATAAAAAGGCAGTTGGCGAGTACTTGGACATCTAGCTCGAATATATGAGGTTTACCGCCCACCAAATTGTGGCGTTTAATGTTAACATATGGGTACTTAAATACGGCTGTCGACTAGATTACTTGTACTGTACTACTAATACCTATACTTGTATTCGAACCTGTACATTGTAATCACATGGATATACCATGTAATAAATAAATAAATAAATAAATAAATAACAACCCACTAAATGAGGTGACACCCTGCCCTCAAGGTGTCGCTACGTAGGTACACATCTCCAAGAGTTGTGCGCCGAAGCTCGATCAAGGGGAACGTACACACGAAGGCGACGCGAGCGAAGCGAGCCCGGACGATCAAGCTGGTTTTATTATACTTTGCAATTATAATACAAGGATTTCGTCACCAAAATGCAGAAATATTGCTACGGTAGCCGTGAGCCGTGATGAAGTGTTGTGCACTCTTACTGGTAATCATACATTCTCTAACGCCCCACATGCGCTCTTGCTGTTGTGTATGCTGTCAACTGGACCGACATTGGGTAGGCTGTTCGTGGTATACAGCATTGTTGACAATCCTATTCACATAAACGAATCATTTTTTGTTACTTGTTACTCTTACCGTTGTGATAGTCTGCTACTATGGAAGCATTTCTGATCGGAACTAAGAGCCCATCAATGAATCGCAGGGATGAATGCTCAGCGATCACCAACGAGCTTGCCTCTTATCTGGATCTTTGCCAATTCTGATCAAGTCGTGGTCGAGCGGCCAGTCTTCATTGCACGCAACCACTGGTGACGATCGAGCAGTCATCCGACACTGCTCACTATCAGTGCCCAACGAGTTGCATAACCCATTTCAGGCCTTGAAGAACGAGATAGCTCAGGAACGTTGGCCTTTCTGAATAAACTGACTACTAATCTCACGTACAGTTCAACGCAGAACAATGCGAAAGTCTGGTGTTGCCGTACTCGTACATACGTCCCTTCAACTCTTTTTAGACACTTCTGCAAGCCAAACGGTACTTAACGACCTTGGAGCGACGAGATTTAATTTTTTTTTGTGTTTAGCATCCTATCGATTAGCGCTTAAGAACATCTTTTCAAGGGAAGTTCCAGATGAGTATCCTTTGAAATAGTTGACGTCTCCCCGTATTCGGTGGTTGAAGTGTCGGTCTCTAACATTTTTAAAAACGTGCAAAATATGAAGAAGCAGATTGACAACAGTTCTTTGGGCAACAGTTGATTTTGTAGTTATTTTATATTTGTTTTTTTCTATTTCCCTTTGCTTTTCTATCCTATCTCGTCCATGAATTGTTCACCACTGATCGGACATCATAAATGCGAAAACCGGTCCATAGCGTGTCTTAATGTTACTCTATCGTCTGTTTATTCATGTAACACTGCGAGGACGAAGTAAACACTAGGAAGCCCGTACCGAAATAGCGACAGGTTGCCTGGTGAAGGCTGCTTTTGACATGTTTTAATTAATCCTTATCTCTTCCCTTGGGTAATGCGAAAATAGAATATGGACGGTGGTGCTTCATTCCGTACTCAAGGTTGAACGTGAAAGGTGAGTCTGCATATGGATTCCGTGTGGATAATCCATGAGAGACACACTGGAACTTCGCACTGGCCTGGATGCCTGTAGCTTTGATGATCCTGCAATGGGGACATGCTCAGAAGATTGGGAAAGAAAGCAGTCACCAGAAAGATAGGATGACGTGTTATATGACTGTGATGTTTATTTTTGTCGAGCATTACGAAGTTTTCTCTAACACTCAAATGACTCGGCATGTAGGAAGAAACTTACGGGAGCCACTCTTTTACATAGGGCACACATCTAAACATCAAATTTGCGTAAAATGAAGCAAAACTTTGAGCAGGAACGACTCGAGTTTCTCACAATATCTGGTCTGGTCAGTACTACTGGAGTGATTTCCCTATGAAGCCTCCATGCGGACGTTTCGCCGCTTGAACTAAAGAGATCGATGGGATGCATGGACAAATTCTGCTCATATATTCTTCCATAAGGAGTTGTTTGCCTGTTCCGGAAACGCCACCTCAACCCTATTCCTTGCAACCATCACTGATTCCAGAAACATCCCGAGAAGAGCGTTTCATATAGACTAGCCGGATTATGCTGCTAACGCCGGACTCCCTGGTTCATTTTGGAGTTCGCTTCGTTTGCGTTGCATTTGTGCGACACCTTCTCTCCATCATGTCGACCACTCCTCACCCCTTGAATAGTCCTGCTTTTCACACTCTCCCATTTCTCATCGCCAAAGCGCCCATTTCACAGCTGTGGACCCGAAAAGTGGCGTCTTCCCCACTATTTACGGGAGTCAGAGCACTCTTCACCTGTTTGTGGAGCAAGTCCTTAGCATCGCTCCGACTACAGGACTCCATTGTTCTTTTCACCATTAGCGAGCCAATTTCACTGAACCTTCCCAAATATGTGGCGCCGGCGCACTCCTCAACCACCAGTGGAGCATTACCCATCACACCACTGTGAGCTCGTCGGTTGCCGTCTGTCTTCCCCCCCCCCCCCCACCCCGCTCCACCACCGAATCACACGCTGATGCTCATCTCATCCTTCCAGTTTCCTATCCATCTATCTCCGCTCCCTTCGAAAACAAAGCCACCCGCATCTTGCCTTCTCAAAAACTCGCTGAAACCGCAAAAATAAGATGGTGCTAGCAGTATACGGATATTGTCAATGTCCACAGTTTTTGCTTGCTGTGGCAGACCGGTTAGGCTCGTTATTTGCCGTAAAATGTGAGGCCAAGCGTGATAAGGGGCTGTAAACAATTCCGAACGGTGTTGGTGGTCTCATCCAAGCCGCACAAAACAAAGATCGTCATGCCCTGTTCTTTCCCTGTTATTTCCCAACGCATGTTCAGTTTTGTAGTGCAGCTTGAAATCTTCATGTTTTTCAATTATTATTTTCCTGCCATAACAACATTCGTACGATGTGTTCAACGTTTTGCGTTTTTTAACCTGTTTCCAATCCATCTTTCAGTAAAAGAACTGTAGATGACCTTTTCGGCGGAAGAAAAAATCTGTAGATTTTCTCCGCGGTGCATCGCACTGATCCCAATGATTCTGCGAACATCATGCGAAAAATCATCGTAATGTGACTGGTTCTCACTAAATTTGGGCATCGCCTCCATTGAAAATGCAATTTTGATTAGCACATCACTAAAAATCAATTTAGAAGATGAAAAGGGTTTCTATGGCGACGCCGCTGAGCTATTTCTGCATTAATAACGGGACACTGCCAGAATTTGATGTGAGGACTTGCTTACCGCATGTTAATGGTACTGATACTGGTTTCCTTAGAGGTTGCATCCGAGATTGGCGGAAATCCGATGTTGGAAGTCCGGAAATTCCTGAAGTCTAGCGTCATGCAGACCGCTAACTCCTAGATTTCTGAACGAATGGCAGCAGCTGAGGTATGCCAAGTCATAGGTGTGTTCCCTATCCCACACTTCCAACTTCTCTGAGCTTCGAACTTCGGATCCGATCGATGCAATGCTTCCGCTTATCGCTACATAGGCATCACCCAAGAAATCTTCTGTAGTTGAGATTTGGCAAAGTTTTGGGCTTTGAAGGGGATAAACTCATTTTCAACGTTGATGTTGCATTCAACACATAGGAATTCTTTGAAATCAAAGGTGGGTCCCACCATGGAAGGGCAAACGGAAGCAAACACTGTGCGCTCCATCAGCAGTGGTCAACTATGTAAACAGGAGCGTCGTTTAGTCACTATTCCTTCCACATCAGTGGCCTGTGAGAATGGTGTTCGTTGCGGTATAAGTTTAGGCATCGTTGCAATATCTCAAGTTTAAACAGACACGGTTTTTGTGGTTTGCTCACGGTTTCAGTTGACTAGTAACAGGTTACATTGGACATTACTGGAAGCGAAAATTTCCATGGATTCTGCTATTCAGCACAAAACACCGGATCGCATAGCTGTTGAACATAGCACGAATCTGTAGAAAGTGCAGCGGGCAGAGTTTTTATCTTACATTACAAACAGATTACGCCGTGTGCAGTTGTGTGCACACTGCTACTGGCCTCGAACTTATTGATTCGAGTTTTACTTGTGGGAGATTCCAGTTGTTGGAACCACAGTAAAACCTTTGTAAGAGTTTTATCCTTTGCCCAAACAAATAATTTCGAACTTCGCCAGCAGCGGGGCAAAGGCCGGGGGGGGGGGGGGGAAGGAGGGGCCGGCAGGGGCGGGGCAGTCGGAGTGTTCTCAGTACGTGCGATCAATGACTGGTGAACGTGCCGTTCGGCCCTCTCATACCTCAATTTGCTCCAAATATTTTGCAGATGCCTGCATCACCGTTAGCTATGGTTATTGCTGACATCATCGAGTTTTTCAATGCGACATGGACTCATCTTCACACTCATTATCACTGTAGCGGTACGGTTGGACCAGTTTTTCGTTTTCGAGAGAGCAAGCAATAAATAAAACTGATAGCAGTAATTCCAATCCTCTGCTGAGAATCCACTGCTTTTTTGTTTCTTCTTTCCTCACTTCTTACTCTTGTCATCAATACTTTACTTTGATTAGGAAGGAAAGGGTTTACCTCCATCAGTTCAATTCGTTTCTCGAAGCTTCCTTGTTCTTGTCTTTGTTGTATATCTATTTCTTTTTCTTTTCACACAACCCATGCTTTTTCTCCTCTCTCTGTCGGGTCAGATATGCATCGCCGGTTTTTTTTTCTCGTGATATGGTGTGATAACCACTGAAAACACACGATACGCCTTATCGTTTTCAGCGATGTCGTTGTGCCGGGATGACAAGTTTCAAGATCTCAAAAGTTTTGTGGATTGTCATGAGAAAGAACACTTGAGCATCTACGAACAGCTCCTCAATGACCCGGAACGTTTCACTAAATACACGTGGGTCAAGAAGCTTTCGTCATTGCTCACTAGAATCAACGTTTTTTTTCTCATGAACGTGTAGTTTCAGACGAACAATTGATACTCCGGATGGTCCTATGCTTTTCGATTTCTCGAAACATCGAATATCTGATGAAACATTTGAGAAGTTGATGGAAGTGGTGAGTGCTGGCAACTTCTTTCTTTTTGCTACAGAAAAGTTTGAAGATTTTTAATGCAACTCTACTTTCACTCAAAATAATTGGGCGGTGACTAGATTCTCTGAAGCGATGGGAGATAATTTCTGGGAAATCCAGGAGTTTTTATACACATCCTTGGTCCCAAATGATGCAATCCATCAGCGTCTGTTCAGAAATTATAGACATCTCTCCGAAGGTTGCATCGGCACCGCATTGATTTTTGAAGTCTTCTGGCTCAAGGTGTATACATAGAGCTGTACAGGCCATTCATCGGGGAGTCGGTATGCCACTTATCGGAGACATGTGCTCCACGTACTCCCACATCATTTCCGGAACCCTTTCTAACATGTTAAGCAGTTAAAAATCACTGCGACTAACAAGCTTGAACATGCACGACTTGTCAAAGGCCCCTCTAATCTCCTTACGTAAAAATGCACCAATACCGACTCATTTCTGAACCACCTGTATATCACGTAAATGAATTTTATTTCTTGACAATTAATATCACTCCTATGTAAGCGCTATGAGCAGTGGATTTTGGGAAGTGTAATTTGCTTTTTACGTTGCACTCTTGTAAGAGGGGAACTAGTGGGAAAAGAATGAGTTCGAAAGAATTCCGAATGAGCTATAGGGATATAGTATCAACACTGTTCTCTATTGAACGAAATTACCACGGAAATTCCTTTATTCCAATTTTCTCTGAGTTAATGAAGTCTGGAAATTTTGAAAAAGAGATCAGAAATTGAAGATGCATTAGAAAAGCAAAGTGAACGAGAGTAGCGACATTGAGAGTATGTAGGAATTTCGGGCGTGTTGGTGCCCTTTCTTTACAGGCATACAAGCGTGGACAAGTTTGACACGTTCTTTGCAAATTCAAATCATGTCTTACCATGAAACATGGTAAGACATGGGTTAAAACATGTTTGACCAAGTCTGTGCTGAAAGCAACCCCTAAAAAACACAGTAATATCATTTTTTTTTTGCTGCTAATGCAAAAACCAGTTGACTTCTAATGAGTGGTATGCGTCAGTTCCGACATTTCTTTTACGAAATATACTTGCATAGTTTTCCATTGTTATGTATTAACTAATTTTAGGCCCGATCTCGAAATGTAGAAATGATGCGCGCCGCGATGTTCGGCGGTGAACGCATAAACTTCACAGAAAATCGCGCCGTACTTCATATTGCACTGCGAAACAGGAGCAACACACCAATTTGCGTTGATGGAAAGGATGTGAGTATAAGTGCTTTAGAATTCTTAAGATCTTAGCGACAATTTTCTATGTGAGCAACTGTACAGATGTCTTGAATATGCCCTAGGAAGCGATGATACTCAGGGAACTTGAAAACCATGTTTTGCATGAGATTGAAAGATGCAAATCCCACGGTTAAGACATGCATGTTCATGCAAAACACGGTTTTTTTAACCAATAGTTCCATACCAACAATAGTCAATCCATGCAAAGTGCACACCCATGGATATGCATGGGTTTTGCATGGTATGCATGCGTTTTTTTTGCGTTCTATATTGAATTTGCATCGGATTTTTGAAGACGCATGAGTTGTGCATGGGTATGCATGGATATGCATGGGTTTTGCATGGATTTGACCATTGCTGGTATACAACTATTGACTAAATGATTGTATGTCTTAATCGTGGGATTTGCATCTTTCAGTCTCATGCAAAACACGGTTTTTAAGTTTCCTGAGAAACTAAAGATAACTACAATTTACGCCGTACGAAAGAAAATATCGTAGCTCCGAAATAGCCTATTCACTAGGGAGTTTGATGTAATTTTATCATTTACGATCTCACGCTATCACACTTTCCATATTTACCTCCGGGGAAAATGGAGTTGGGGGGGGGGGGGGCACTTGGTATTAGTCGATAATATGACCTGTCGTGCACGTTCTGACGTAGCTGACACATCCAAAACGCTCTGACTTGTTCTGACTTGTTAGCTGTCCTAATGTGCAGTAGTTACCTAAAATGCAAACAAGTCAGAAAGTGTAGGACAGGTCATATTCTCGACCGATTCCAAGTGCCCCCCCCCCCTTCCCCAACTCCATTTTACCCACGAACTGTTTATCGCTATGGATCAGACCTCGATTTTTGCTCTCTCCGGAGTTTTTTTTCTCAGACGATACCTCTAGATACGAATCTTTAATCTGTTATCATAATAAGTCTTTCCTTCGGGAATGTTTGCTGCCAGCCCTTTCCAGATGTCTTCACGGAGGGTTTCTGCTCTTTTTTTTATGAAATTATTTCTGCCAGATCGCATATTCGTCGCAGGTGTACTGAAAAATTATGAGTATTATCAAATTAGTGGCGCGTTAGGGGGCAGTGGTGTGAGGCTCACTGCGCACGCACCCGATCGATGTTTCGATCCAGCCCGAGGCCAACCAAGCCTTCCATCCCTCCGAGGTCGGTGAATTGGTACCAGAGGAGTCTGGGAGGATGAAGCACTGCCTTGGTATATCGGATGCCCCCGCAAGTCACTGTAGGGCACATAAGCATTCAATGTCTGTACGATGCTTAGATGAAGTCAAATGCGTGGCGCATCCCACAAACCGTCCTCTTATCCTTTTTATCAAATTACAGGTGATGCCTGACGTAAACCGCGTCTTAGAGCACATGAAAGACTTTTGCCACAAAATCATCACAGGAGCCTGGACTGGCTTCACTGGGAAGAAAATCACGGATGTTGTCAACATTGGTATCGGTGGCTCCGATCTTGTACGTTCAATTCCATTCGCCATTTCTCTTATTCTTTTTCAGTAATTTATCCGTATTTACCACTACGAGACCGTTGATACGTTTTAAGGGTCCTCTCATGGTTTCTGAGGCGTTGCGACACTACCAGATTGGACCTAACGTTCATTTTGTGAGCAACGTTGATGGAACTCATATTGCAGAGGTTTGAGTTCTTTTAGATCCTAAAGTTTACCCTTTCTGAAATATTCTTCGTTGAAGGTTACTAAGAAACTTAATCCGGAAACCACGTTGTTTATCATCGCCTCCAAGACTTTCACCACGCAGGAGACCATAACGAATGCTGAAACTGCT
The DNA here is from genome assembly GCA_037903475.1 of Ancylostoma caninum. Lineage (NCBI taxonomy): Eukaryota > Metazoa > Nematoda > Chromadorea > Rhabditida > Ancylostomatidae > Ancylostoma > Ancylostoma caninum. The sequence continues at coordinate 608,504 of JBAJFG010000629.1, read as the reverse complement.
AAGGAGTGGTTCCTGAAGAAGGTCAGTACATTTTCAAGTTCTTATTTCTTGACCACATTTCAGTTTTGTTCCAATTTAGGCAGGAGACAAGTCTGCAGTGGCGAAACACTTCGTTGCGCTTTCAACCAACGTTCCAAAAGCGCAGGAGTTTGGCATCGACCCCTCAAACATGTTCGAATTCTGGGACGTGAGTTGCCTTTGTTCCATTCTATCTCTTCCTTCCTCTTCATTGGTGAATTATTGTTCCAGTGGGTAGGTGGAAGATATTCCCTGTGGTCGGCTATCGGTCTCTCTATTGCTGTACACGTTGGTTTTGACAACTTCCAAAAGCTACTTGAAGGAGCGCATGCTGCTGATCAGCACTTTGTTAATCAACCACTTGAACAGAACGTGAGTTGAGACTATATTATTCCTCATTTCCTGCGCTTCTAGCCTGTAAATTAAGGTACCTGTAATCATGGCGATGCTGGGAGTATTGTATAGCAATGTTTATGGAGCTGAAACTCACGCTCTACTCCCATATGATCAGTACCTCCATCGCTTCGCTGCGTACTTCCAGCAAGGTGATATGGAGAGCAATGGAAAGTTTGTAACCAGGTCAGTTAATTGTTTTTCATCTTAGTGTCATTAGTGCTTTTTTGTTATCAGCTCTCACCTTGTGTGTTATAGAGAGGGTCATCGTGTCGACTATGCGACTGGTCCCATTGTTTGGGGCGAACCGGGCACCAACGGGCAGCATGCTTTCTATCAGCTGATCCATCAAGGAACTCGACTCATCCCTTGTGATTTCATTGCTCCAGCCAAAACATTGAATCCGGTTCGCAATGGATTGCATCACCAGGTGAAGCCCACAGTGTTGCTTAATCGAATTTATTCGTTTTACCAGAATTTTCCTTAAATTTTGCCCCAGATGTTATCAGAAATTCTTCCTGCTGCACTTATTCAAGATCATTACAGATTCTTCTTGCAAACTTTCTGGCACAGACAGAAGCTCTCATGAAGGGTAAGACCCGAGAAGAAGCTGAGGCAGAATTGAAAGCTGCGAATACTCCAGCAGATAAAATCGAAAAGATCCTCCCGCATAAAGTAAGCTTTTTCGCTCTTAGTAGTTTTGGTTGGCATTTCCTCTGTAATGTTGTTCGGTAGGTCGTAGAGGTAGTGAGCATTTTTTTTTTTGGTAACAATTATTCTACTACTTATCTCCTCCAGACATTCTTTAGTAGGCCATAGCAGTGATGTGCAACAATTGTTTGCTGGCGATACCAGTTTTTTTTTTGTCTATTTGCCGAATATAATTACTACGGGAGTCTTGTGCACTTTGCAGCGTTGTTGCCGAACTGCTAAATCTCCCGGTTGAGTTATTTACTGGGTCAACCTACTGTTGCATATTGTTTTACTAGGCATTTGTATTGATTGGCATACAGCAGTTCTTGCAATAGACTCTGAGGCAACGAAAATAGAATTTTTTCCAGGTATTCGAAGGCAATCGTCCAACCACATCCATTGTGCTGCCCATAGTTTCTCCGTTCACTCTTGGCTTGTTAATTGCTCTTTATGAGCACAAAATCTTCGTTCAAGGAGTAATTTGGGACATCAACAGCTACGATCAGTGGGGGTGAGTAGTCTTGGTTGCTCAATAGCATTTTCTTTGTTTGCTCCAGCAATAACAAATTGCCCGTTCGTTTTTCAGTGTTGAGCTCGGAAAACAATTGGCGAAGGTCATACAGCCGGAGCTCGCCTCCAAAGAACCTGTCACTTCTCATGATGTCTCCACAAATGGCCTCATCAATTTCATCAAATCCCTCTAAGTAGTTTTAGAGTAAAGCAAGTAGTGTTTAAGCCAAGAATTGTTTTCATTGTTTACTAGCTCCTCTGTTTGACCATTTTATGAGCTGTAACTGTTCATTGCCACTCGTACCGGTTTTATAGCTAGCCTAATCGTAATAATCGTAGTGAGTCTGTAACATTATCAGTGTTCACCGAGACGGCGTAACTGTAGCATACTTGTATTGTCTCACTAGTCCGTTACCGGTGTATTCGTACCTTGTGTATGTGTAGAGTGATAGGATATAGAGGTCTAGCCGAATTTTGTATGCATTTTTATTGATAAACCTGTCTCGGCATGTTGTTAGATTACTGCTCACATAGTCAAGTCTGATCAGTACCTGTGACGATATGGAGTAGTGGGATTCGACTCAATTTCTTATTTTCTCCTTTGTAGAATGGCTGGATATGCGCTGAAACGATTGATGACGGAATACAAAGGTATGTAGGGTTTTGTCCAGAAATTCGTTGGGAGCTTGTTGGGAATGGGAGAACCTCATCATCAGTTCTGACTCCATTAGACATCTGAAGGTTTTAAAGGAAGAGTACACTTTATTGCTTGTTAGTTTGACTTTTTTCTTCCATTGCAATGAAAAGCAGAAGCAGTCGATATGATTTGCATTTTGAATGGTTTTCTTGACGAATAATGCGAGGGGCATCAATACAAATGGGTAATGATGGTCGCATCACATTTAGAGTCCCTTATTGCGTTATTGCTAAATGTTAATGTTGACGAATTGTTCGAATGGGCCTTTTCAAATGAGCAATATTTTAAATGCATACAGCAAATGAATTTAAACTTTATCTTCTTGTGAGGAAATGGCACGACCTTTTGATGTGCAGTGCGAGGCTATGCTACATACGTTTACTCATCTATGTACCTTTGCATGCTCCTATGAAAGGAGAGAGAGAGAAGAAGAATACGTCCAGACTCGCAAACGAAAACGACCAGAGCTGGGGTTTATGAAATGATGAAGAAGCAAACTTATTGTGGCTTGAGTTAGTGATCGTAGAGATTGCATAATGCTAGGAGGCGCAGGACGTGAAAGTTGGCTTGGTAATCTGGTTTCGTCTGGTTATGCGTTCACGAATCCGAGAAAAGAGACCTCAGTCTAGGTGCTTACCGAATGTGGAATTACGCAGATCTTGTGTGAATGGTTTTGTGCTGGATTTGAACTGCTGCAGCCTGCCCGTTTTTTCACCTAATGAAAGTAGGGGTGTGGGTTGTGAGGCAAAATGGGGCGGAGCCTTCCCGCCCTTCGGCGTCGACTCGTCCCCACTCACACTCAGATTTGCATGGGCAAGTATGGTGAAATCGCGCGCGAATCAGTGCGAGTAGGTCCTGAAGGGTGGAGCGAGGGTTTCATTAAACCAATCGCAGACGCATCGCCCACCCACTTTTGCTCCATCATGACCCACACCCTGAAAGTAAAAGAACTTGAAATTCAAATTCAAATGTAGGCTGATAGTTTTGACTGTCTTGATATGTGAAGGTAGTTAATTTGCCACTGTTGATGACCGACAACACAAGGCGTTTAGAATTGACCAACCGACCTCCTGAGGGAATCCTTGCTGCGCCACTAGACGAGGACAACTTCTTTGAGTGGGAATGTTTGATCACTGGTCCGGAAGACACATGTTTCGCTAATGGCGTATTTCCTGCTCGAATCTCCTTCCCACAAGACTATCCTCTCAGTCCTCCAAAAATGAGGTAAGTGTAGACAGTTTGAGGTAGGAGTTAATAAGAGTTTCTAGTGGTATTCCGATTATTCCGATTAACTAATCATCTCCTTGATCATACGTTGATTGGCGTACATTCATATGGCTGAGGGATTGCATACGCATGTTTCAGGTTCACTTGCGATTTATTCCATCCGAATATCTACCAGGACGGACGTGTGTGCATTTCCATTTTGCATGCTCCAGGAGATGACCCCACTGGATATGAGAGTTCATCTGAAAGGTACTAATCCTAGAGAGTACTGCCTCGAAATAGTTGGGAGAATAGGACAATGTGGCAAATCCACATCTCAGAAAAAGCTTTCATTAGTTAAGAACATGTTTATCTCAATGTTTTCAGATGGAGCCCCGTGCAGTCAATCGAAAAGATCCTTTTGAGTGTTGTTAGCATGCTGGCTGGTGAGTCATCACAAAAGCGATATTTCCACACAGAATCGACTCTCAGTTACCTACTTCGAAATTCTGTGCTTCATTACAGAGCCGAATGATGAATCACCTGCAAACGTAAATGCTGCGAAAATGTGGCGTGAAGACCGCGCTCAATTCGAAAAGATTGCCGATAACCTTGTCCGAAAGACCCTCTGTCTTCCTCAGTCAGAGTCATAACTATGAAATTAACCAATCTACTGACTGTGATACGATAACATCTCTCTTCGTTCGTGCATTGCTTGGGAAATAAATTGCTTGGATTCGCAAGATTTATATCTGAACTCGACATCTTACTTCACATCGTGATTATTTCTCATGTATATCGTTGTTTACATCTGCATTCGCAGTTGGATTTCAAGTAATTTTAGCTCTGCTTTTCAAGGAAGAACTATTGAAGCAGTTGCGCGTCAATCCTCATTGCTTGGTAGTCGTTGAATATCTTAGTTTTCGCATGCAACCGGTCATGATCACTACATTTAAGGCTGCATTTGTTGCAATTGCTTTTCCTTAGTTGGCAATACAGTTGGTAGTCTTTCAATGATATGATGGGAGCCAAAGTGAACCTCTAATGGTATTCCTAATCACCAGTCACACAGCTGTTTGAAATAAATTTACTTCTATAGTATCTGGCAGCATAACAAAAGCAAAGATAGAATTGGAAATAAATACTGGGTAGGCTTACAACACCCGAAGGAGAAACATCACCAGTTCCAGTTAAGTAAGTGTATAAAACCAACACCAGGACCAGAATCACTTCTGAAGAGGAATGCTTTGAATTAGTACACTCAAAAAGCTTGAAGATCATCTTAAGCATGAGACTTACCAAAGCACCTAATGCTCTCAGTTTGCTTCTGTATTGTTCTAGCTCCTTTTGAGCTATCACCAGCTGTGAAGCTAACTCCGCTTCCGAGGCACGAGTTTTCTCCAGATCCATAACCAGTTTTGCCTTTTCAGATACTGAATGAAGTTCACAGATAACGTAAAATGGATAGAAAATTGGGCAATATGCCGAGAAAACTCCTCCGACGAAAACGTACACTCAGCATCGCGGAAAAGCTCCACAAGTTTCCTGTACTTCGTACGATACTTTTCGACATCGGCATGCGCCGCTTGTGCCTTCTGAATGCACGAAAACTAGGGAAAAATATGAGCTGAAAACATAATTCTCACCTCATTTGCTTTAACCATTTCTTCAACAGCTTCAGTAAGCTTACTTCTATATAGCGCCACGACCACAGGATCTCCTTTCTAAAACCATAAAATACTGTAATTCAACTAGAGTAGTAAAGTAGCTGGCAATAACTACCGCGTCTGCATTCAAGCCGGCTTGTTTTTTAGACTCCTCCTCAATCGAATCTAGAATCTTATCGATAAGTGAAGGATTGTGTTGTCCCTTAAAAAATCAATCAAGTCAGAGCCCCTACGACTGAAAGGAAATAAATGCTGAAATTTTGATGTGAGCAACTCACACTCTGCGGTACTTCCGCAGCAGGTGGCGGTGTTTTCTCAGAATTCGAGGAAGGTGAACGGTTTACGGCCATTTGTGCGCTTTCTCGCATAGCTCGCTTGAGATCCTGTGAAATGTTGAGAAGACTCCACATAAAGGATGTACTTCTTCCAATTTTGAATTAATTTTGTAACAAATTTAATGTAGGAACATGCGTAACCCATTAGAACTTACCATTAACCCATTAGTGGCTGTTATGAAGCACTCATACTTCATAATAACAGAATTGATTGCATAACGTGCATCTCAATGCACAATACAATACTAGTTCCGAGGTTAGCTTATCAAGAGAAAGTTTGCCAATTGGCGGTGAACAGCACCTCCCAATAGGTATCCGAGAATAGTTTACATGTCATTTAAAATGTATCAATGTAAAATACCCACCTCACGATACTTTTGCTCAGCAGCATAATTCTCATCAGCTCCTTGCACGACTAACCCAGTCGCACTATCCACAACCTGACAGAAATCTACTACCATTTCGAATTTTATGTAAGAAGTTACATCCACGACCACCTACCTTCGTTTGCTTGTTTCCTCTCTTCGCTTTTGGTTTCTTTTCGATTGCGTGAACTATGAGGTTTCCTCCATTCTTCACTCTTTGACCACCGGCACTAAACTAATTCTAAATAAACTAGCATTGGATATTAGTGTACATATTTGAGAGATAACTTACCCATGTGGTCCACCCTTCTTTGATTTACTTACACTGGTGAATTCCTCATCAGAATCATCATCGATGTTAAGGCAGGCAAACTTTGAGCGAGACTCGAGCATTCTTTTAAAAAAACTATTATTCAGATCTCTTATGGTGGACGCAGCAGCTGCAGTAGACAGACGGACACAAAAAATCTAGTTATATTCAATTACATGAAAGAAGAATTTCAATGAAAAACTAAATGCGATAACCATAGAAAGGATTGTTTTGAAAGGTGTGAATGGAGTGGATGGGGAATGGAAACTGAAAAAAAAAACTCAAAAGTCTGTGCGTCTGCTCACACGAGTAAGGATGTCGAAGATGAGGAAAATTCAAAGATCCAAAGGAATTCTAGTCCTCCGAGTAAGTGTGAGCATCGGAAAGCGACACTTCCAGGAGAAAGAACTAGGATTCCGAATGTAGAAAGCGTTCCTGTTTTTGGTTTCCGGTCTGTTCCAGTGGTGCAGACTACTGTGAATAAGAACAACTCGCATTCTTGATTCTTGCTGGCAGCAGTCTCAGTTTTAAGAGGTCGCACTCATCAATGAAATTGACTGTTTCAACTGCAATCACGAGATATGACTGCTCTGTAAACATTAAAAATAAAAACATTTTATAGGCTCTTTCTCTGCACTGTAAAAGTAATGGCAGCCTTGCTGCATGCTGCATGGAATGGAAAATTCTAAGAACCTTCAAATTTGATAAGGGTTTTTTTTAATCAACAAGTTGGAAATTTCAATGAATTTACTTGATCTGTTCTCTTTTGAACAAAATCAAGCATATACATTCAAATTTCCAAGTGGCTGATTAAAAAAAACTTGTGCGTTGGTCCAACAGGCTCTCAACCGGTCCACACAACCACAGCCTGTCACTGCTTCCACAATAAACCAGCCATTGTCAGGAAATGAGCCCATTGGGCTCCTATGGCTGAATACTGAAAGGGTGGAAAACTAACTACACCTTCAAATAGAAGTTTCTACGCCAATCCATTAGGGAGCAGAGGGAAATCATAAATGTGAGTGAAGAAAAGTTAGAAATAAGTTTTGGAGTCACATTATTGAGATACTTTTTCCCCGTCTCTGTGATATGCTCAGAACACGCACAGTGCATGCTACACGAGAATATAAAAAATACCACCCTGGAAACTGTAGTGTCCCAGCACAAATGAAAGGACAAAAGGTTAAAAGCAGCTGTTGGTCAGGGAAATGGGGGATATGCATCCTTTTTAAATATCTTTTGTAGTCGAGGATTACCAATTTGCACAACCCAACAACAACTTGGGCATGGACAAACTGCAAAGAGCCATTTTGCCTCATTATTTCACTGCCTGTACCTCCACTTTGTGGTTTATCTCGAAAAAAAATCGAAAGCAAGCTAAAGGATGGCTTACGCCCTGGTTTTCCACCCCCACTCCTTTTTTACTGGGCCAACGATAGCTAGTACTTCATGAGGAATGAAAAACAATGCGAAGCAAAATCCCGGAAATCCTGGGTGGAGCCGAACTGCACGTAATTGCGGAATTGCCAGATGGGTACAGTACGCTGGCAGCACCACATTTAAAGGACGCACTCCGGCTGCGGTAGGTCCTGGCGCGATACGCAGACAATTCGTCCTCTTGACTGAGTATTATTTCATCTGAAGCAATTTCTTTCAATTTCTGCTGATTTCCTATGTTTCTTTCGATTTTTCCGGAAAGAGAGAGGTATTTTGAGGTTTTGGTTCTACGTTTAAGTGAAATAACAGTACACCTACCACATGATAGTCCTTTGGTACTATTGGAATTGCATATTCAATGCTTAGGGCTCATATCACTGTGCTCTCTTTTGAGTTTTCAGATCTTGTAATTTTTCCATTTGGTTTTCATGTGAAATACTAACATGTACTTGTATTGTGGATAGAACTCACCATATTTTTGTCGCCAATCTTGAGTAGAGACTATTTCTACATATTTAATTCGGCTCCTTGGCAAATGCCAAGGCTTCCAGCGTTCATCGCTGGACCCATCTACTCAGGAACGGTGCGGTCTTTCGAATACTGTGCTGGGTAAGAGTTTGGAATGGGCTGCTGGTACAGTTCAGCAACTTTCCGTCGTCTGCCACTGCTCCATTATTCTGTCAGTATTTATTATTCGTGCCATCGCATTGTGGGCATTTCGACTAAGTACCAGGCTGAATTTGAGAGTACTAAAATCTAAAATTTGTGCTCAAAATCCTTGAACAAATTAGCAAATGCAAACGCATGGCACCAAGTCGGAATGCCCACAATGTGATAAAGGCAAGAGCAGAACATTGACAGAATAATAGAGCA